>CM065644.1:39773014-39980514 GCA_033220585.1 Dipteronia sinensis | reverse complement strand
TTAGTCTTCTCTAAAATTTCGAGTGGTCCTATCTTTTTAGCAGCAAGTTTATTATATTCCCCCACAGCAAACCTGTCCTTTGTAAGGACTGCCCAAACAAAATCGCCTACGTCAAACTCCAAATGACACCGCTTTTTGTCAGCAGCCAGCTTGTATTTCCCTACTGACTGTAACAAATTTTCTTGCACCTACTGATGAACCTCCTGTAATCCTTAAACAAAATCTTTAACTTTTCCATGAATCTTAGTCCTGCTAGGCAGAGGCAACAAATCTAGTGGGCTATGAGGAACCAATGAATAAACAACTTGAAAAGGACTGAATCCAGAACTTCTGTTAACAACATGGTTGTGGGCAATTTCTGCTTGGCTAAGTTTATGATCCCATGACCGAACGTTATCCCCTACCAAACATCTCAACAAATCTCCTAGAGCTCAGTTCACTACCTCAGCCTGCCCATCCATTTGCGGATGATATGCACTACTAAATTCCAACCTTGTATTGACCATCTTCCAAAGACTCCGCTATAAGTGACTGAGGAATCCAGTGTCCCGGTTAGAAACGATTGACGTCGGTAATCCATGAAGACGATATACCTCCCGAAAGAATAATTGGACAACTTTTACAGCATCAGTAGTTTTTTTGCACGAAATAAAGTGAACCATCTTGAAAAATCGATCAACTGCTACATAGATGGAATCAAAACCCCGCTGAGTTCTTGACAGTCCCAAGACAAAATCCATACTCAAATCTATCCATGGTTGAGTAGGAATGGGTAATGGCATGTACAGACCTGTATTAGTTGCTTTCCCCTGGATAATTGACAGATCCGACATCTTTCGACATATCTTTCTACTTCCTTCCGGATTGTTGGCCAAAAATAGGACGCCTTGACTAACTAAAGAGTACGATCTCTGCCCACAAGGCCCTCACCATGTAATTCCTTAGTAATTTGCACACGCAAACTACAATCAGGTACACAAAGTTGATTTCCTTAAAATAGAAAACCATCCACCAACTAAAATTTTGATTTTCCCCCGCTCGTACAGCAACCATCACCCTAGAAAAATACGGGTCAGAATAAAATAATTCATGAAAGGAATCAAAATCTGGTACCTGGACAGTTATTGTTGACAACAAATTGGCTCTTCGACTCAGAGCATCGGCCACTCGGTTTGTAACATTTGCCTTATGCTTTAGAACAAACTGTGAACTATTGTAGGTAGGCGGACCATGAAGCATGTCGGGAAGAAATCTAATGTTGGCTATGGAGATGCCTCAATGAATCATGATCAGTGTATATAATGAATTCACGATGGAATAAATAATGTCGCCAGTGTTTCACGTATGATAGAATTTATTAATAGCCAAATTTGGCTAGGGACCAAAGGGAAATTTTCCACCCTCTTAGTCTGGCTCCATGCCCGAGGTTATCCACCAAGAGACCATGTTACCCGAAGCCAAGCTACGATACCGCCCCACAGAAATAAGGACGGGCTCCAGAAACACCCGAAGTAGAGCCCGGCTAGATCAGATCGAGCCCGCGTCACCAAACCTGAAACCAGGAACCCCCCCCCCGAAGTCGGGATTACCTCGCAACCTCTCCAGAAGCTCGCCTATACCCCGCTGACATAGAGGGGTGTCAGTAGAAGGCCGCATCTAGCTCTAAAAGATCAAGGGAGGTCATACCTAGCTCCTGGCTAGACTAAGCTTCTGAATATCGGGGCTAAGACACTGATCGACCTCACTATCTGATATACCTCACCATACAAGGCAATATATACCATATTCAACGACCCCTATGAGGGATCATGCTACTAAAACATGAAGATACACTGGATCATATCTTGAGATATTACATACGTACAGAACAAGTAATAGAGTCCAAACAGGAAACAAATTAATCTCCCCAATATATTCTCAACTCAGCAATTAATACAAAGTCAATGACATTTAAATCCTGTCCGATAAGGAGGGAAAGGATTGAGAAAATCAATGGGAGAATCAATTAGTTTAACCTATGAAGACAATGTATAAAAGGAGGACTTCGGCCTTCAGAAAGAGGATCTACTTTTCGACATGCATACGACAAGAACCTGACTACACCCAAGAGAAATTGAGAGCAATTTGAGAGAGATCTGTATATCACACACTATTAATAAAGAAAGCATTTTTGATTCTCTTTGGTGGATAATAGTACCAATATTCCTCATCATTTTACTAGGCACTGTCAAACATACATTCAACCTTAGCCACCACTTACGTGGTAGTGGTCTCGATGGTGTTAACTGAGATTTCTCACCCTGAGCAAATTTTCTGTTAACAGAATTTTATATCATAATTTCTGTAACAAACTCGAGACCTCGTCAGTTTCTCACTAAAATATGCCACTGGTTTCCCAACTTGACTCAAAATAGCTCTGATGCCCACTTTGGAGGCGTCACTATGCAACTTAAAGGGTTGAGAAAAATCTGGTAAGACTAGAATTGAGGCTGTTGTCAATTGCTCTTTTATTCTCTGAAAACCTTCTTCTGCCTCGGATGTCCACTGAAACTTGACTCCCTTCATACAATCAGTGACAAGAGCCATAATACTACTGAAGTATGAAATGAACCGATGACAGAATGACGCCAACCCATGAAACTGTTAACCTCAGCAATTGTTTTCGGTTGGGGCTACTGCCTCAATTTTGGACTCATCCACCTGTAGTCCCTCTCTAGAAAAAATATGACCCAAAAACAACACTTTTTGAGTCATAAAAACAAAAAAATTTGCTGCCGTAACAAATCTTTCCTTGCGTAGAACACACACCACTTCCCGAATTTGCTGAATATACAGCTCGGGATTTGCACTGTAAATCAAGATATTATCGAAATATACAATGACAAACTTACCAATAAATGGTTGAAGGGCTTGGTTCATTACTCTTATGAAGGTGCTGGGAGCGTTTGACAACCCAAAAGGCATGACTAGCCACTCATATAAACCCCATCGCATTTTAAACGCCGTTTTCCATTCGTTCCCAAGTCGAATAAGAATCTGATGGTAACCACTCTTCAAGTCCAGTTTGGTAAACACTTTAGCCGCACTCAGCTGATCTAACAAATCATCCAATCTCGGAATTGGAAAACGATACCTCACAGTGATCTTGTTAATTGCACGGCTATCAACACACATCCTCCAAGTTCCATCATTTTTTGGAATTAGAAGGGCAGGTACAACACACGGGCTAAGACTCTCACGAATATAATCCTTTGAATGTAGCTCCTCAACCTGTCTCTGTAATTCTTCATGCTCAGTAGGACTCATACGATAATGTGGCTTGTTTGGTAACACAGCCCCTGGCTCTAGATCGATATGATGTTGAAAATAATGTAGGGGTGGAAGTCCTTCTGGTAATTCTTTTGGAAACACATCAGAAAATTCCAAATCAGAGGAGCTACAGCTTCGAGAACCTTCAATTCAGCACTTGTTTCTTTTCCCAGCAATACGAACACCATTTCTGATTCCTTTACCTTTAACTCAAATTTTGCATAGGACAGCAAGTTAATATTATCTCCTGGCGATTTCGTTTTTTCAGAAGGTTTACTTGGCAGTAATACAATCTTAGTATCATGAAAAACAAACGAATAAGTATTTTTAAACCCATCATGATAAACTTTTCTATCATATTGCCACGGTCTCCCTAACAACAGGTGAAACGCGTCTATATGCATCACATCACACCGTATTTGATCTTTGTAGTGGGACCCCATAAAAAACGAGATTAACGCCCGCTGTGACAAGGTTATCTCTCCTCCCTTTTGCAGCCAAGCTAACCTATACGGTTTTGGATGTTTTTCTGTCTTCACCCCTAATTTTTGCACCGCTTCGGCTGACACGATATTCTCACAACTTCCCCCATCTATGATGAATCGGCACACCTTACTATGATGAATCTGCACACCTTACCTAGAATGGTAGAAGTAGACTAAAATATATTATTTCGAAGACAATCTCCCTCTTCAGTCCTCGGTGCCAAACAAGTGCGTCGTACCATTAACATTGTTCTTGTGTCGCCGTCTACCAGTTCTTCACTCGCCACTTCCTCGACATCTAATTGCGGATCTTCACTTATTTCTGCATCTTCCTCATTAAATTCTGCAGGATCAATAAACAATACTTTCCTTGCTGGTCTCTGACATTCAGATAATCTGTGACCCATTCTCCACATCCGAAACATCGAAATCCGTCCATGGTTCTAGGAGGTTGAATGTTATTTGTCGGGTTTCGTTGTCCAGAATTTGAACTGCCACTAGCACTTGAACGGTTCCCAATATTATCGCCACTACCACTGCTTCCACTTGTCCTGTTTCGATAGTAAAGACCTCCTCCGAAACTCAAAAACGGACCACTGTTAGATTTTCGAGACAACATTTTCTCCAATTGTAAAGCCTTTTGATGTGCCACTGTCACCGTTACTGGATCAAAGAGATTAATCATATCAAGGATTTGCGTTCTCAATCTGCCACAATAGCGCGACACCAACTCATCTTTTGTCTCTTGAATCTCGTTTTGCACCAATAGTTGATAGAATTCTGTGGTATATTTATCAACAAATCTCATACCCTGATGCAAATTCTGCAATCTCTGGTACATCAACTTCTGAAAATTGTAAGGTAAAAACTCAGCACGCAGCTTTTATTCGATCTTCTCCCAATCAAAAATCTTGGGCTTTTCCGAACGATTCCTAGTGAGTTTGAGTTGCTGCCACCATGCTGCTGCTCAACCCCAAAATCTGGTGGTCACCAACGCCACCTTCTCTGTCTCCAGAACTCTCTTGAATTCTAGGATTTCTTCAACAATTCCGATCCACTCGAGGAACTCTTCTGGCTGCATACTTCTATGGAATTCTGGAACCTCTGTCCACATCCCTGACTCCTAACGCATGATGTCTTCAGTTTTAGGCACCCTTTGTTGGCATTGTGGTTGCGAGATCTCTTCCCCTTCGTCACTGTCACCACCCGTCTCAGGATTTAAGTTCTGAAAAGGGTTTGGTTGGCCCTCATCATCACAAGCTGCTTCGTTAATTGCTCAACATGTCGCTCCAACTGTGCCATGCGGTCACATTCGATGGCTTTTTCTACGGGAATCTGGTTTAGACGTTTTCTTGGCGGCATGATAATGTCATCCAGAATTAACCAAGCTTTGATACAAAACTGATGTAGCGGAAGCTCTATCGAGAAAAACCTGTAAGAAACAAATTGAAAACAACCTACTAACGCTCCGTTGATTCGTACATGAATACCGGATTATTAGGCTTCAAGTTCGTTGCTTCACAAGGAATACCGAAATTGGGAGATAATTAGAGAAACTTTAAATTTTATGAATACAAAAAACTGTCTAGCCTTTCGGCTTACATGATTATTTAAAGCAAACAAATTCTAACCCTAATCGTATTCCTTTCAGAACAAGAAAACGACCCTAAATATGAAAAATTACCAAAAAAGGCAAAGTTGAGATTAAATCAAAAGCTAATACTATTAATAATTCTAAGCAAGCCGGAATTGACGGACGTTGATTAAGACTTGGAAAAGTAAAATTATGGCGAAAACGAAACTTTCATAAAATGGCAAAAACGGCCTTTTTAGGACCTAATCGATGGAATTCAACTAAAAAAAGGTATGCCTCACGACTAATGGTAGTGACTTCTGAAGATCTCGTCGAAACGTATCAACTGTGAAAATTTCACGTCATTTCAACTCCGTCGCCCAGACTAGCAGGAATGAAATTGCCTTTTTTCTTGGTCTTTTTTATATCTAATCCCTCAATGTATTCCAATACCATGTAATCCGTGCATCAGAAGGTATGTGATACACTTAACACATATAGAAACCAATAAACAATGTAACTTATATACAAGTATATTCAATGCAAAGCAAATTCCACAAGTTGTACTTTGAATATTACAATGTAAATTCCCTAAGTAGAATCTTACAACTTTATAGAATTTTACAAGATACAATGTTCAAACACTAAAAAAATACTAGAGACAAATATGGAATCAACAAAGTATTTTCTACTCAAACTTGTCAAGAATCCTGTTTACAAAGATATTCAATATAGATACAACAAGATACAATCAATCACATATACAAATATAAAAGAGTTCGAGTTAGAGATATTTGACACATTCTTTTTAAGTGGTAAAACCCCCTAAGAGGAAACATCCACGGGTTGAATCCACAACCACCGGCAAACCGTAATCCACTATGACGAATAAAAGATACACACTCAAAGAAGTGACCAATCCTACGATACACTCTTCAAGCTATCAACTTCTATTCTACCCCCAGGCCTAGTGAACCACTTTGCCTACTCCTTATCCAAGATGTGACTATCACACCTCTAGGAAGAAACTTCCTATCCAAGACCTCCCGTCCCTAGGAAGATTCCTTGCTTGTCTATCCGGATCCTCCAGATCCTATACAAGACTTCTTGCTTAGCTATCCAAGTCTTTCCGACTCTAGATAAAACTTTCTCATTTGGTTATTCGAGTTCTCCCAACTCTAACCATAAATTTCTTGCTTGACTATCAGAGTCCTCCTGACTATAGCCAAGACTTCATGCCTTTTAGAAGGACTTTCTAAGTGATCATGAATGCAAAACACATCTAAGCACACAACATAAAATACAATGATCAACACATCCTATGGGAACTAGACATATGCATAAAGGTCAACAAATCAAAATTGTCTAGTTACTATGCTTGAATGAAAAATTCTAGAACATGTGAAATACCAAAACACATTTAATTTCTAGATTTATTCATGTCACTAAACCTTGAATCAATCATATGCATTTAAGTACATATTCAGAATTTAGTATCAAACACAAATCTTGCTAGATTCACAATATATGATCAATAAAAGTTCTAGCAAGAAATTTAGAGCATGTATTCACAAAGTATTCAATACAAACCTATTAAGCTCTATATAAACAAGTAATTGTGCAACGAAGAGGAAGTTCTTGCTTAACATAGCTTACTTAGTATCTTTTTAGAGAGAGATGCTCCTCCTTCTCTCTAGAATTTGTTGCTGCCTTCTTTTTCTAGCTTGTTTTCATGGTGGACTCTTCTCCATCCATGGATCCCTCACCTAAACATCCATCTCTTCCTTGCCTTGGTTCCAAGAGGCTTTCTACCCCCTACTCTTTGGTCCTCCCACCCGGTTCTACCATGGAAAATCCACCATTCCCCGAAGCAACTTCTTTTTCCACTTCTAGTGTACTGCCTCCCACCCCTTCCTTGCAAGACTGTCCTTTACCCTCCTCCTCACCTATCAACCAAGGGGAGGAAATCTTCTCTATCCGTTAGAAAATTGAAAATTTTGAAAGGGCGATTTTTCTTAATACCTTGCAACCCAAGTTTAACCATAGAGGGACAATGATCCGAAATGCTAGGGGGAAGGAAAATCGCTTCAGAATTCTCAAACTTTACAAGCCAATCATTATTGACAAGAACTCTATCCAATTTCTTAGAGATACAACCGTTGCTTCTCTTGTTGCGTCAAGTATGAAGAAAACCTGAGAAACGAAGATCATCAAGCATCAAGGACCTATCCTCTTGGAACAAAGCTCTCATACTTAGGCATATTTGGATTTTGAGTTATGGCACAAATAACTTATGGTCTTCTTGGATCAAAGCCTACCACCTTAAGGACTCTAATCTTTGGGAGGCTAAAACTCCATGTACTCGCTCTTGGAATTGGAGAAAACTCCTCCATCTTCGGCCTCTTGTGCGCCCCCTTATTCAGCACTACATTGGTAACGGTTCTAGCACCTTCTTATGGTTTGACAATTGGCACCCAGATGGTCCTCTTCTTTCGAAATGGAGCCCCCGTGTTGTCTATGACTCATGCCTCCCTATCCACACAACGGTTAGTTCCATTGTTCATGGCGATTCTTGGAGTTGGCCGGCTGCTATGTCCATTGATCTTTTTGAAATTAGAAGTCGTATGCCTTCTTACAATCCTAAGTCCAATGTGAATGATAGAGCTCGCTGGCTTCCTTCCTCAAATGGTACTTATTCTGCCTCCTTTGCTTTGGCTTCTCTTAGAACCCTCATCCTATAGTTCCTTGGTTTAAGCTTGTATGGTTCCCTCAAAATATTCCTAGAATGAGTTTTATCCTATGGGTGGCAATTAGAGGCAGGCTCTCTACTCGAGATCACATCCATAAATATGACCATATGGCGGTTACTACTTGTGTTCTTTGAAACACCCATCCGGAGTCTCATGCCCACCATTTTTTTGAGTGTTTATTCAGTAGAGCCATTTGGACTCAGCTTATGAATGTTGGCGGGTCTCCTTGGAATGGCCTTTGTTGGAATGCTTTCATTGACTGGGCTTCCACTCATTGGAAAGGGAAATCTCCTGCTATTGTTGCTAACAAGCTTTGTCTTGGGGTTGCAGTTTATCATATTTAGAGAGAGCGAAACTGTCGCATTTTCGAAGGCACTCAAAAGATTAGTTTGGTTGTTGCTCGCTCCATTATTGACACCATTCGCTGCCGGCTATCCTCTTTCAATTTAAAGAACCACCCTATCATTGCCTTGAATTGGAATGTCAACTCTAGTTGATTTGCTGTCTTGCTCGTTTGTTAGAGTTGTTTTGAGCCTTTGTTTAGCTCTTGTTTTGCTTCCTGGGGTATGCCCCTTGTATTTTGTACATTCTTTCTCTCTTTCTATGATACTATTTACTTACCCAAAAAAAACAAGTAATTGTGCTATTCATAGATATAATCAATTAATGAGACCAAGCACAAGTAGAGACTATTGCTTATCAAAATCAATCAATTGAAGCTCAAATAGTCATTGATAGAAAGCTAGCACAATACAAAACACAAACATGTAAAAACATAGGTTTTAAGAAAACCTAACTCAACATGCAAGGTTCTAATCAAGTTTAATCTAGCTTCAATAGAGTCTAAAACTCTAATAAAACTTTATACATCATACATACATGTACAGAAGAAGAAAACCCAAGGTAATTGAAGAGTTGAGATCAAAAACTCAAGAGATTAATCATTACCTCAAGAAAAAAGAGCTGTATCGGATTGTGGTGTAGAGCCACCAGAAATATTGCCCAAATGACCTCAAACTCTTTTGGAGATGATACAGGACTGGCAGATGAAGATTCTCTAACTTGAATCAATCAAATCAGACACCGAATGAGTGAGATATGGTGTTTGGAAGATAAGAAAGTTGAGTGAAATTTTCTGCTCTAGTTTTTCAAATGTTTCTTATTAGAATGAAATGAGAGAGAAAAGGATATTTAAAGTGTTAGGATTATGCTCAATAGCAAGAGTGTAATAATGTATTTGACAATCTTTTCATATTAATAAAGTGATTTCTAGTTTAACAAATCTTGTAGCATTTATAGTTTAATTATTATAATTGTCAAAAGTAAATAATCATAAGGTCACAAGACTATGAGAAATGAAGTATTGTTTGTTCATCTAGATATGTATCAGGTAGACACAATACTTTAGTTAGTCCTGAACAATATTCACAACTTAAGATAAAGGTTGGGCGCCTTTGTTAAAGTTGTAGATTCTTTTGCTAGCATTTGAGTGGGATCAAATGTGTTATGATGAGTCTAAAATCATCAAAGTGTAGTGTCTTTGGGCAAAAGAATCTAGTGCACTAGGTGCATTGGATAGGATCACAGTGAAATAGTTTATCCAGAACTGTCAGTGGATAAAAGTTTTCACTTGACGACAACTGGAGAGTCTATCTCAATCCTGAGATAAATGATGGACTTATGGTTACAAGTGTTATCATTTCAGGTATCAATGAGTATGATTATATAGCATAGTCTATCTTCGATAGTTTGGAGGTATTCATTTGTTAATCGACAGAGGACTTCATTTATAGATATGGACATCATGGCTCCATTTATTAAATGAGAGTAGAATATCATTATATTTATATTTTTGAAGTATTAGATATTCAATCTTAACGTTAAGTTTTCGAATATGTCTATTGAAACATGGCTTCTGGACAAGTCAAAATATCCAAGTTCAAAATATGGTTATATGAGTAAATATGGTAACTAGGAGAGCTATAGGCGGTCTATGAGCTCTTGGCGATAACTGATATTTTTCACGAGGATACATTATCTCCAATAAGATTGTCTAGGGTACGAATGAGTAACATTAACTTATTCTATTTTTATTTAAGAGTTCAATTTCAGCTCTTTAGGGGAATGGGTTAAAATTAATAGATTGAACCTAAGTGAATCATTTGATGATTGTGATTAGGTTATGTCTATTAAAGCTTAAATTTAGATAGCCCGTCAAGATCCCCAATCCGCACAAACTTGCATGGATCACTTGATATATTCTACCGGACTAATTTCTGGGTCAATCTATATCTGTTTTTGGATTTTGGAATCCAAAAGTTTTGGAGAGGTGCGATCATGTATGATCGAGACACGCGGTAACTCTTCAACTGCCTGGAATGGGCAGCCAAGGATGTGGGAATCCTTGTGTGGCCCTAATCAGGTGCGTTTATTATTCCATTAATACATTAAGTATATAATTTGCACATTTAAAATAAATGGGCTGCTAGATTATATTAATGTACTAACTTAAGGCATGTGGACTTGTTTATTTTGTAGTAAGAATGACTCTAGTTCACATGTTGACTTTTTATTAAAGTCCAATGGATTTAATAAAATGGAAAAACAATATATATATATTGCCCATATATATATACTTGGGCGGCAAGGCTAAGTTATTAGCCTATTATATTGTTTTATTTTATTATTTACTCAAATGGAAATTAATTAATCTTTTAATTAATTTTTAATTAAAAGTTAAAATCTTTTTCTAACTAGGAGTATGACTCTTATTAGTGTCATACTATTGTTAGTAGTATACTAGGAGAAGGACTCTTAGTGTCTTACTATTGTTAGTAATATGATAAGTATCAAATACCTTATTTGATAAGTAGAAAAATAAAAAGGTTTTATTTATCTAGTTAAATTAGAAAGTATTTGATATCTATCAAAACTCTAATTGTTAACGAATTAGGAAGTTATTGATAAAGTCACAATTTGATATTCAATAATTAATTATTGGATAATTCATTCTATGAGTTGGAATAGGTTTTAAATACAAACTTGATAAGAGTTTTGGTGAAACTTAAATCCTCCATAGAGTAAGAAAATTCAGCCACCCTATATATATATATATATATATATATGTATGGAATTCGGCCAAGATACAATATTGAAGGAAGAAGTTTTTTTTAGAGAAAATTTTTATTCTCTTGCTTTTGAATATTAAAAAAAAACTTCCAACTCAAGAAAGGAATGTGGAATTCCGCCAAAGAGAGTAAGAATAAGGAGGGTTTTTTTTTCGGTAGTGCATTAGAAGCTTTTACATCAAAAGGCTTTGAGTACAAGATCGAATTCGGGTTCACGCGAGTTTTCGATTAAAAGATTGAGAATTCACAAGTGACCAAACGTTCTTTATTTTCTCTACGAGGATTATTGTGACTAACAAAAAGAAAAAGATTTTTGTTTCCGTCCTCAGGTTTAAAATTCAAAGAAAGGGAGCCCACACTCCTAGGTGATTAACGATCGTGATTGGATTGGAAGATCTTGCGGATTCAATTCGACATAAGCAGATTAAAATCAACGCAATATCAATCGTCACATGAAACAGGTATGATACTTTTATTATATGTTAATTAATCAAGGGTTAAGATTCTTTCTTTTAAAAGACAAATTTTTGAAATATACAAACCAGATTTTTCGCTTCCGCTGCATGTTTTTTTCCTTTCAATTGGTATCAGAGCCTGGTTGTACACTTGATTAATTGATGTATATATACATGCATCTATTTCTTTTTATTGTAAATATGCATGTTTTAGAAAGAGATGGCACTCAAGGTATTCACATATATAATTACATTGGAATGTATGTATATATATATATATATATATGTTTTATATGATTTGTTATTGCTCGATTTTGGTCCTAGAATTTCAATAAAATTTTTGTTTTGGAATTGTTACAAGAAGGATGGTCTATCATCGCTATAATTTCCTTCCTGATAGTTGTTAAAGTATTTTTTTATTGTTGTAATAAAAAAAATAGTTGTAATATATTCAAGTTTCAAAGATTCGAAGAATTGAAGAATTGGGAGCAGAAAAAGAAGCAACGGAGCAAGGGCGCGGCAACCCATGGAAGGCGTGAGCACCGGGCAACAAGCGCGCGCAACCAAGCATGTAGTTGCACATGTTGCGGTACAGCATGTGCGGCCTTCCTAAAGGCTGGGCGCACGCGCTAGCATTTGAGTGGGATCAAATGTGTTATGATGAGTCTAAAATCATCAAAGTGTAGTGTCTTTGGGTAAAAAAAATCTAGTGCACTAGGTGCATTGAATAAGATCACAATGAAATACTATATAACCGTTAGTGGATAAAAGTTTTCACTTGAGGACAACCGGAGAGTCTATTTCAATTCTGAGATAAATGATGGACTTATGGTTACAGGCGTTATCATTTGAGCTATCAATGAGTACGATCATATAACATAGTCTATCCTCGATAGTTTGGAGGTATTCATTTGTTAATTGACAGAGGACTTCAATTATTGATATGGACAACGTGGCTCTATTTATTAAATGAGAGTAGAATATCATCATATGTATATTTTTAGATATTGGATATTCAATCTTAACGTTAAGTTTTTGATAGTGTCTATTGAAACATGGCTTCTGGACAAGTCAAAATATCCAAGTTCAAAGTACGGTCATATGAGTAAATATGGTAACTAAGAAAACTATAGGCGGTCTATGAGCTCTTTGCGATAACTGATATTTTTAACGAGGATACATTATCTCCAATATGATTGTCTAGGGTACGAATGAGTAACATTAACTTATTCTATTTTCATTTAAGAGTTCAATTTCAGCTCTTTAGTAGAATGAGTAAAAATAAATAGATTGAACCTACGAGAATCATATGTTGATTGTGATTAGGTTATGTCTATTGAAGCTTAAATTTAGAAAGCCCGCCAAGATCCCCAATCCGCACAAACTTGCATGGATCACTTGATATATTCTACCGGACCAATTTCTGGGTCATTCTAGAATTATTTTTGGATTTTGGAATCCAAAATTTTTGGAGAGGTGCGATCATGTATGATCAAGACATGCGGTAACTCTTCAACGGCCTGGAATGGGCAGCCAAGGATGTGGGAATCCTTGGGTTACCCTAATCGGGTGCGTTCAGCATTCCATTAATACATTAAGAATATAATTTGCACAATTTAAGTAAATGGGCTGCTAGATTATATTAATGTATTAATTTAACGCATGTGGACTTGTTTCTTTTATAGTAAGAATGGGTCTGGTTCTCATGTGGACTTTTTATTAAAGTCCAATGGATTTAATAAAATGGAAAAACAATATATTACCCATATTATATATATATATATATATATATATTTGGGTGGTGGGGCTAATAATATTAGCTTAATATATTGTTTTATTTTATTATTTAATTAAATGAAAATTAATTAATTAATTATTTGTTTAAAAAGTCAAAATCTTTTTCTTACTAGGAGAATGACTCTTATTGGCATACTATTGTTAGTAGTATACTAGGAGAAGGACTCTTAGTGGCATACTATTGTTAGTAGTATGATAAGTATCAAATACGTTATTTGATAAGTAGATAAATAAAAAGGTTTAATTTATCTAGTCAAATTAGGAAGTATTTGATATCTATCAAAACTCTAATTGATAATCAATTAGGAGGTTATTGATAAAGTCACAATTTTTAATTGATATTCAATAATTTATTATTGGATAAATATACACATGAGTTGGAGTAGGTTTGAAATACTAAGTTGATAAGGTTTTGGTGAAATAAAATCCTCCACAATGTTGGAGAATTTTGGCCACCCTATATGTATGTCATAGAATTCGTTTTTGGTAGTAGTTCAAGCAAAAAAAGTTTTTTTTTTTTTAGAGAAAGAATTTTTATTCTCTTGCTTTTGAATAAAAAAAAACTTTCAACTCAAGAAAGGGGTGTAGAATTCGGCCAAAGAGAAGAAGAATGAGGAGCGTTTTATTTTCGATAATGCACTAGATGCTTTTACATCAAAAGGCTTTATGCACAAGATCAAATTAGGGTTCATGCGAGTTCTTGATTAAAAGATTAAGAATTCACAAGTGACCAAACGTTCTTTATTTTCTTTAGGAGGATTATTGTGACTAACAAAAGAAAAAGGTTTGTTTTTCCATCATCAGGTTTACAATTCAAAGTAAAGGGAGCTCACACTCCTAGGTGATTCACGTTTATGATTGACCTGGAAGATCTTACGGATTCAATTGGAAGCAAGCGGATTCAAATTGACCCAAAATCAATCGTCACGTGAAAAAGGTACGATACTTTTACTATATGTTAATCAACAAGGGTTAAGGTTCTTTCTTTTAAAAGGAAATTTTTTGAAATATACCAACCCAATTTTTCGCTTCCGCCACGTGTTTTTCCCTACATATGCATTGCAAGGTTTAGGTATATAATTGACATCTAGATAACTTGGTAAATCATTCAATGGAATTCAATCACACACCTTAAATAATTGAGGGGGAGAATGTGTTTTGAATACGTATGGCCTCCATTACAAGTTGAGCTTTATGTTTTATGTGCAAAACCCCCAAGGGGTATCCATGAATGGAATTTAGCAAGATACTTCATTACAAGGATAGAGTAGACAATTGACTCAAGCGATATCTACTCTCAAAAGAGGGATTTTCGTGAAGGAATATATTGAAGGTCGATAACTTGGTAACACACTCAATGTGGTTTTATTGATATCCTCCCAAGGGTTCTTGTTAATATAAATCGCAAGGCTAAATTGATAATGCTGGTTGTTATGTTAACAATTAGGTGAGACCTAGTTTAACTAGTAAATGGTGCGAACTCCCAAAGGAGGCGTGACATTTATGGATGTTGGATCACCGTTGAATTTTACTATTGAATTATTTTATTTAATTCAAGATAAATATTCGAAAGTGCTTTATCATGATTGTTTACTTATATAATTTTTGTTTTACTGAGAAATCATGACCCCATCCCTAATCAACATCCTAACAGATAATACTTTAATCAGAGATAATTATGTCACATGGAAAAGGAAAATTGGGCTGTTGTTGCAATTTGAAAAGCATAAGTTCATTTTGTCTACCCCTAAACCACATGTTCCTACTGCTGAATCTACTGAGGTTCAAAGAGACGAGTATAAGCAGTGGGAGACCTTGGATGAGTTTGCCAAATGTTACATTATGGCCACCATCTAAACCACATGTTCCTACTGCTGAATCTACTGAGGTTCAAAGAGACGAGTATAAGCAGTGGGAGACCTTGGATGAGTTTGCCAAATGTTACATTATGGGAGACCTTGGATGAGTTTGCCAAATGTTAAATTGGGCTGTTGTTGCAATTTGAAAAGCATAAGTTCATTTTGTCTACCCCTAAACCACATGTTCCTACTGCTGAATCTACTGAGGTTCAAAGAGACGAGTATAAGCAGTGGGAGACCTTGGATGAGTTTGCCAAATGTTACATTATGGCCACCATCTCTAGCCTGTTGCAACGACAACATGAAAGAATGATTTCTACTGCTGATATAATGATGTCTTTATAGCAGATTTTTGCTATCAGGTCCAGGACGACTAAGAGAGAGGCAGTGACTGCTTTTATGAGTCTTAGGATGAAACTTGGATAGGTTGTGAAAGATCACATGGTGAAAGTCATAGTACATCTCAACATGTTTGAACTCAATGTGTTGAGATAGATGGTGAGACAAAAATTGACATGATTGTCAACTCACTATCAAATTCCTTTGATCAGTTCAAGTTGGATGACGCCTTGAACAATAAGGAATACACCTTGCAGGGCCTGATGCAAGATGTTCAAAGTGCTGAGAAGATCCTTGTGAAATGCAAGGGTCAAGAGATTCATGCGGTTGGTAAAGTTGATACTGTTAAGACCCGTAAGAATGTCAAGAAACAACAGAAGAAAAAGAAACTTGGGCTTACCAAGAAGGTGACCAAGAAAGTAACCAAGATCAAAGGGAAGTGTTTCCTTTGTGGTGAAAAGGGACATTGGAAAGAAATTGCCCAAAGTCTCAGAAAAAGAAGGAAGAAGGTAATATTAATTATCTTGAAACATGTTTTCTGGCAAATTCTACAAATTCTTGGATCATAGACTCTGGAGCCACTATTCATGTTTGTTATTCCTTACAGGGGTTCCAGGGAAGGAAAATGCTGAATGACAAGGAATTCAAATTGCGTTTAGGTAACGAAGCGTTGGTGTCTGCTTGTGTAGTGGGAGATATTAGAATTAATTTAGATTCTAGTAGGCATTTAGACTTGATAGACGTTTATTATGCACCTCAATTCAAGAGGAGTTTAATTTCAGTTTCTTGTTTAAATAAATTTGTATATTTGGTTACTTTTAATAAAAGTTTTATTATTCGTAAGAATGACAAATTTGTTTGCCAAGGTACATTGGAAAACGGCTTATTCTATTTGCATAGAAATATCTCTCTCTTATTAGACACATAATCAACGGAACCTAATCATAAAAGAATAAAATTATCAAAAGATGAAACTTACCTATGGCATTTGCTCTTAGGTTCATATTAACCTTGATAGGATTAAAAGATTGGTTAGTGATAGACCTTTAAGTGACTTAAAGGTCGATGATCTACCAACTTGTGAATCTTGTCTTGAAGGTAAGATGACCAAAAGGTCGTTCACGACCAAAGGCACAAGAGCCACTGAATGTTTAGGATTAATACACACTGATGTGTGTGGTCCTATGAACATTCAAGCTAGAGTTGGATATGTGTACTTCATCACTTTCACAAATGATTACTTAAGATTTAGTTATGTGTATCTCATGAGACATAAGTCGGATGCTTTTGATATGTTCAAAGCATTTAAAGCTGAAGTAGAAAATCAGCTTGAGAAACACATAAAAATATTGAGATATGATCGTGGTGGAGAATATCTATCTAATGAGTTTCAGCAATATCTTATTGATAATTGGATAATTTCTCAGCTTTCTAAGCTAGGTACACCTTAACCAAATGGGGTGGCAGAAAGGAGAAATATGACATTTTTGGACACGGTTAGGTCTTCGTTGAGTTATTCAAAGCTTCCTAATTCTTTTTGGGGATATGTTTTACAAACTGCTATATACATTCTAAACGATGTACTATCTAAGTCAGTTTCTATAACACCGCATGAGTTATGAACTGGGCGAAAGCCTAGTTTACAACACTTAAAGATATTTGGAAGTCCTGCACACATGTTAAAAGGAAAGACAGAAAAGATGGAGTCCCAATCAGAAACATGCATATTTGTAGGGTATCAAAAAGGAACCAAAGGATATTATTTCTGTAGTCGTTCAGATCTTAAAGTGTTTGTTTCGAAAAATACTAAATTTCTGAAAAAGAACTGTATGAATGATTTTGTGCCTAAAAGTAGAATTGTCCTGAATGAACTTTCAGGAGATACAATTCCACAAGAGGTTTCACAACCTAGCCCAATTGTAAGTCTCGTAACATCACAAGATCAACAACCTACCATTCTTTGTCGTAGTGGGAGGGTTAGTAGAGAACCCGAGAGATACATCGGTTTAGGAGAATCAGTGGAGAATCTCCAAAACGACGATGATCCCTACACGTACAAGGAAGCTGTGGAGGATGTTGATTGTCGCCATTGGAAAAAGGCAATGCAATCTGAAATTGAGTCTATGTACTCAAACAAAGTCTGGTCTCTTGTTGACTTGCCTAAAGGGATAAAACCCATCGGGTGCAAGTGGGTATACAAGAGGAAAAGGGGTACGGATGGTAAGGTGGAAACCTTTAAAGCTAGAGTAGTAGCTAAAGGTTACACACAGAAAAAATGTATCGATTATGAGGAAACCTTCTCTCATGTGGCCATGCTTAAATCCATAAGGATACTCTTATCCATTGCAGTATCTCTAAACCTAGAGATTTGGAAAATGGACTTCAAGACAGCTTTCCTTAATGGAAGTCTTGACGAAAGCATCTATATGATATAACAGAAGGATTCATTGAAAATTTCCAAGAGGAAAGGGTATGCAAGTTGCAAAGATCCATATATGGACTGAAGCAAGCCTCCAGATCCCGGAACATAATGTTCGATTAAGTTGTGAAAGGCTTTGGATTTCTTCAAAACCTTGACGAACCTTATGTTACAAAAGGATTAAAGGCGACAAGTTGGTTTTCCTAGTTCTTTACATTGATGATATACTGCTCATTGGAAATAATGTAGGTGTATTGACATCAATAAAAGAATGGTCAGCAAAACAATTTGATATGAAGGACTTAGGAGAAGCAAGTTATATTCTTGGTATCCAAGTAATAGGGGATAGAAAGAATAGAACGATTGCATTATCCCAAGTTTCATACATAGATAAAATCTTGTCTAGGTTCTCCATGCAAGATACCAAGAAAGGTATGTTACCTTTCAGACATGGAATCAACCTTTCTAAGGAACAAGTTCCTAAGAATAAGCATGAAGAGCAATTCATGAGTAGGGTTCCATATGCCTCAACTGTAGGAAGTCTCATGTATGCAATGCTCTGAACTAGACCAGATATTTGTTTTGCTGTTGGCATAGTTAGCAGGTTTCAAATCGAAACCTGGTCCTGATCACTGGACGGCAGTCAAGCATATTTTCAAGTATCTCAGGAGAACGAGAGATTATATGCTTGTATACTCTTAAAGGGATTTAATTCCCGTTGGGTATACAGATTCTGATTTCCAATCGGATTCTGACTCTAGAAAATTTATATCAGGATCTGTGTTTACTCTTGGAGGAGGATCAGTGATATAGAGGAGTATCAAGCAATCTTGTATTGCTGATTCCACCATGGAAGCTGAGTATGTTGCTGCATACGAAGCTGCTAAAGAGGCTGTTTGGCTCTGCCAATTCTTGATTGACTTGGAAGTGGTTCCTAATGTGAATAAGCAAATCACTATCTACTGTGATAACAGTGGAGCAGTGGCTAATTCGAGAGAACCAAGAAGTCATAAGAGAGGGAAACACATTGAAAGAAAGTATCATCTTCTGAGGGAAATTGTGGGTAAGGGTGACATGACAATTACCAAGATCGTGTTAACAGAAAATCTAGTGGATCCCTTCACAAAGGCTCTACCACCGAAGAGTTTTGATGGGCACCTAAAGAACATGGGAATGAGAGATATGACACACTTGTTATAGCTCATATGAGAGACTGTTAGGATTATGCTCAATAGCAAGAGTGTAATAATGTATTTGACAATCTTTTCATATTAATAAAGTGATTATCAGTTTAACAAATCTTATAGCATTTATAGTTTAATTATTATAGTTGTCAAAAGTAAATAATCAAATGTCAAAAGACTATGAAAAATGAAGTATTGTTTGTACATCTGGATATGTATCAGGTAGACACAATACTTTAGTTAGTCTTGAACAATATTCATAAGTGAAGATAAAAGTTGGTTCAAGTTGTAGATTCTTTTGCTAGCATTTAAATGGGATCAAATGTGTTATGATGAGTCTAAAATCATCAAAGTGTAGTGTGTTTGGATAAAAGAATCTAGTGCACTAGGTGCATTGAATAGGATCACAATGAAATACTTTATCCATAACCGTCAGTGGATAAAAGTTTTCACTTGAGGACAATCGGAGAGTCTATCTCAATCCTGAGATAAATGATGGACTTATGGTTAAACGGGTTATCATTTGACCTCTCAATGAGTATGATTATATAACATAGTCTATCCTCGATAGTTTGGCAGTATTCATATGTTAATCGATAGAGGACTGCATTTATAGATATGGAGATCGTGGCTCCTTTTATTTGATAAGAAGGTCCTACTATTGTTAGTAGTATGATAAGTATCAAATACCTTATTTGATAAGAAGAAAATAAAAAGGTTTTATTTATCTAGTCAAATTAGGAAGTATTTGATATCTATCAAAACTCTAATTGTTAATGAATTACAAAGTTATTGATAAAGTCACAATTTGATATTCAATAGTTAATTATTGGATAATTCATTCTATTAGTTGGAATAGGTTTTAACTACTAACTTGTTAAGAGTTTTGGCGAAACTTAAATCCTCTATAGAGTAGAAGAATTCGGCCACCCTATATATATATATATATATACATATGTATGGAATTCGGCCAATACATATTATTGAAGGACGAAGTTTTTTTTTAAGAGAAGATTTTATTCTCTTGGTTATTGAATAAAAAAAACTTCCAACTCAAGAAAGGGGTGTAGAATTCGGCCAAAGAGAATAAGAATAAGGAGCGTTTTATTTTCGGTAGTGCACTAGAAGCTTTTACATCAAAAGACTTTGAGTACAAGATCGAATTAGGGTTCACGCGAGTTTTCGATTAAAATATTGAGAATTCACAAGTGACCAAACGTTCTTTATTTTCTTTATGAGGATTATGGTGACTAACAAAAAGAAAAAGATTTTTGTTTCCATTCTCAGGTTTACAATTCAAAGAAAGGGAGCCCACACTCCTAGGTGATTCACGTTCGTGATTGGATTGGAAGATCTTGCGGATTCAATTCGACATAAGCGGATTCAGTTCGACATAAGCGGATTCAAATCAACGCAATATCAATAATCACGTGAAAAAGGTATGATACTTTTATTTTATGTTAATTAATCAAGGGTTAAGGTTCTTTCTTTTAAAAGGAAAAATTTTGAAATATACAAACCCAATTTTTCGCTTCCACCGCGTGTTTTTTTCTACATAAATGAGGGAACCCAAAAGCAAAAATGAAGGACCAATCAAGAGGTGCCACATCTGCAGCCCGTGGAGGCATGTGGTTTCCATGGGGGCAGAGGGCATCTCTTCTCGTGGAGGCCACGCTCCTCCATGGGGAGAGGTGATTGACTCTATTTGTTGGCTACTTCATCTCCCAGCGCACCTTTTGTGTTCTTCGACCGTTCTTCGGCCTCCGAACTCTGAATTTGAATCCGTTTCTGGATTATTAACTGGGACTCCCTCACGTACAAGAACGTCAACAAAAATTTTACAAAAGATAAATAAATTGAGTGATAAACAAAGATGAAAACAATGCACAATAAAGACACAAAAAGTTTCGTAACTTCCTACTCGGATCTTGAAAACTAATGAATGAGTAACCGAAAGGGCCGGAACTCAATGAGGAATAATATAATTACAAATTCAAGTCTGATATCATACAAACACAAACAAACAAACAAAGACATGAACACACAAGTTTTCCATTTTCTAGATATAGTCCTAGAACATGCAATTTTACAAAAGTTGTCAAATTAAATCTAATGCATGTGCATACAATAATATGTGTGTGTGTATGTGTTTTACCATTTGAGCACAACTATACAGGGACACAAATGGATGCAATATGTGTGTGTGCACCTAGGCCTTGCAAGAGGAAAAAGGTCTAGATATAGCTTTGATATGCAATAAAGCTTGTTCCTCTTGTAGCCATCACTTTACTTGAAATGTTGTCCAACTTCCATGAAGCTTGATAAACCGTGAATTCTAGACAACTAATCAATACAAAGGAAAATGCCGTTTTGATATAGAATTATGCCAACAGAAGACTCAAACATCTAACAATATTTTCACTCGGAATCCTGGGCCCACTCTCTATCAAACATATGTGAATGAGTTTATGTATTGGAATCAAATATATATCGCATATGAATATTTTCAAATAAAGCACATTTTCTGAAAATGGATCTCATGAAGGAATTGAAGTACCATGAACATGGAAAGAGCATGCATCGACTCATATTCTCAATATAGACTTCCTAAGCGATCAAATAGGCTTTTCCTAGTTTGTATTTGTAGCCAAGGGAGATTTTTGTAGTGTATGGAGGGAATGGTAGGAATGGGATAGATAAAGTTACGAATCATGCCAAGGTGTTACACATTTAACTTTCAACATAATAAGCTCAATGTACTTTACACATTACAATTTAAGCGTCTAGGCAATGGCAAGGCCATTTTTTGTCTGTTTACAACTCAAAAAGATATTTTGTAAAGAACTTCAAAATGTGCTCAAAATATTTTCAAAAACAAGTATGGTGACAAGTGAGGTATCGTTCCACAGGGATTGAAGGTAGTGATGATAAAATTAATATTAATAATACTAGTAAGCTTAAAAAGTAAAGTTTCAAAGGTTTGTTGGAAATGATTAACAACTAAGATGCAGCTACAATTAAGCTAAATTAATCTAAAATGCAACTACAATTAGTAAGAATATGGTGTGATAAAATAATGAGATGGAGTAAGAGTTGATATAATCAAAACACAATTAGTGGGCAATCCATTATTCATTTAAGAACTGATTTGATTTTTTTAGGGCTAAATCTACCTTTAGATGTGATTTTAGAATCACTCAACTCTAACTACACAACAACAATTGGTATGCTCGGTTGAATGTAGAGAGAGTTTCTCATTAAGCATATATAGATTTAAAGTAGTAGGGATGGCTTGGATTGGTATGCTCACAATCCACCCTTTTCCACATTTTAGCTGGGATGTGTCGGAATGGTAAGCTCACAACACATCCCTCCCATTCAAAATAGCTTGTTTAATCACCTAAATGTGGGTATCTCAACTTGACTTGAGAGTTGGTATGCCTACTCAACCCAAGGAGATATTTAATCCAATTTGAAAACTTCAAAATAAATTTAACATCAAAACAATGAATCAAAAGTTGGTATGCCTACTTAATTCAAAGAGATATCAAAAACATTAAGAATAGTGAATGGAACTAAGAGATCAAATACTAAGATTAATGGTGGATTACCCACAACTTATGTCTAATTACATCAACTCCCACAAAAGAGTTTAGCCTCTCATAAAAGGGTACAAAGAAGAATTAAAGAAGTAAGAGATAAGAGGAAAACCATTGGTATGAAGATTTCCCAAGTCTTCAAGCTCATCACCTCCTCCTATATGTGAATTTCGTGCTCCTTGAGTGTGGGTATTTTGGTTTAAGTGAAATAGATGTGAAAAGAATGGTGTAGAGATGATTTTGGTGAGGAAATTTGGTAGGAAATGGTAGAGGAAGGGTTTTGATGATGGGAGAGAATCCTCAATCTAAGAATGATGTAAGGAAGGCTGTAAGGTTGTGTGAGGACCGTGGTACAAACCAGAAAAAGATGGATTTATAGTATTGCCAAAAATAGGTCTGCAACTGTTGATGTCAGCGAATCTGGGCAACTTCGCGGCACGAAGTTCGCGGGTAGGATCAAAGAAATGGACCAGCTAACTGGAATTTGAGACATTCTGGCTCTCGGTTCACTGATGGTTCACGGGGTGGTTCACGGGGTGGTTCGTGGGTAAAGACTAGGAAACTGTGTACTTTTTTACTTCTGCTTTACGGTTTTGGACTAGTGAAGTGGAGTCTCGAAGTCTTCTTGGAGGAATTGTAGCTCTCGGGTCGCGGGTCATTGCGCTGGTGTGGACTAGCGAAGTCTTCTTGGCGAAGTCAGTTGTGGACAGTTTAGTGCCAGTTCGCGGGTAACCTTGCACTGTGTGGATCTGCGCACTACCAGTGAACTGGGCACTTGTGCTCTTCGGGAGGTGTTGGTTCTTGGTCGGCAGGTAGCTTTGCTGGTATAGACCCACGAAGAGACTAGCAAACCGGGCACTCTTCTTGAAAATCTGCCTTGTTTTGCACCCGATCTAGGGGATTCTCGTTCTTGTCCGAACCGCAGGACCAGCCAACGCTCATGAAAACTCGGGTCAGAAGTCCCGGTTTAGATCTCCAATACCTGAAATACACTGAGTGCCTGCATTTACTAGAATAGATCCATTAGACACAAGAATCTACTGGGAAACAAGCCAAAGGATGTGGAAATGAGGGCCAAAATGTAACACAATTTTGGAATGATCAGGCAATAAACTTTAAAATTCACATTTTTGCTAATATTTGTACTCACATCTTTGAGTAACTTTACATTTGAAGAATTCGAAGGCTTGAGTGTTTTATATTTAACACTATTTCTTTTGAAAGCCTTTTCCTAGCACAATTTATATACATTTGCCTGAGTACACACTTTTACAATTTTAGAGCTTACAAAAAAATTGACTTCTATTAAGCTATACACCTCAACATGATAAATAATTAGGGAATGGTTAAGTGTTTGAGTTGTGTGGGTGATGTGGGTAGGTTTAGTATTTGGCCTCAATTTGAGCAATGGAAGCACACATATATGGAAATGAAAGTGTTTAGGCTATATTTGAAATTTTGCACGCACACTCAAGCTTAAATTCATTTCTAAAAGTCCATCTAACAAGGGAATACAAATCTCAACAAGCAGTCCACAATGAATGTTCTATGGCAATCAATGAAAAAATTGATGAAAAATGAGATCACTAAAGTTAAGAGAACAAAATTCGAAGAGTGTTTAATGAGCACAAACAAAATAGACCCTCACAAATGAAACGATAATAGGCACAACAATCTAACAAGGGTAGTCTCCACTATTCTCCTAAGCTAAACAAACATGAAGGTCTCATCCACCTCAACATCAAAAGATTGGCACTGTACATCCAAATTAATAGTGATACAAAGATTAGGGATGACATGAATGTTAGTCAAGAAAAAAAACAAAACTAAAAGCTTACATAACATGTCTCTACTGGCACGCAAAAGAAACAACTCAACAAAAATGGACTCTAATTCCAAAATTTTCAAAAATGACTGAATTTTGTAGAGATTTGAAATTTTCTAACACAAAACAAACAAAACAAATGCAACAAACATTGACCACACACCCACAAACCTAAACTAAACATTGTCCTCGATGTTTCTCCATGGAACCATCTCCACTCATAAAATTGGACAATGCAAGTTAGAGTTTGAAAATAAGAACAACAATACAAATCACAAAAACTAAGAAAAACACATACATCAAATCCTAAGATATAAGCACAATACAAATCCACTCTTAGATCTAACAAAATAGAAAATAAAAATAAAAGACACAAACAAACTAGCAAAACATTTTTTTTCTTTGAAGCACAAATTATCAATAACATATCAACAATCAATATTCCACAAATGCAGTCCACTATCCTCCCTTGTCTGCGCATTGGCTTCGTTTCTTTATGCTCATTTGTGGTCCATCCCGCTTCTTTGCTTGTCCAACCATTTGAGCCATCGCTGCCTTTTCACATGGTGGGGTTGTTGTGTGTTGCATCAACACTACCGTTCTCATGAGTTGTGCGGTCTATCCGACCTGAAAATTTTCTTTTCCTAGCACAAGACAACTCAAACAAAACCAAATGCATATGCTCGATGTAAAAATAAAAATAATACAAAGAAACACACAATGTAACAAAAACACAAAAACAAAATCCGTAAAGCAAATAAATCTAAGCTGAGATAAAAGTAGATATAGCTAACGAATAAGCCACCTCCCCGGTAGCGGAGCCATTTTTGTTAGAGGCACATCGTTGGGATGCCATATCAAAAGATTTATCTATTTTAAACTACCTCACAAACGCACGAGTCAAAGGACTAGTATAGCAAGTAAGCAAGGGGTCGTTCCCACAGAGAGGTGGTATTCGTCAACTATCTCTAGCTCTAGAGTTTATTTAAAAGCAATGCAAATAGAATGTGGAAATGGTGGAAATGGTGAGAATGGTGTGTGTGAAGTGTAAGCATAATGCGGTGTGTGTGAGCGAGTGAATTGGAAAACAAACTAATTAAAGTTATAAAACTAAAGATAGTAAGGTAACCAAATGCTTGCCTTTCTAAATTAGACTACTCCTAATTACGTTATTCTACTCCTGAAGGCAAGCCACCCTAAGTTACAAAAATAATGGTGGCTTGGAGAGATGCAAGATATTGGTCACACATGGGAAATGATTTTACCAAACACAGATGCACATCAGGTTGATTGTAGAATATGAAAGCCATTCAATTTAAGTAAAGGGTTTGTTCTCTTGGTTAAGGAATTACCGAAATCAAAACATCTCTTGATTAAGGTATCTGAAATCAATTCATCACTCAACCAAGGGTATGGAATGAGCAAAAGTGTCTAGGTCTAGACCCATTAAGCACAAGAACACTAAACTAAAGCTATCCAAGCAAGGTTATGCATAAAACAAGCTTTTCCCATTCAATTGAGCTAATAGTATGAATTATGCCCGGAATGGTCAACCAAGCACAACCCTATCTCTCATTCACTCAAATCATTCTAAACACATACATTTTGAATCATCTAGAAACATACATACATAAATGAGATATTTGATTAAGCTACTCCTACATCATTAAGTTATTCTACTCCTAATCTCATCAAAGAACATACATCAATCTAAAATCCATTATACACATGAATATCGCAATAAGAGTTATAATCAATCATCAATAGCAAAGAATAGAAAAAAACCCAAATCAAATCAAATAACAACCATACATAAATTAGCACAAATGTAGGTTTACAAATATTCCCACATGGGATTACACATCTAAGATAGAAAATACAAAGAGAAAGAGATAAAGAGTAAACCCTTGAAGACAACTCCTCAAAGAGCTTCATTGTTGTTCCATGGCTCGTTTTTGGTCCCTAGAGCCCTCCTTTGTCCTTTGAATCTCCTCCAAAGATGGGTGGAAGCAGTGTAGAGGTGTTGGTGGTGAGCTTCCCATTGAGGAGAACCTCCATGGGAGCTTTGAATCTCTTCTCTCTCATCTTGAGGTGGACATCCAATAGAAGGGTCTCTTGGAGCAATAGGGGTGAAATTTATCTTTCGTAGTCTCTTGAGAGGAGACGTAAAGAGGTTTATTTATAGGTTGGGCAGGATTAGAGCACGAAATGGGGGTGAAAGACCGAAACGACCATAAGGTTCACGTTTTTTCAGATCTGACGGGGCCAATGCGACCTTTTAGTGCGGGCTCTTTTTCGCACCACTAACCCGCAATTGTTAGTGGGGCTTCGGGATTTCCTTCAGTGCGGCTTCATTCTGGCTGTCACAAGCCCGCACAGAGTTACTGGAATTTGAGAGTGGCTTCATCAGTGCAGGTTCAATCCCGCGTTACGAAGCTGCGCTGATCTTCACAAGTATATTTTGCCCTGTTTTGCCCACTTTTGGTACAAACACCAACTTTGAGGGACATGTTCCTACACTAGGTTAAAACACATCTTAAATACATAAAAAATGCTCAAAAACGAGAACAAAAGATAGGAAAAAGAAGCTCTATCTCTTGAATTAAGTAGGCACTCCAACTCTTGATTCTTGTTGATTGATTGAACTTATTTGAGTAACCAAACTTTAATTGAAATCTTTGTGAAGTGGTTAGGCACTCCAACTCCCATTTTACTTTGTAGTTGAATTTTTTCTTTAATGCATTTAATACTCATATTGGGTTGGGTAGGCACTCCAACTCCCAACTCATTGTAGAGGTTGAATTGTAGTGTCTTTGTGGGTCAATTAAGCACTCCAACTCTTGGTTCATATTAGGTATCAATTTATGTTTTTAACCATCCACACCTAAGGTGTTTTTACCAAGCTCAATTGAATTGGAAGAGGTATGTTGTGAGCACTCCAATCCAACTTATCCCAGTTAGGCAAACGGGGTCGATTGTGAGCACTCCAATCCAAGCCATCCAGGCTACCTCATATCTATCCAAAGCAAGAGTGAAAGGGCTGGATTGTGAGCACTCCAATCCAAGCCATCCTGGAAACTCAAGCTAGGAAGATTAGCCATATATAGAAATCGAATCGGTCTTAAGAGACAGATTGCCCATTATTTGTGTATGAATTGCATTAACTCTCACGTTCACATCTCATTATCTTATCACTCTGCATTCTTGCTAATTTTTAGTTTAACGTTAGAGTAATTAACATAATTATTGTTTGCGTTTTAGATATTAGTTTCCAAAACCCAACCATTGATATTTACCTTTATTTTATGTTTTGTTTTAGTTTAGTATTAGTTAACTAGTTTTAGCCATTTAATTTCTCTTTCCCTATGGAAGATACCCTCGCTTGTCGATGTACTTGTTTTGAACATTATAGAGCACATTGCTAGGACTTCTTATAAATAATTTTTGACTTCGCGATTTGCGGAAGACACAAAAAGTGCGTTCAAAGTGCTTTGTTTAGAGTTTGCTCGAGGACGAGCGAACGTTTGGTTTGGGGGTGTTTGATCACACCAAAATTGTTATATATTTTGGCCCTCATTCCTTGTCCTTTTGTCTTATTTTGGAGCATGTTTTAGTGTCTTATGGGGTCTTTTATTGTATTTGCAGGCATTAGATGTAATCCCGGACTTGGAAAAGAAAGTGGAGGATTAGGGCATAAAACAAGCCAAATGAAGCAAGAAGAATAGATACAGTGCGCTGGTGTGTGCACGGGTATCCATACTCATGTACCACCCATGCAATCCAGGCTTCAGACCTTTGCTGGTCACCACCAGTGAACTTACCCACGAACCAAAGACTAGAAATCCTCCAGAAATTGACCAAGTGCCCAGTTTGCTAGTACTGTGCGGGTCATACTAGCGCAGTTACCAGTGAACAGAAGAAAGAAATAGCTGGAGAGGATGTGCACGGGTTATTGCGCGGGTGCCTACCCGTGTACATGTACCCGTGTGTAAGTTCCTCATATTTTGATTGGCTTATTTCGTTGACAAACCACATTAGGGATTAATTTTGTAAGGGTAAATTAGGCCTCATTGGGTGTGATCAAGCTTCAAGGGCTTCATCTTTCTCAAGAGCACTTCAAAGGTATCTCACTTGTTTAACTCTCTTTGAAGAGATCTAGTTGCACACACTCACTTGCATGCATTATGTTCTTATTTTCATGTAATTGAATGATGCATTGTATGCCACTTATCACACTCCACACTTGCACTTTTTGCACATCACTTAGTGTGTTGAGTTTGCCCCGAAAAGAGAATTTCTTCTCTTACCGCGGCCTAGACCGCTTGGCAAGACATGCTTGCACTGCGGCATACAGAGCGGTATACCTCAGTAGGGTCATGCTTCTTGCACCGCTTCCTGTGCACTTGCACGCATAGCGGTCCAAGTCACGGTGTTGTCCAGGCCACTATTCTCTATACCGCGGCCTATGCACCTGCATGCACAGCGCCCTACACCGCGTTGTTGTCCAGACGGTGTACTGCTGTGTGTACCGCGGTCTGGACGCTTGCCTGCGACGTGGTCCAGCAAGCGGTATTAAGGGGATTTTGTGCCCTAAGTTCAAAACGACGCAGTTTTGACTAGGGCTCCCATATATATGTTCTCTCTTCTTCCTTGCTCATTTTTGTGAGTTCAAGAAGCCATTTTTGAGAGGCCAAGCTTCCTTTAGAGAGAGAAACTCCCAAGAACCCACCTTTACTCAATCAAACATCAATCCATGAGCATTTAGCATCTCACAAGCATCATCTCATCATGGATTCTTCTTGCTTTTGTTGACTAGGTAACATGAACATGCCCTAGATCTCCATTGCATCTTTTATGTTCTTGTTTGCCTAGGTTTAGCTCTTTTATGTGTATTTAATGCATATCTTTATGTTTAATGACATTTATAACATGATTGAGTTGTTGTTTGTTGGTTGAGAACATTGATAATTGATAGCTATTATTTAGGACCATTTTGCCCTTTAGCTAAATCTTCATGCATTTGCATTTAGATAATAATATCTAGGATTTGCATTTATTGACATCTTTAAATCCCTAGATAAGCACTTGGTGTAGCCTAGCATTAATTACATGATAGAATATTGTCACATATTCACATAGGTTGCTTTATCTCTTCATTGATTGTTAAGCTTTGTGACTAAGTGGATTAGTGCACAAGCTTGTGGTCTAGGATCACTATTAAAGGCCCGTTAGGTAGAGTGAAAGGGTTAGTGACAAGGTAGGTGTGACTTGAGGTCAACCTAGGTTGTAAACTTTCATTCAAATAGTGGATTTAAGGACCGTATGTGGCTAGAAGAATAGCCCGTGAGTTTTGCCCAGTGGAGGGTTTCTCACGTAAATCAACCCTTGTGTTTTTATTGTTTTCCGCATGTTTATGTTGGATTGGTTGATTTCTAATATGGGGTAGGATTATTAAAATTGATTAAGTCGAAAAGTTGGTAAGAAATCAACTAAAACCTATTCACCCCCCCCACTCTAGGTTAGTAGATACACGCTATATAGTATTTTCACCGTGCACTACGTGAATCAGGCCTACCACATCAGCATTTCAGACCTACTTTTGGCACCCTATAAATATATCTTGTTCTAATTTTCTTAAAGGGAGGAAGCCACGATAAAAAAACACTCTCTCACACCCTTTTGACATCACTAACCACTAACCTTAGATCTAGGAATCATACCTCACTAAACCTAACATCATCCTCACCATCTCTACTCAAGAAGGCTACTAAGAGATTAGATTCAAGCTTCAAGAAGGAGGAGTTCCACATGGGTCTTCTCTATCTTTTATCTCTTAGCATATATTTTGTATTTAGCATGATTAGCTAATCCCCCTTTGTGGGAGTTGATGTAATTAAACATGAGTTTTGGGCTTCCCAATATACTATGAATATTTGATCTATTTTAGTTCCATTCATTTGTTCTTAATGTATTTAACATCTCTTTAAATTAAGTAGGCACACCAACTCTTGGTTTATTGATTGATGTTGAACGTTTTGAATGTTTATTAATTTGAATTTGGTATCCTCTTGCTTGGGTACGCACACCAACTCCCAATTCAAGTTGGTATCGGATTAAGAATCTTCTTGGGTTGAGTAGGCACACCAACTCTCAATCTAAGTTGAGGTTCGCACATTTAGGTGACTAAACAAGCTAATTTGAATGGAGAGATGTGTTGTGAGCAAACCAATCCGACACATCCTGGCTAAAAGTGTGGAAGGGGTGGATTGTGAGCACACTAATCCAAGCCATCCCGACTACCTTAATCGATCTAGGATTCATTAAAAACTCTCTCTACACTCAATAGAGTACACCAATCATTGTTGTGTAGGGAGAGTTGAGTGATCTTAGAATCATGCCTAAAGGTGGATTTAGCCCAAATAGATCGAATCGGTTCTTACAGAATTGATAGGATTGCCCACTACTCGTGTATGATTGCGTTGACTCCCACTCATACCACCATTATTAATTTGTATTCATTCTAACCTAGTTGCACTTAGTATAATCTAGTTTAATTGCCTTGTAGTTGTTAACCATTTCAAACCAACCATGATATTTTACTTTTATGCATTTTAGTATTATTATTCCTAATCTCGTGATCACTACCCTAATCCTTGAGGACGATACCGTTACTTGCCATTGCACTTGTTTTGTAAACATTTTGAGGCATTTGAGGTTTTTATAAATTACTTTTGATGGACATTTTCTAATGACAAAAATGTTTTCGTCACCCTACCAGCGCACAGAGAGAGGAGGAATGAAGATTGCCCAGATTGCGGGTCCTTACCCGTACTACACCTGCGCACCGGAGGATGGATTTTCAAAGTTCCCAGAATGCTTGTACTGCGCGTGCAGGTTCCCAACTCACAAGGAAGGGATTTATGCGCATATTTGAGTTCGTATGTCCCACCTGCACACTACGCGCGTCAGAAATTGCCACATCAACATTTTAGACCTATTTCAGGAATCCTATAAATTAATTCATTTATGAGATCACCCACACACCCTCTTACCATTCTACATCATTTTTACTCCTTTTAGATCAAAGAATATGCTCTCTCCTAATCCAAACCCATTTTCCACCATTTCAAACCAATTCCCTCACCAAAATCACTTATCTATCATTCCTTTCACTTCTTTTTCACCCAAACACCAAAATCCACACTCAAGGAGAACAAATTTCATACAAATGAGGATGAGAGGAGCTTGAATACTTGATTAGATCACAATATGCCAATGGGTCTTTACTTGTCTCTAGCCTTTTTATTTCTTCTTTGTTATTTGATTATGAGTAACTAAACCCTTGACGGGAGTGATCTAATAACACATGAATTATGGGTGTTCCACTATATCCTTATTATTTAAATATATTAATTAATATTAATTTATTCGATTTGATATGAATTCAAACTCTTTTAAATTCAAATTAAAATCTTTTAAGATATTTGATATCTTTAATTAATATTAATTTATTTGATTTGATTTGAATTCAAACTCTTTTTAATTCAAATTTAAATATTTAACTTAATGGAAATAAAATAATCAAATTATCTTATCTTCATTCAAAATTAAATATTAATCAACACCCTCCATCTAATGATTAATTACACAAATAAATAATCTAATTATTTAATTAACATAATCATTAATATTCATTAATTATATAAGCTCATTATTCAATTAATTCTCAAATAGACACGTGTCACTTTTGTAACACAATTAATTGGACAATCCAATTAATTAACCGTGACCCTTGTTACCTTAATCAATCTGGCTAGCAAGGGGACCCAATGGACCCACGGTATTTTGAGCTCCAATAATCCTTAGAAATAATTAATTAAACTCTTTAACTAATATTTCATGATTATTAACTTCGGTGTTATTCCACTAAAAACCCGAAGCTGCATTCTGTCAACTGTAGATATTTTTACACAAACCAATAACTTTCAGTGTCCATCGATATAGCTATGACATATTGTATAATCCTCTAAAAGTAGTTCATAATTAGAGCTAGGTCATAATGTTCGTTACACCCCTCTAATTACATCTTTTCCATTAAGTACCATTGATTCTTTAATGAAAAATAAATCCTACATTCCTTGCGGAATTAAGAGAGCACTCATATTGTTCAAGGCACGAATTAACCCTTAAGGGAACTACTATCTACTTTTCACAAGAAGGAGTGGATTCCACTATTGTGTACAAACCTTCCAAACCACAAGCCAAACCGCGATTCTAACTTATGAAGTATATTGATCGGGAATGCAACTCTAATCTCACCCATGGTATATCAAAAACCACGATCTAACCTGAAGGGGTCGATAAAACACTCAGGATTAAGATCACCCATAAATAGCCATCATTTGTCGATATATATATATATATATATATATATATGAATCTCATCATGTAACGGATCTTATTGAGAGATTCATATAGATCGTGGCCTAGCCCTTATGATCACATCATACAAGGTGCCTCCATTCTCATATCACCATATGTATGATCCAGGATAAGATCACTGTACATTACAGAATGAACGGCAGCTGTAGATTAACCACAAATAAAGTACCCAGCTTTATTTGCTATCTACGGACTCTTTAGATTGCTCATTTCAAAATGAATCCATCTGTATATGACAATCATATACTCAGTTTGAAATTACATCCAGTAATCTTGGATGTTAAGTACACATGTTATATAAAAGTATGAAACAATTTGAATGAATAAACTACTTCTTTTATTTATGTTCAATTCACATTTACAAATTACAAGCTTTAGGGCAAAAGCCCCAACAATCTCCCACTTGCACCAAAGCATGTGAGACATGTCTCTTAAACCTAGACCCTTTAGGTGACCCGTAAACACTTTAGCCTATTAGGTCTTTGTAAATGGATCAGCATGATTCTCCTGTGATGCTATCTTGGTCACGGTCACATCTATTCTCTGCACTATCTCTTTGATGAGATGATATTTCTTCTCTATATGCTTCACTCTCTTGTGGTTTCTTGGTTCTTTGGAGTTAGCCACAACACCATTGTTTTCACAATAAAATGTGATGGGCTTATCCAGATCTGGAACAACTTCCTGATCACTCAAGAATTTTTGGAGCCACACAACCTCTTTAGGAGCTTCACAAGTGGCTACATATTCAACTTTTATGGTGGAGTCAGCAATACAAGATTGTTTAATACTCCTTCACACAATGGCTTCACCACCAAGGGTGAATACTGATCCAGACACAGATTTCCTAGAACCCCTGTTTGACTGAAAATTAGAATCCGTGTATCCTAACGGGATCAAATCCTGTCCAGAATACACTAGCATATGGTTTCTCGTTCTCTAAAGATACTTGAGAATAGTCTTGACAGCAACCCAATGATCCAATCCTGGGTTGGACTGGTATCTGTTGGCTACTCCCACTATGAAGCAAAGGTCCAGTCTCGTGAATAACATAACATACATGAGACTACTTACTGCTGACGCATAGGGAACACGTCTCATATCCTCAACTTCTTGAGGTGTCTTAGGACAATGTTCCTTAGACAAGTGAACCCCATGCCTGGAAGGTAAATTACCTTTCTTGGAGTTCTGCATCAAAAAATGAATAAGAATCTTACCGATATACGATGCCTGAGATAATGCTATGAGTTTGTTCTTACGATCCCTTATAAGTTGGATCCCTAGAACATAACTTGCCTCTCCCAAATCTTTAATTTGAAATTGGCTAGCCAGCCATCCCTTTACTTCTGATAATACCCCTACATCATTCCCAATGAGTAGGATATCATCTACGTATAAGACTAAGAAAACTACTTTCTTGTCAACGATACGCTTGTAGACACAAGGCTTATCAACATTTTGCTTGAAGCCATAGGTTTTTATCATATCATCAAACCTTATGTTCCAAGATCTAGATGCTTGCTTAAGTGCATAAATGGACCTTTGCAACTTGCAAACTTTTTGCTCTTGATTTGGAGACACGAATCCCTCTGGTTGCATCATGTAGATGCTCCCATCAAAATTGTCATTCAAGAATGCAGTCTTGTCGTCCATTTGTCAAATTTCATAATAGAAATAGCCAGCAATGGATAAGAGAATCCTAATAGACTTAAACATGGCTACTGGTGAGAAGGTCTCTTCATAATCGACCCTCTCTTTCTTGGTATAACCCTTGGCCACTAGCCTTGCCTTGAAGGTCTCTACCTTCCCGTCGACTCTTCTCTTTCTCTTGTAGATCCACTTACACCCAATGGGTTTTACCCTATCGTTAATTAATATTTCATGATTATTAACTTTTGTGTTATTCCACTAAAAACCAGAAGCTGCATTCTCTCAACTGTAGATATTTTTACACAAACAAATAACTTTCGGTGTCTATCGATATAGCTATTACATATGGTATAATCCTCCACAAGTATTTCATAATTAGAGCTAGGTCATAATGTCCGTTATACCCCTCTAATTACATCTTTTTTCATTAAGTGCCATTGATTCTCTAAAGAACAATAAATCCTACATTCCTTACGGAATTAGGAAAGCGCTCATATTGTTCTAGCCCCGAATTAACCCTTAAAGGAACTACTATCTACTTCTTGCAAGAAGGAGTGGATTCCACTATTGTATATAAACCTTCCCAGCCTCAAGCCAAACCGCAATTCCAACAAATGAAGCATATTGGCAGGGAATGCAACTTAGATCTCACCCATGGTATATCAAAAACCATGATCTAACCTGAAGGGGTCGATAAGACACTCAAGATTAAGATCACCCATAAATAGCCATCATTTGTCGATATATATGAATCTCATCATGTAACAGATCTTATTGAGAGATTCATATAGATCGTGGCCCAGTCCTATATAATCACATCATACAATGTGCCTCCATTTTCATATCACCATATGAATGATCTAGGATAAGATCACTATACATTAACCACAAATAAAGTACTCAACTTTATTTTCTATCTACGGACTCTTTAGATTGCTCTTTTCAAAATGAACCCATCCGTATATGACAATTATATACTCAGTTTAAAATTACACTCGGTAATCTTAGATGTTAAGTACACATGTTATATAAAAGTATGAAACAATTTGAATGAATAAACTACTACTTTTATTTATGTTCAATTCACATTTACAAATTACAAGCTTTAGGGCAAAAACCCCAACACTATAATGTTCTGCTCCGCGGGAATGAAGCATCGGAACGAAGCTGCAGTGAAATACCAAGAAGTTTTTCGAGTTCAAGCCCGTGGGAAGGAACCCACAAAGCAGGGGATCAGAAGCTGCGCCAACTTCCTAGGAATTCACAGCGGGTATAAACCCGTGGAACGAAGCCATGCCGAACTCGCCTAGGATATTTGCATGATTTCCACTTGCCTTTTCTGACGTAATCTATAAATATACCCTTTTCTCTTATAATGAAGAGAGATCTAGATTGGAATCAACACTTATCATCCTTAGAATAGTTCTTCACTCTCATTAGCTAAAAGCTTCCGTCTTTAGAATATAATCACCTTAGATTACTTACTTAGTAGTTAAATCACTTCTTGAAAGCTACTATTGATCCTCTATTGTGATATAGCATTGCAGAAAGGCTTGTTCAACAAAGGAATCGAAGAAGACCTTCATGGGTTTACTCTTTTCCATTCTTTTTTCTTATGCTTTATTAGATATCATGTGTAACCTACTTTTGTTGGGGGATCTATGATCGTAATCATGTAATCTATTTTTGTGATCACTGTTATGTCTGAATAAATCACTTAGAGCTTATATCGTGTTTGTTTATGTAAATCCTAGTATGTGTTTCTCATTGACCATTGATGAACTTGTGTTGGTAGATTTGTGTTTGAGTAGATGAAATGCTTATATCATGACCGTTGATATGAGTATTACCATCAAATAGCTCTATTAAGAGAGTGTGGGAATCTATTGTAATATCTTTGTAAAACATCACACTCTTTGATTTCATTGTTCTAAGATGGAAGACTCACCTACTTAAGTCCCTTCTAAGACCTTAGAGGACATTTAGTAGTGAGTGGTTGTGTTTATTGCATATCTCTAATACAACTTGCCTTAGTGATTTTGACATAAAATATTGATTCAGTGATGACTTGGTAGTGTCTCATGGGTACTTCATACTTCCCCTAGCATCTAGATCCAATAGTTTTAATCTCATTTCCTTAATTAAATCTTAGTCTAAAAGCTTTATTAATCATTAGCTATTTAGCACATCGCTAATCTAGAAAGTCTTTATTAACACATGCATCCTCGTGGGAACGATAACCCATACTTGTGCACCCTTTACGAGTTGAACGGCTCGTGCACTTGCAATGGGTGAAACACTCGCACGCCTTTTTAAATAACCGTTATAGTTTAGCCTTGTAACCTACCATCATTAGAATAGCCTCGTTTTAGTAGAATCGGTCCGGGAGTGTCAAAATTCATGCCGTCCATAACTTACATATTTTCAAACTCAACTTACTCAAACAAGACATATGCGAGAAGCAATATATGCACTTTTAAAATCCAATTTTTAAGGCTTAAAAGTGCATGATCTAAAAGCAATACAACGTGATTTACTTAAGATCATTACTTTTCAAGATAGTAGCTTTCAAAGAATATGAAGCTTATAATTTTCAAAGATGCCACTCATCAATCAAACAAGTACAAGAAATAATTCATGCATCATATAAAAGATCTTTGTGAACAATTTCACTAAACGATCTCTAGATGGCAACTATTAAAGAGTTATATGTATCTTAACCAAAGCTCTCTAATATAACATACCACATGAGGTCATGCACACATAGAGTTGAAAAGATGAAATAGAAGGCAAGCTTTAGAGTAAAGATATACCTTAGCAAGCTTTTACATCAATGTAAAGTCTTCGCTCTTTTTATGAGCTCACTTAACTTATTTGTCATTATGACAACAAGTTGTTGGTGTGTCTTTCCTTGAGAATAAAGACTAAACATTTCAACTCAAAACACATACATATTTGACTTTTTCCAAAAGTCTTAACAAACTGTCATCACCATATATATTTCAAAAATAAACTTCTCTAAAGTTAATCAACAAATTTATCAATCATAGCAAATATATGTGAGATGGATAAGTTCATGTCGAAGTCGTAGAGAAATAAAGCTAGCTAGCTAAGTTACTCAAACTTGACACTTATCTTAAAGCTAACTCACATGTGCAACTTACATGGTAAGAGCACTCACCCTTGACCCATTTGGTCTAGGGTACACTAACACAAAAATCATCACGATCTTTCTTAACTACAATTTTGAACCTACAATAGAGATTTTGTACAATTAGATTCATAAGAATATCATTGATGCTCATCTCCTCAACATTGTTAGCAACTCAAGATTCATATGATGCACACTCTTCTTCATCCAATGTTTCTTAACATGCTTTATAGGAACATCATGCTTATCAACTTCTAACGCCTTAGCATGCTTGAATTTAAGGTCAATCTCTCTATCTATAGATGCATTTTCTATTTTGCAATATTCAATATATTTATAGCACTCCTGGGGTATCCCCTTGTATTTTGTACATTCTTTCTCTTTCTATGATACTATTTACTTACCCAAAAAACAAAAAAAACAAAAACAAATATATATTTATAGCACTTGGGCTTGATATGACCAATGGTATTGCAAAAATGATAAATATGAATAAATGAAGACAAAGTACCTTTTGGACTTGAAGAAACACTAGTGAGAGTTTGGAATGATACCTTGTCTTTCTTTCTACCTTTAGCTTTCGGAAAATTGTTCTTAGGAGACTTCTTGACCTTCTTGCCTTTTGCCTTGCTTGAAGGAGGTGATGCTTCCATAAGCTTCTCCTCAACTACCAAGCCGCTAGAATCTCCAAGAGGATTTACAAGATCCATAACTTTGTTCATATTGATCGAGCCACTAGCCAAGTCCTTAATGACTTGCTTGGCGATGTCGATCTCCTAAAGTTATTATAGCTCTTTATCCTTCAAGATAGATACAATCTCCTTTTTGTCAAAGACAAACTTTTCAACCTCTCTAAGCTTCTTCATAAGATCATTCTTTACGCATATTAGCCTATGAGAAGTTTCAACAAACTCATCCACTTGAGTCTTGATCAAATTATCTGTCTCCTTAACCTCTCTCAAAGCTTCACCTCTTTCCTTTTCAAGGCTTTTTATATTAGCCAAGAGATTGAGATTGGTTGTATTGGAACTAGAGCACTCTTGATGATTTTGATCAACCTCCTTATCAACGGATACTTGATAACTATCATCTATCTTTGTGTAAGAAGCCTTAAGAGCAACAAAATTGCTAACATGTTCTTCTTCACAGGAGGATTCATCACTTGAGCTCTCCTTATCACTTGAGCTCTCATCACTCCAAGTGGCCGCCATAGTTTTGCCTTTCTTACCCTCTATAATCTTCCCATTAGAATAATCTAAGGCATAGTGCCCAAAACCTTGACACTTAAAGCATTGAACTTTGGTTTTGCTCTTGGCCTGACCATTCTTGTCATTCCTTGGAGTGAATGACTTCTTGACTTCCCTTCCTTTAAGCACATTGCCACTAGGCTTGGCACCTTCCCTCATAAACTTCTTAAACTTTCTAACCAACAGAGTCATCTCCTCATCATCATCTTAGATTTCTCCTCAATGGCAGTGAGTGCTATACCCTTACTCTTGGCTTTAGGCTTCAAGATCATTTCGTATGTTTGAAGCGACTCGAACAATTCATCGATGCTTATGATATCAACATCTTTGCCCTCTTCAATAGCAGTCACCTTAGCCTTGAACCTTTTGGGTTTTGACCTCAAGATCTTCCAATTAAGACGCTTGTGGGAGATTGGCACACCAAGCACTTGGCATTCATTAGAGATGCTTAGAAGCTTGTATTGGAAGTCTTGGAATTTATCTTCTTCACCCAATTGCAAATTCTCGAATTGTGAAGTGAGCATTTGAAGTTCTGATTTCCTAAGCGCCATAGTTCCTTCATTGGCAACTTGGAGAGCACCCCATGCTTCATTGGCGGACTCTAGGTTTTGAATGTAAGTGAGTTGTTGACTATCTACTCCTCCAAAGATAGCATTCACTTCCCGATGATGCCACTTTACCAATTCAAACTCATTTACGGATCATTCACTATTAGCTTTAAAACCATGAATCCATCTTTGAGCATCTTATTTGGAGGAAAGTATCCCTCTTCTACCATCATCCAAGCTCTCTCGTCGATGGAACGAATGTAAGCTTTCATTCAAAGTTTCTAAAAGCCGTAGTTATAGCCCTTGAGTAGAGAAGGCCTAAAATTAGAAGCACCTTCGGTCATTGTTTCCTCTTGAAGAGCCATGACATCAAAAACATTGCAAATTATCGTGAATGTATCCTAGATCTCTTTAATTGCCTTCTAATGACCCGCTCTGATACCAATTGAAATATAAGAACACGATTAAATTGTCAAAAGCTAACCTAGAGGGAGTGAATAGGTTTTTAAACCTCTTTTCAATCCCTTGAAACAAACAAAAGTTTGTCCTCTTGTATCACAACACCTTAAAGATATTCAAGCACATATAGACTTACTGAAAAACATATTCAATTTAGAATATCAATTAAAGTCTACAATTTGCAAGTGAAGGTATCAAAATAAAACTAAAATCAACTAGTACTTGTATTAATATATATATATATATATATATGTCCAATATACACAAGTACAAATGTAGAAATGACTATATACAAATAAGTTAATCTACAAAGATAAATGATATATAAAACTTTGATCAAAAGAGAGTTTGCATTACAATTTTTACAAAGATCTTGTTTACAAAAATATGGAGAAATGACGATCTAAACAAGATACAAACAAACACATATACAAATATAAAAGAGATATGAATAGAGACATTTGACACATTATTTTTTACTAGGTAAAACCTTAAAAGAGGAAACATCCTCGGGTTGATTCCACAATCACCGGCAACACCACCTTTCACTAGTGACCAATCCATATACACTTCCTATTGGATATCCCTTTTACCCTACCCAAGGGCTATTTACTAATGAAAGACTTGTCTATTTCTATCCAAGACACTTCACATGTCTCTATAAGGTTTCCTTGCTCAACTATCTGGATCATCCCAATCATAGCCAATACTTCCTTGCTCAACTATTCGGATCATCTCGATCCTAGTCAAGACTTCATGCCTTTTACAAGGACTTCCTAAACGTGATCAAATGTATGCAAATGCAAACATATGCAACATAGAATATGTGATCAAGATATCATATGGAAACTAGAAATGATCAATGACCACACAATGTATATTTTTCTAGTTTATAATCCAAAAATTATGATATCACACAAAGGATGCAAATCACATACGAAAAGTATGGATTAGGTAAACTCCATGAAGAACTAGACATAGGCATCAAAGTTCACAAACAAAGTTGCCTAGTTTTTATACATGAACAAAAAATTAGAATATGCAATTCTAATCAGTACACAAATAAATCCTAGATATTGTTCATGCAAACTAAACCTTGAATCATAACATATTCATTAAGCACATAATCAAGACTTTAGAACTAAAACCAAAAATGCTAGAATCACAAGATATGATCAATGAAATACTCTAGCACATATTTGGAGAACATATTCACAAAATAATCAATTAAATCTCAAAAGGTTCTAAATATAAAATTAAAAATGCAAATCCTAAATATATTCAACTAAAGAGACCTAGCACATGTAAAGGTTATCAATCATCAAGATAAAGTCAATTAACACACAAATAGCCTAGATTATAAGCTGGTCACAATACAACTCCCAAACATATGAAATTTTAGATTTAATAAAACCTAAATCACATTTAAGTCTCTAATTAGACAAATCTAGCTTATAATTGAAGCTTTATCCTCTAATAGCATTTGTTCAAGCAACATACAATAAAATGAGAAGAAGACCCAAGGTATTTGAGCATTAGAAAGCTTAAAACACAAAAGATAAACAAATACCATGTCAATTAGAGTGGAGCCTTGAAATCTATGTAGAAAACCAAACATACTTGAACAAAAAACTTCAATAATGCATGGAGAAGATAAAAGACTTCAAAATGAATTCTCTCCCTTTTGAAACACTCAATTTTTATAAGAAGTGAGTGTGAGATATGATGATTTGAAGTTGGGAGAAAAAATCACAAAACATATGCACAAGTCTTCTTGAAAATGAAAAATAAGAGGGATATGATATTTAAAAGAGAGAAAGGAGGGAAGATGGGAGCAACACACCACTTAGGCTTCCTGTGGAGGTGTGTGACCTCCACGGGGGCCGAGTAGTTCCCTTTCTATGGAGGCCACTCACCTCCACCAGAGAGGGGGTGTTGTGGCATTTTGCCACCCCACTCTTCCCATGCATTCTTTAGCGCACCTCTTACGTTCTTCGACCATTCTCCGACCTCTAAACTCCGAATTCAATTTCATTTTTGGATTACGAACCGAGAATCCCTCACGGACATGGACATCTACAAAACTTCAATAAAAAAATGGAATTCGACTCAAAACACAAGGAAAGTTTTGTAACTTCCAACTTAGAACTTGAAAACTTATGAATGAGTAACCGAAACGTTCGGAACTCATTAAGAAATAATATGAGAACATATTCAAGTCCAATATCAGTGAAACACAAAAAACAAACACAAGAACACACAGGTATGCCATTTCCTAGAGATAGTCCTAGAACATTCATTTTTACAAAATTTGTCAATTTAAATCTAATGCATGTGCATACAATAATATGTGTGTGTTTGTGTTATACCAATTGAGCACAACGATGTAGGACGACATATGGATGTAATGTGTTTATGTGCCTAAGCACCTTGCTAGTGGAATGAGGTCTAGATATACCTTTGATATGCAATACAGCTTGTTCCTCTTGAACACTTCTCTTTGCTTGATGATTTGCCAATCTTCTTTGAAGCTTGAATAACCATGATACTAGACAACTAATCAATACAAAGGAAATATTATTTTGATATGGAATTATGCCAACATGACTCAAAACCAACAAAACTAGATCGGCGATTAGAGAACGGTGACCGACCACTGAACTCACGAGCCGCTGAATACATTTGTATCAAATGGTGGTCCTAAACCGCCGAATGGCCAGACCGTAGAATTCCATCCTTCATGAAAAATCAAGAGAAGAAGATGCCTTCTCAAAAGGTTGATCATCGTGTAAAAAGAAGTACACAATCATGCACGCACGGATGTTTTCGATAGCACAAACGGAAATGAATTACACCACACTTAGAGCTAGAAATGAAGTGCAAGTGTGTTATTGTAATGAATGCACAACACTAAGAAGAATAAGCACAATGCATGAGCAATTTTAAATGCATGAATGTGTCTGTTTGCATATATTCTCTTCAAGATTCAAAGTCAAGTGTTATACCTTTAAGAACTTGATCCTGAAGCTCCGGGGATGCTAAGATCACGTACACTTCAAGCACCTAATCTACCCTTACATAAAAATTGTCAAATATGGTTTGTCACCGAAATAAGCCAATCATAAAAATCTGACACTTACAACTATTGAAACATCATTCAACCCATAATATAACTGAACTTCCCTTAATGTTATCGTGTCAATTATAACTAGAAGGAGGGGGGGGGGAATGGATGGAGGGTGAATAGGTATATCCTCAAAATTCTTGCAATTTGTTTTTCTTCACAAAATATACAATTTCACAAACAAGCTTTGACAAGTATATTGATTCAACAAAACAATATGATTACAATTAAACAATGGATGAATCAATACAAATTCAAAGAAAGTAAAGACAATAAAACAAAAATCAACACAAGGGATTTTTACGTGGTAAAACGTCAAAATGAGGAAACATCCACGTGTTGATGCCACAACCACCGGCAAACACCTTTCACTAGTAAGATAAAAAGATACAATCTCTAAAGTGATCACTTAACCTAGAAATATACCCTTCAACCCTACACAGTGGAAGAGATGCCTCCTTGCTCAACTATCCGGATCACCCCAATCCTAGTCGAGACTTCCATCCACAAGTTGAAGATCCCCTCTCCAAACATGTGACTTCCACTGCTTAGCTATCCGGATCACCCCGATCCTAGCCAAGACTTACAATGCACAACTATCCAAGTCACTCCAACTCTAGTCAAGACTTCCAATGCTCAATCCAAAGAATCACTCTAAGGAATGAGACTTCCAACCTCTTTACAAGGCATGAGATCTAAGTGAACGCAAATGATGCAAACACAAGCAAATAGAGCATTTTGATCAAACGCACTCTATGAAGAATTAGTTTTGCACAAATCAAGCTCACAAGCAAATATAACTAATTCTTATGAACATGTAATTAGAGATCTAGATTAGGCATTCAAAATCATTCACAAAAATATCTAGAAACATAAACATGTCAATCAAAGCTAGAACAACAAGTTTTCAATTGAAATCAAGTGAACAAGTTAACACTTGAAATCATCAACATATTCAATCAAATAAGAACTAGATATGAATAATAGAAATCACAACCAAAATATTCTAGTTATAGAACATGTTACTAAAATCTAGAAATTAACAATCAAGATCACATCACAAAGAGATTCTAGATTCAAGTTCATGTTCTTCAAAATTAGCTAAAGATGTTCAACTAAAAATCACAAGAGCTAATTTCGAAAATCAATCAAACAAGTCCAAAAGTTGAATCAAAATCATTCTAAACATTTTTCTCAAATCATATACGAAGATTCATCAAGTAGTTCATAAAATAAAAATGAAAGAAAAATTGATTCACTTACAAACAATGTCTCACGAGTGGAAAACAGACCATCACGAAAGATCTGAGACTTTTTTGACTCTGAATATGCTTGGGACTTGTTCCTCTCTTCCAGACCAACAATTTTGGATTTTGAAAATCTAAAATCGGAGTTGAGTTGAGAGAGATATCACAAAAACAAAAATTGAAAAATTGTTGAAAATTTCTGTACGAAATTCAAATATATATGGAGGGAAATTGTCATGGAGTGAGAGCGAGAGGTAAGACCTCCAATCAACACTTGCCACCTCAGCTCCCTATGGAGGTGCATGGCCTCCATGGGAGCAGAATAGTGGCCTTCCCATGTGGGCCACGCGCCTCCATGGGGTGGGGTGGTTTTGGATTTGCCATCCCACTTCCCCTTTGCTCCCTATCGCTCACTGAAATGTTTTTTGACTGTTCTCCATCCTCGAAACTCTGAATTCAAATCCGTGTTTTTGATTACGAACTAGATCTTTTTTCTGAACAAAAGACCTCAAGAAAAAATTCTTAAAAAATATAGAATTCAACTTGAAAAACAAGGATGAAAACCATGTACGATAAAAGCACGGAAAGTTTTTTAACTTTCTAGTTTGAACTTGAAACTTAATAAATGAGTAACTGAAACAACCGGAACTCTGTGAGACATAATATAAGCCCAAATTCAAGTTTAATATCACAAAAACACAAGAATACACAAGTATGCAGTTTCCAAAATATAGTCCTAAGAACATGTAAGTTTACAAAAATTGTCAAATTAAGTCTAACGCATGGGCATACTACAATAAGTGCGTGAATGTGTTATACAAATTTAGCGCAATGATGCAGGGACACAAATGTTATGCAATGTGTGTGTGTGCGCACTAATGCCTTCCAAGAGGAAGAAAGATCTCGATACCTTAGCATCCAAGAAAGCACATTTCCTATTGAAGATGAGCTTTGCATGAGAAGTTGTTTTTCTTCTTTGAAGCTTGTTCCAGTCACGAACCACCTAAGCAACTAAACATTACAAAAAAAGAGAGTTTTGTTATGGGATCAAGCCAACACAAATCTAAAACCTAACAATCTCCCCCTTTGGCTATTCCATGACAAAACCTCAACCTCACCATACAATGATCACTCAAATAATCTCATGGTTGATTGCATTCTCACATACTCACTACAAAGAGATCCCTAGACTAAAAGGTCTTCATGAGTCTTCATTAATCTCTTCTTTAAGCATCGAAGTACCTGTGACACAAGCACAACCAAACAAACAAGAAATCTTCTACAAAGAAGATTGATGAGAAATATTCACAAAAATAAAAAATATGCAATAAAAGCAAACAAGAAAACTAGCAAATTCCCCTTATCTCATATAAACAAGAATTCTTTTCTCCTAACTCATATAAACAAGAATTCTTTTCTCCCCCTTACTAAAAGAATTCTCCCCTTATGACAAGATCATGCATTATACATTTTTATATGAATGGTGAGGGAATACATTTCTCCCCCTTTTTGACAAGGAATAGACAAGAGATGCATGACTGAAGTATGAGATATTATGCAAACAAGTCATTTAGAGAACTAAGTTAAACAAAACTATGCTCCCCCTTAACATATGCTCCACATTATGATCATCAAGTAAACTTGTTCACAAGAGAATCACACAATCACACATACCAAGCAATAAAAGAAATTTTATTATAACTTTCCAAGTTCAAAGAGAGAATCATAGATTTTCATTAATCTCTCAAAAATAATCTCTCATTGCTAATGAATCAATCACATTAAGCAAAAACATGTGTGTGTGTGTGTGTGTGTGTGTGTGTGTGTGTGTGTGTGTGTGTGTGTGTGTGCAATGCTTCTAGCATATATAAAAAGGAGTAATTGCGATAACAACATGCAAACCACTTCAACACCTATCCATCTAAAGGATTTCCAATCAAAGTCAAACCGATTATCATCCGGAATTTTTGCTTTAAAAAGAATAAATTTCAACATATGAGCGTGTGTGCATGTGGCTCATTTTCCCATTTCTGTTTTTCAACCGGTGCAATCCCAATTTTCAACTATACTTCTTTAAGCCTCTTTTTTATATTTTTTTATAGGCTTTGAATCAAAGATTTTTTTATTGATTCTTTTCAACACTTCTTTCATTTTTCTAACAAAAAACATATACTCCTCATGACAGATTTCACTCATCACAATGGTGTAGCCCTTTCCTACATTGGGCAGCTTCACAACCAAGGTGTGTAGCCCTTTTCATGAGGGTGCTCGTTGAGTTCTATGTAAATGCCGAAGCCAAATCGATACTAACCATAGGTCATCTGTCATGTACTAAGCAATAAACTTTTAGATGCATCCATAATCTACACATTTTCAAACTCAACTACTCAAACTTAAACATATAAGAGAAGCATTAGTGCACTTTTATAAAAACAATATTTTAAAGCTTAAGTGCATGATCTAGACACAATAAAAGTTATTTGCTCAAGATCATTACTGCTCAAGTAAGTAGCTCTCAAAGAAATTGATATTTAAAATAAGTTTTGCTTATCAAACCACTCACAATCACATAAAGAAATCAATCAACACAAATCATGCCAATGGATCTTCTAAGAGATTTAAATCTCTCTTTGTCCAAAGGCTTAGTGAACAAATCCGCAAGTTGATTTTTAGTAGACATATGCTCAAGAGAAACAATAGAATGTTCAACAAGTTTTCTAATGAAATGATGCATAATATCTATGTGCTTTGTGTGTGAGTGTTGAACCAGATTCTTAGTGATATTAATGGCACTCATATTATCACAATAGAAAGTCATTTTACCTTGTTCAATCTCATAATCCTTGAGAATTTGCTTCATCCAAAGAAGTTGTGTGCATGTACTTCCGGCTGCAATGTACTTGGCTTTGGAAGAAGAGAGAGAGAGACAGAATTTTGTTTCTTACTTTGCCAAGAAACCAAGTTATTACCCAAGTAAAAGCAACCGCCCGATGTACTTTTACGATCATCAATGTTTCCCGCCCAATCCGCATCACAATAGCCAACAAGAATATCATTAGTATCAAAGAAATAAAATAAGCCAAGATTATGTGTTCATTTTATATACCTAATGATTCTTTTAACGTCTTTCAAGTGAGACTCCTTAGGATTAGCTTGAAACCTAGCACACAAACCAACATTAAAACAAATATCCGGCCTACTAGCCGTTAGGTAAAGAAGACTACCTATCATGCTCCTATAGAGACTTTGATCAACACTCTTCCCTTTTTCATCTTTGTCAAATTTTAAAGTGGTACTAAATCTTTTCCATTTTCAAGCCCAAATTTCTTAACAAGATTTCTAGCATATTTGGATTGTTACAACATAATTCCATCACTATATTGTTTCACCTTCATACCAAGAAAGTAATTGAGCTCACCCACCATACTCATTTCAAATTCACTTGACATGATATTCACAAACTCATTAACCTTGGTTTTACATGAAAACCCAAAAACAATGTCATCAACATATATTTGTGCAACAAAAATATCATTATCATGATGCTTGACAAACAAAGTTCTATCAATGCCACCTCTCCTATAGTTGTTCTCAACAAGATATTGAGTCAACCTATCATACCAAGCTCTAGGAGCTTGCTTAAGGCCATAGAGAGCCTTTTTCAACTTGTACACATGATTAGGAGAGTGTGGGTCTACAAAACCCTTATATTGTTCAACATACACTTCTTCTAGAAGGTATCCATTGAGAAAAGCACTTTTGACATCCATTTGAAATAATTTGAATTTTTTAAGACATGCAATGGACAACAAAAGTCTAATGGACTCAAGACGTGCAACGGGTGCAAATGTCTCATCAAAGTCTACACCCTTAACTTGAGTGTAACCTTAAGCAACTAGTCTAGCTATGTTTCTCACAATCTTGCCACTTTCATCTGTCTTATTCCTAAACACCCATTTAGTGACAATCACATTAATGTCTTTTTTTTTGGGTAAGTAAATAGTATCATAGAAAGAGAGAAATAATGTACAAAATACAAGGGGCATACCCCAGGAAGCAAAGCAAGAGCTAAACAAAGGCTCAAAACAGCTCTAACAAACGAGCAAGACAAGACAAGAGCAAGACAGCAAATCAACTAGAGTTGACATTCCAATTCAAGGCAATGATAGGGTGGTTCTTTAAATTGAAAGAGGATAGCCAGCAGCGAATGGTGTCAATAATGGAGCGAGCAACAACCAAACTAGTCTTTTGAGTGCCTTCAAAAATGCAATAGTTTCGCTCTCTCCAAATATGATAAACCGCAACCCCAAGACAAAGCTTGTTAGCAACAATAGCAGGAGAGTTCTCCAATGAGTGGAAGCCTAGTCAATGAAAGCATTCCAACAAAGGCCATTCCAAGGAGACCCTCAAATATTCATAAGCTGAGTGCAAATGGCTCCACTTCATTTCTCTCAAAATGATTTAGTTCATCTTGCATATCCCCAACCCAATATTCATCAACTATTGCCTCATTAATGTTTTTGGGTTCAATTTGAGAAGTGTAGCAAGCATATGAAATTTGGTTAGCTAGCTGCCTCCTAGTTCTAACCCCTTTATCCAAGTTATCACTGATGCCTTCTTGATAGTGCATGTTTCTAAGCCTAGAGTTTGAAAGTTCAACAACTTGATCATCTTGTTGATTGTCATTTAAAGCATTTTCCAACCCTTGACTTTCTACTTCAACACCACTATCATTTTCATCATTTTGACTAGACTCACCACGTGAATCTTCACTAGACTCACAACTAGTCACATCAATAGGTGTCTTAGTGTCATTCAAAAGACTTTCTTTATATTCATTAACACTATTATCATCACACAAATCAAGCATGCTAAGATCATCTATTTTCACATTAATGGACGCCATAATAGTCTTGGTTTTCAAATTAAAAACCCTATAGGCTCAACTATTATTAGCATACCCAACAAAGATACCAACATCACTTTTTGGATCAAACTTACCCAAGTGATCTCTATCAATCAAAATAAAACACTTACTTCCAAAGGTATGAAAGTAATTCACCTTAGGCTTCTTGCCTTTCCAAAGTTCATAGGATGTTTGTCTTGTGCCGGGCCTTCTAAAAACTCTATTCGTGACATAACAACCAGTGTTGACCGCTTCATCTCAAAGGTTCCTAGAGACTTTCTTGCTATTGAGCATGACTCTAGCCATCTCTTGCAAGACACAAATTTTCATCTCAACAACACTGTTTTGTTGAGGAGTTCTAGGAGCCGAGAACTCATGTGATATCCCTAAACCATCACAAAACTCACTAAACTTGACATTCTCAAACTTACTCCTATGATCACTCCTAATGCGACATATTTTCTTAATTCCAAGACCTTTTTAATTTTGAACTTGATTACAATATTTGTTGAAGTAATCAAAATTTTTGGTCTTGTTCCTACGAAAATACACCCAAGCAAACCTAGAGAAGTCATCAACACAAACAGGAATGTATTTCTTGCTATTGATGCTTTAGGTTTGAATTGGTCCCATTAGGTCCATATGCACTAACTCTAAGGGCTTCTTGGTAGCTATGTAAGTGTTCTTTTTATGAGACACTTTGGTTTGCTTACCTAATTGACAAGGTTCACAAACACCTTCTAGCTTCCTACCAAGACTAGGTAGACCTCTAACCATGCTTTGTTTTTCAAGCTTCTTTAAATCTTTAAAGTTCATGTGGCCTAACCTTTGATGCCACAAATCAAGCTTGTTACACACCTGAGCCATATTGTAAGTTAAATGATCTATCTCTAGACAATGACAATTATCTGAAGATCTTTTGACTTCTAAAACCACCTTGCTCTTTTTATCAAGTATACTGAACACATCTTTGTTAAAACTAACTTTTTCAAAGATTTCACACAAGTGAGTTATGCTTATCAAGTTAGCTTGCAAACCATCCACATACAAAGTATTTTTAAGTTTAGGCAATTCGGGGATACGAATTGTTCCCTTGCCTAGAACTTGCTTTTTGGTGCCATCACCAAATGTAACCCATCCACCATCTTTCATAACAAGATTCTTAAAGAACTCTTTGTTACCGGTCATGTTCCTAGAGCATCCGCTATCTAGGTACCAACAATAAGATGAGTTAGCTCTTAAAGCATATTGTGCAACATGATATTGTGTTGTGTTTTTCTTAATCCAAACTTTCTTGACAAGTTTCTCACTCTTACTCCTATTAACATGCTTTGACTTGCTATTAGACATATTGACTCTATCAGTCACATTTTCGAACAAATCAAACAAAGCATTATCAATTTTCTTATGCATAGTAGAGTGAGGCACAACACAAGATTTTTCAAGCAAGTCATCAACATCATTCTTCTCAACATGCTTTTCCAAGGTCTTCCTAGGTCTAGTTCTAAATCCATACATGGATGATTGCCTAGGACCATTCAACCAAGATATATCATGCAAATCATTGGCATGTTTACACTTACGAATGTATTCCAAGCATCTAGGTCTTATATCTTCTACCATATTGAAATAATGACAAATAGGTATGAATTTGAAAGGTTTACCATTTGCTTGAGCATCCAATGCATTTTGCCTTCTCACAAATTTACCTTTTTGGTGAACAATCCTTGATGTTTTGCTCTTTGCATTTGAAGATGAAGAACATTGTTATTGGCCATGTTGACTCTTTTTTTTTACCTTTATTGTTGATGTTGATGTTGAGGCACCTCCGGTAACATCCATGGCTTTTTCGGTTAGAGAGTGTACCTACATTCAATTTGCTACTTGCTTTGACAAAAATAGGTTTGTTAGTTGAAGGAGTAATCTTCTCATTAACATATCCTAAACCTCTTTTGTCACTTGGATGTTTTCCAATCTTAATGAGAATTTCTACTTTGTTAGCACTAGATGACATCTTGCTTATCACCTTATTAACCTCATTAAGTTTGTCATTAATCACTCTCTCTTGATTCTCATGCTCACTAAGTTTGACTCTAAGCACATTCTCAAGTCTCTTAGCACAATCAAAAGAATTATCCCTTAGTTCAATTTTATGCTTCAAAACTCCTAGTCTTTCATTACTATCTTTCAAGTTATTCTCAATACTAAGGATTTTGTCTTTAAGCTCTTTGTTCTCTTTTAAGTTAAGTTCTTGAATTTCTTATAGCTTCTTATTAAGAGACATATTCAACCTTGAGATTCTCTCATTCTCTTGAACAAGACTTTTCATCTTTTGATTTCCTAGGTTAATAGGCTTATTTTCAACACTAGAATACATGAAGGATAAAACTTCCTTAAACATGATTAATCCACAAACAAACACAAACACTATAAAAAGGTGATAGCAAGGGTGCAAAGATATGCTAGTCAGATATTTGTCTCCCTAAGAAAGAGGGAGGTCTTGGCATCAAGGACCTATCCTCTTGGAACAAAGCTCTCATGATTAGGCATATTTGGATTTTGAGTTATGGCACAAATAACCTATGGTTTTCTTGGATCAAAGCCTACCAACTTAAGGACTCTAATCTTTGGGAGGCTAAAACTCCATGTATTTGCTCTTGGAATTGGAGAAAACTCCTCCATCTTCGGCTTCTTGTTCGCCCCCTTATTCAGCACAACATTGGTAATAGTTCTAGCACCTCCTTATGGTTTAACAATTGGCACCCGGATGGTCCTCTTCTTTCGAAATGGAGCCCCCGTGTTGTCTATGACTCAGACCTCTCTATCCACGCAATGGTTAGTTCCATTGTTCATGGCGATTCTTGGAGTTGGCCGGCTGCTATGCCCATTGATCTTTTTGAAATTAGAAGTCGTATGCCTTCCTACAATCCTAACTCCAATGTCAATGATAGAGCTCGCTGGCTTCCTTCCTCCAATGGTACTTGTTTTGCCTCCTCTGCTTTGGCTTCTCTTAGAACCCCTCATCCGTTTGTTCCTTGGTTTAAGCTTGTTTGGTTCCCCCAAAATATTCCTAGAATGAGTTTTATCCTATGGGTGGCAATTAGAGGCAGGCTCTCTACTTGGGATCGCATCCATAAATATGACCCTATGGTGGTTACTACTTGTGTTCTTTGCAACACCCACCCGAAGTCTCATGCCTACCTTTTTTTTGAGTGTTTATTCAGTAGAGCCATTTGGACTCAGCTTATGAATATTTGTGGGTCTCCTTGGAATGGCCTTTGTTGGAATGCTTTCATTGACTGGGTTTCCACTCATTGGAGAGGGAACTCTCCTGCTATTGTTGCTAACAAGCTTTGTCTTGGGGTTGCGGTTTATCATATTTGGAGAGAGCGAAACTGTCGTATTTTCGAAGGCACTCAAAAGACTAGTTTGGTTATTGCTCGCTCCATTATTGACACCATTCGCTGCCGGCTATCCTCTTTCAATTTAAAGAACCACCCTGTCATTGCCTTGAATTGGAATGTCAACTCTAGTTGATTTGCTGTCTTGCTCTTGTCTTGTCTTGCTCGTTTGTTAGAGCTGTTTTGAGCCTTTGTTTAGCTCTTGCTTTGCTTCCTGGGGTATGCCCCTTGTATTTTCTACATTCTTTCTCTCTTTCTATGATACTATTTACTTACCCAAAAAAAAACTATCCAAGTAACTCTGACTCTAGTCGAGACTTCTAATGCACAAATTGAAGATCCCCTCTCCAAAATGTGACTTCTAATGCTCAATCCAAAAAATCACTCTAAGGAATGAGACTTCCAACCTCTTTACAAGGCATGTGATCTTAGTGAATGCAAATGATGCAAACACAAGCAAATAGAGCAAGTTGATCAAACACACTCTATGAAGAATTAGTTTTGCATAAATCAAGCTCACAAGAAAATATAACTAATTTTATGAACATGTAATTAGAGATATAGATTAGGCATTCAAAATCATTCACAAAAATATCTAGAAACCTAAACATGTCAATCAAAGCTAGAACAACAAGTTTTCAATTGAAATCAAGTGAACAAGTTAACACTTGAAATCATCAACATATGCAATCAAATAAGAACAAGATATGAATAATAGAAATCACCACCAAAATATCTAGTTCTAGAACATGTGAATAAAACCTAGAAATCAACAATCAAGATCAAATCACAAAGAGATTCTAGATTCAAGTTCATGTTCTTCAAAATTAGCTAAAGATGTTCAACTAAAAATCACAAGAGCTAATTTCGAAAATCAATCAAACAATTCCAAAAGTTGAATCAAAATCATTCTAAACATTTTTCTCAAATCATATACGAAGATTCATCAAGTAGTTCATAAAATAAAAATGAAAGAAAAATTGATTCACTTACAAACAATGTCTCACGAGTGGAAAACAGACCATCACGAAAGATCTGAGACTTTTTTGACTCTGAATATGCTTGGGACTTGTTCCTCTCTTCAAGACCAACAATTTTGGATTTTAAAAATCTAAAATCGGAGTTGATTTGAGAGAGATATCACAAAAACAAAAATTGAAAAATTGTTGAAAATTTCTGTACGAAATTCAAATATATATGGAGGGAAATTGTCATGGAGTGAGAGCCAGAGGTAAGACCTCCAATCAACACTTGCCACCTCAGCTCCCTATGGAGGTGCATGGCCTCCATGGGAGCAGAATAGTGGCCTTCCCATGTGGGCCACGCGCCTCCATGGGGTGGGGTGGTTTTGGATTTGCCATCCCACTTCCCCTTTGCTCCCTATCGCGCACTGAAATGTTTTTTGACTGTTCTCCAACCTCCCAACTCCGAATTCAAATATGTTTTTTGATTACAAACCATAACTCCCTCACAAACAAATGATATCAAGACAACTTTCTCAAAAAATATGGAATTAAACTTGAAAAACAAGGATGAAAACTGTTAACGGAAAAATTCACTCAGGATAAAAATCTCAGTTAACACCCTCGCCCACTACCAGTTGCAGTAGCGGGGTAGGTACCTTCTTTACCGGGGTCCCTTTCTATGATCAGGAGCAAGAGATCAAATGATGGAGAAAGAACAAAAGCGACCGGGAGATGTAAAAGAAAACTGTTTTATTTAACAAATCACTATAACAGGATTACAATAAGTATACATACACTCTTCTCTTTATTTTCACTCTCTTACACAGGATGGAGATGGAGAAAGCATTCGTGTCGATAAGTGGATATTTTCCTCTAGTGATCGTCAATGGACTCTCACTGGCTTCAGGGAATTTTCGAGATAATTCTCCCGGAGTCTCTCTGGTTATGGCGATCAAGAATCCTTCAAGCAATGCTCTCCCCTTTTCTTTGTCTTTCAATACTGTATATATGTAGTATTCTCCCCAAAATCTTCTTAAAATCCGGTTGTCGTAATGTAGATCATTGAGAATCCTATTTTAGGCAGTTGAAAGGCATTTGAGTGGAGCTGAAGGCACGCAATTTGATACCGTTAATCAATGGCGAATTCAAATTCTGATTCGGTTGACCATTGGGTCATTAATGGCGCTTTATTTTGGCGATGGAGTCAACTTTCCTTCTTCGTTGGAGCTTGGTGGCGATGGAGTGTAACGTTGGTACCTCATTTTGATGAGCTTGTTCTGCGTCCTGCTGGAAGGGTGCTTGTGTCTTCGTGCTCCATATCCTTTTGCCTGGAAGGTAGGGTACTTGCCTTGGAAAAGTTCCGGATAGGCATACTAAGTACCAGGTGGGAGTCGGGGTGACACCAAGGCAAATATTGGGGTAGTACCAAAGTGGTATCGAGGTAGATATCGAGGTACTAGGTGCCTTGATTGATGTCGAGATCCTTACGGGATGCAAGTTATCATCGTACTGGTCTCGAGCTAGTATCAGGAGCTTCAGTAGGGCGAGGTACAAGCTTTCGGAGCCGATGTCCTATCTAGATAGACGTATAGTCGAGGCTTCAACTTCGTTGGATATCGGTCCCATCTAGGTTGTGGTACCGATCTCGCTGGCTTTCTGGAGTCTCTGGATGAGTCTTCCTAGGTAGGTCCCTATTGGAAAATTCTTCCTTAGTCCCTTGCCAGAAAAATCTGTTAACAGAAATCCCCCGTGACTTGAACACCAGTATCAGGTTGGGGTTGGAGTCAGGATAGATAGCACTTGGAGAATTTTTTTCAACGTCTCATAGGAGGGAATCTTCTCTTTGCACGATGATTTAAATGAAAATTACACGTGGCTGACCAGGGTAGGCCGAATTCAAAAAAAGGAAATTTTTTGGGGGCGCACGTTTCTCGAAACCGTTCCCTCCATGTCACCGATTTTAGCACGACATTGATTACCTTTTCTACCCGTTATAAGTAGCCATCTCTATATAAACTCTGGTGCTTCACATTAGGTTCATTCAAGTAAAAACTTCCTGATTAAGAGTTTCCAGCAAAAAGAGACCCTAGCTTTAATCTTCAACTTCCCCTTTTTTTCTTAAGAAATCAGATTTTGAGGCTGTCATCATGTCTTCACCTGATGGCGATAGTATCGAGCTATTGTTTGACGGTGACGCCGTGGCCAGCGGAAGCCTCTCCCCTAGAAAAAGGGCACGCGATAGTAGCGACAGCGGGGACCACGTTCCCATTCAACGTCGGCGTTCCAATCGGAACATTGCAATCGAGAGAGGCTTCGCGAACAATCCTGAGACTCCGGTTGATATCGACCAGGAGTCGAGTGAAGAAGCAGGTGCTGTCGGGATTGGTGGGAACCTGAGCTGGTGAAGTTACTGATACCGCGGGAAGGGTACTTGCCCTCCCCTACGAATATAGGTGCATCCCTGATTCGTCTAGTACCTTGGACATCGTGGCACGCTTGCGGAGGGATTTCGAAATCCCTAAGGATATCACGATCGCTATACCTCCAAAAGGGTATGATGTATATACCCCTAATCCCGGCGAGCTCCCAATCCATACGGCAGCCTTTGATAGTGGGGTCAGACTACCTCTCCAACCTACCTTGCGTATGGCATTGTATGCTCTGCAGCTTGCTCCTCTTCAGCTGACGCCCAGGGTTTTGGAGGCACCTGGTGGGTTTTCTGGTATTGTGGAGAGAGCAATGCGACAGAGATAAAATCGACCGGGAGCCGGGGCCGGACGAGCTCGGGTACGTGTTCCAGATTGCTGCCAACGCCCTAGGCCCTAATGGGCAATTTAATGCTCGTGCTAAAAAAAATCCACAGTTTGTGGTGCCAGGGACCACAAAGAAAGGACAATTCCTGGAAGGAGGAATGGGTCAATCTTCAGAGGCAAATGGGGCAATTCAGTCCACATTGGAAGAACCGAGTTCAAGGTTTCTACTGGCTTTAGTGGGAAGCCCGCTTTGGAGAAGAGCAGACTCTCTGTCGAGTTAGAGAGAATCTTGAAGGACATTATGGCCCGTAACTACACCAATCTGAGGTATCCTGCTGCTGATGCCTTCGAAGCAGGAAGGGTGGAGTTCTACCTTCGTATTTCCAGCGCTCTTCTAGGTAATAAGCTTTCTTGATTATGCTTCTGTTATCTGATTATATTGATCCTGTGGATATTGACTCTGGTTGTCTTGGTAGTTTCAGTAGTGTCCCCTTTGGTTCCTAGGGGAGAGCTCAACCAGGCTGGTACTGATGACTCACTGCCAACTTCTCCCATCAAGCTCTGAGCCAGTTCTGATTTCGATACAGAGGCTGGCGCATCTGCTGGATCGGGTATGACCCCGATCGGGACATCGGGATCACCAGCTCCCCATCCTCCTACATCGGTTAGGTCGTTGGAGGCTTTTACAACTAGAGTAGGGAGGTACCGAGGTGCTTCCCGTCGGGTGCAGGATATGTCGCCCAACAAAACAATTGGAGTTGATGTTGTTACTGATGCTGGTGCTTCAGCTCCTTCGGCCTCGCCCACTGTAGTAACTGACCGCGATAACTTGGTCGAGAAGAGTTCTGGCACTGCTACGGCTAAACGGGTGGTACCTCAAGATAAGTCACGATCGAGGTCGGGGGACAGCAACCGGGACGAAGTCTTGGCTTGCTTCGTCGATTCCTGCCTAGGTGGGAGTCTGGACGTCATGACAGCCATTCCCACTGAACTTTTGATTAGAAGGGGATCTGCCCTTCTGGCTGAGGTAAGCTGTTTCACTTTAATCTTCTATCCAGGTAGTTGGTTGGAAATATCCTGACAAGTGTTTTATTCTTGGTAGGCCTTCAAATTCAATGTGGCGTTAAGCCAGCATGTCGGTTCCCTCTTGGAGCGAGCTGAAGGCGCTACCACCGAGCTGGAGAAAACTAAGGAGGAACTCGATAAGGCTTCCAGAGGCATGGTAGCTTTGAACGAGTCTCTGAACAGCTAGAAGAAATAAGCAGATGAAACAAAAGCCGATCAGAAGCGGATTCAATTTGACTATGGCATCCAGAGGCTTAGGTCCATCCACCGCAGGGAAGAGAGGGGGATTGCAAAGGAAAGAATAGTGGAGCTAGAGAAAAAGGTTCAGTCCCTTCATGATCATGTGGCCGATTTGGATGCTCAAGTAGACACTGCCTTTGGGGACGGCTATTTCTTCGCAGGCTACCAAGTGGCGTTAGCCTTCCCTCTTCCGTTTGACTTGGGAGTTATTACGGGATAGAACCAGGAGGAAATCATGGCGAAAGCTGCTGAACTCTCGGGAGCAACACCTTTTGATGTGGCCGGAACTTCCCAGGTTGCTGGAGCCAGTGGAGTGGTAGGAGGTAAAGGCTAGAGTTCTGTCTCCCTTCCTCCCTCTAGCCAGGTTACAGGAGATCCCAGTTTGATGGCCCCTGCAGTTGGAGCAGCTCAAGCTGAAGGAGGGGTTTCTGCCCCTTCTGTTTCTCTGTCAGAGCTCACCGAGGCTGTAAGGGATCTGTCTGCTGTTGATGGTAGAGAATCCGCCCTGCCTACCCCATCTTCTGATCCTACCCAGGTAGTAGAAGGTCATGCTGCTTCGATCAAGGAAGTTGGAGAAAATTCTGATCAGGTAGCCGCAGGGGAGCCTTCTGTTGCGGGAGGTACCTAGGAGGCAGGTGGGGCTCCATCCAGTATTGAAGAAGAAAAATCCATAACTGGTAAAGCCAGTGAGGAGAAAGCCGCTCAGGAGCAGGAGGATGCATGATCCAGCTTGATCCCTCATTCAGTAGTACCCTTCCAGTCTTTTTTTTATATTTTTTTATTTTTTTGTAGCCCGTGATCGGGGAATGGGCTCCCCAGTTTTAGAAATGAGAACCTTCTGGTTTTTTCCTTAGCTTTATATGTGTAGTTTGAACTCTTGATCAAACCTCGCCTTAATCTGAAATGAGATTCCCAATGCGATTTCGATTTCATAGATGCTCGTCCTTGGATGAATCCTGATACCTAGGTATAGATTCGGCGATCCATCCTCTGTTTGATCCTGATTTGATTAATGAAAGGAAAAACCCATTCTCATCCACATCTGCTGACTGAATTCTATTGCTCATTTTCTGATTGTAGCATCACTTCGAGCACCAGTCCCCAGCATAAACCTGACTTAATCAATAGTTGGTAATGCAAGGAACCTGATAAAAAAGAAGTATATAGAGAAACTACGGGTGACTGGTACCATGGTACCTCATCAAAGAACCTTAGGGCGCTTTGATAGCCTCACAGAAATTTAGTCGAAAGTAATCTTGGTACTGGAGATCCTCATACTTTCTATTCTAGGAATCTTGGTTCATTGATGATGGTGAGCATACCGGTGGACACTCTCGCACTCTAGGTACCTCGCATTCCCATTCTAGGATCCTCGGTAATATGGCGAGTAGTCTGGCGAAACTAGAAACCTTGTCGAATGATTGAGTACCTAGCTTTCCTGTTTCATGGAACCTAGGTCTCCAGATGAGTTTTTTGGCGAAACTGGGCACCTCGCACCTCCGTTTGTAAGAGCTTTGGTGCCTTGGCGAACAAATATGGCGAATCTCGGTACCTCGCCTTCCTGCCGTAGGAATCCTGGTACCCTGGCAAAAATAATGGCGAGTATATACTGGTAGCAAGATTCAGGTAGGTGACTAAGGCCATTTTAGCACCTGGTCTTTCTTAGCGGGTGGTGGTACCCAGTCAAGGCCTTGATCTGGCTGGCAACTATGCTCTTACTATCCATATTCTTCCCGGGGGGGGTGACACCCAGCCAAGGCAGCAGGAAGGCCATACAGTCCTTTCTGGTCTTAAGGCGATCATATTTGGGTACCTCGCATTCCTGTTTGCAGGAATCTTGGTACTCTAGCGAAAACAATGGCGAAATAATACTGGCAGCAAGATCCAAGTAGGCACTAAGGCCACTTTAGCACCTCGTCTTTCTTAGCGGGGGGTGGTAGCCGGCCAAGGCCTTGATCTGGCTAGCAACTATGCTCTTACTATCCAGATCCTTCTTAGCGGGGGGTGGTGCCGGCCAAGGTCTGATCCATCGGGCAACTATACTCTTACGTACTGGATCCTTCCTAGCGGGGGGTGGTGCCCGACCAGGGCAACAGGAGTGCCATGTGGCTTTTCCTGGTCTCGGGGAGATCCTCCTAGATGGATTAATCCAATCTAGGGCATCAAGAGTGCTATGTAGCTTTCCTGGATTTATGGAGAGCCTCCTAGAGGGATCTACCTGGTCCAGGGCATCAGGATTGCTGTGTTGCTTTCCTGGATTCATGGCGAGCCTCCTAAAGGGATCTACCCGATCTAGGGTATCAGGAGTGCTATGTAGCTTTCCTGGATTTATGAAGAGCCTCCTGGAGGGATCTACCCAGTCCAGGGCATCAGGATTGATGTGTAGCTCTCCTGATCTTAAAGCATTAATCATGGCGGATTCAATTGGTGACATAAAGCAAATAGATGTAGACAAATGTAGGTAAGGACAGATGGAGAACGAAATTTTCTTTATTGATGACCAAAGAAAAATGAATACAAGTACTCATGATTATTAACATCTTCTAACATTCGTTTCGGGGTAATCCCGGCCGATTTCCATTGCATGACTTATGGGTAGAACCTCTTGAGATGATTAGCATTCCAAGTGTGTTCTATTGGATGTACGTCCATGTCATCCAACTTGTAGGCCCTACCTGGATCACCATTTTGATTAGGTAAAGACCTTCCCAATTAGGTGACAGTACTCCGTCCGACCTCTTCCGGGTACTCTGGGTAACCTTTCTGAGCACCAAGTCCCCTCGACCGAGTTAGTTTCATCTTCAAAGTCTTTATCTGGAGACTAGTGATCTTGATTAATGGTTATCTGTGCGCATTGCTTAGCCAACGCTGCTGGGTTGGTTGACACTGCATAGCACTTACGAGCAGCCTGCTGATCCCCCCGTATTTCGCCCACTTTGTCTCCCACTAGGAATTTTAGGACGTTATGGTATATTGATAGGACCCCTTTGAAGGCAGACAAGTAGGGCCTTCCTAGTATAGCATTGTAGGCGGACGAGGTATCTACCACAACGAAGTCTGTCATTAGGTTCTGCTGGAGTGGCGCTGTTCCCACTGTCACTGGTAGGATCATAGACCCGGTGGGAATCAACGAGTCCTCTGTGAACCCGTATAATGGGGTAGTGCAGCTGTTGTAGCAAGGTCACTTCAGGTTGAATTGCTCTAAAGGACTTTTGAAGAGGATATCAACGCTGCTACCTGTGTCAATCAAGACACGATGGACCAAGTTGTTGGCTATTTGAATAGTGATGACCATGGGATCATCATGAGGCTGGACGGTGTTAAATACGTCATCTTCTGTGAAGATGATCTGTACAGTATGAGGAGACATAGGTGATCCTCTGGTAACCTTGAAAACATTCTGGCCTGCTTCTACTCTAGGAATTTTCCTGGCGTGCTTCTTTCGAGCATTGTTGGAAGTTCCTGCCAGGGTGGGACCTCCACTGATGGTATTGACAATATGGATCTGCTCCATCAGATCCTTCCCTTTTGCTTTCCTTCCTTCTTCATATACTTTGATATCGGCATGCACCTCATTTCCAGTGCGTATGTTGTCACGTACCTATTGGAGGAATTCCTCCAAGCAACCTCCCTTAACCAAGGCTTCAATCTGGTTCCGCAGACTATAGCACTCTGAGGTATTATGACCTACATCCTCATGGAAGTCACAATACTTGTAGCGGTTACCTTTATTGGACCTGGCTTCCTAAGCAATCCCTTGTCATGGACGGCGAGGTAGATGGTCTCGCGAGATGCATTCAAGGGGGTATAATAGGAGTACCCTCTTTCATCTCTATCGACCCGAGCTATTTCCTTGGGTATAGGTGTGGCTCTGGGCGGAGTCCGCTTGACAGGGTACCGGTTCCGCGGGGGCTGGTAGTGCGGCGACCGATATGTAGATTTGTTGGGAGGTATGTTCTGACTTTTCTGAACTGGTGCAGGCTTGGGCGCCTCCTTCTTCTGTCGCTTGGCAATTCTCATATCATCATGCTCCATTTTGACTTGGAGATGTTCGTCTATTTCAACCTGCTCTAGAGCTCTGTTGTAGGCTTCCTGGTAAGTCTCTAAGGGATGCTTGGCGAAGGATCTGAATAGCCTGCCTGCTCATAGGTTCCTTCTAAAATTGGCCAAGGTCTCATTTTCCGTGAAGACCCCCATCTGGATCACTTCCTTATGGAATCTCTCTACATAAGCTCTGAGCATTTCACCCCACTCCTAGATCACGTATTGGAGATGAATGGGATCCTTGGGGCGAGGTTTGATGCCCTGAAACTAAGCACAGAAGTCAGTAGTCAACCTGGTGAATGAATCAACGCTTATTGTTGGTAGCTTCCTGAACCATGTTTTGGCATAGTTAGTCAGCGTGGTAGGGAACATTCTACACATGGCAGCCCTGGTAGCATTCTGGACCTCCATCTGGTGAACAAAGCTTTCTAGATGGCTCAGGGGATCCTCGGTCCCAGAAAATTTATCCTCCCTGATCCTCCTAGAAAAGGGAGCATTCATCTCTCCCAAAGGATCTTTCCGGTTTTCCCAGTGTTTACACTTCTTGAGCTCCTAGATCTCCTTTGCCATTCTGGTGACCTGGTATCAGATACGTTTGTTATCATCATTTTTTGATTCCACCTCAGAATCTCTGTCGTCAGACCTTTCCGATGTCGTAAAAGTTTCATCTTGCTTCTCTTCATAGGGAGGGTCTTCTCTAACGCCCATGTTGCTACCTTCTGCCACTGAACGAGGGTGCCTCCTGGTCGCCTCCTGTTGAGGCTATCTAGAGGAAGCTCCTGGTTGGACCAGATGACGGTGCTCCCTTGGCGGGAGATCGATGGCGGATCTATCGCGTCGGGGTTGATAACCTATAAGATTCCCTGGAAACAGGGCACTAGTCCGAGTCTGTCATGGACCGATGGTACTGGGGGCATGGGCCCAAGTCTATCATGGACAGGTACGGGAGGTGGTGGTCCCAACCTGTCGAAGAGAGGTATCCTGGTACCTTGCCGATTGGCATCTCCCCTGGGGGCCTCTCCCCTGCGATCTGGTACCACATGCTGACCGGTAACGCCTTTGGCGACCATTCAGAGGCAAATGCTCTCTATAAAGGCTGTGACCTGTTGGTCTAGATTGGCAGGTCCAGCTGCTGGGGTAGCAGATACCTGAGAGGTATTCCGAGCGGTAGCTAATGGCTTCGAGGCGGGTTTGCGACCCTTTCCCCCCTTCTTCGGCTTCTGGCCCTTTCGGGTTGAAGCGTTTGACTGATGCCCCAACAGATCGGGAAGATCCTGAGAAAATCGGAGCTTCATCTTGATAATCTAGCAAGAAAATGAGACACACAGGCTTTCTTTTGAAGGTGTGGTGTTTCCCGCAGACCGCGCTAAAAAGTGTTAACGGAAAAATTCACTCGGGATGAAAATATCAGTTAACACCCTCACCCACTACCAGTTGTAGTAGCGGGGTAGGTACCTTCTGTACTGGGGTCCCTTTCTATGATCAGGATCAAGAGATCAAATGATGGAGAAATAATACAAGGGACCGGGAGATGTAAAAGAAAACTGTTTTATTTAACAAATCACTATAACAGGATTACAATAAGTATACATACACTCTCCTCTTTATTTTCACTCTCTTACACAGGATGGAGATGGAGAAAGCATTCGTGTCGATAAGTGGATATTTTCCTCTAGTGATCGTCAATGGACTCTCACTGGCTTAGGGGAATTTTCGAGATAATTCTCCCGGAGTCTCTCTCGTTATGGCGATCAAGAATCCTTCAAGCAATGCTCTCCCCTTTTCTTTGTCTTTCAATACCGTATATGTAGTATTCTCCCTAAAATCCTCTCGAAATTCGGTTGTTGTGATAAAGATCATTGAGAATCCTATTTTAGGCGTTGAAAGGCATTTGAGTGTAGCTGAAGGCGCGGGATTTGATCTTGTTAATCAATGGCGAATTCAAATTCTGATTCGGTTAACCATTGGGTCATTAATGGCGCTTTATTTTGGCGATGGAGTCAACTTTCCTTCTTCGTTGGAGCTTGGTGGCGATGGAGTGTAACGCTAGTACCTCATTTTGATGAGCTTGTTCTGCGTCCTGCTAGAAGGGTGCTTGTGTCTTCGTCCTCCATATTGTATTGCCTGGAAGGCAGGGTACTTGCCTTGAAGGAGCTCCAGATAGGCATACTGAGTACTAGGTGGGAGTCGGGGTGACACCAAGGCAAATATCGGGGTAGTACCAAAGTGGTATCGAGGTAGGTATCGAGATACCAGGTGCCTTGATTGATGTCGAGATCCTTACGGGATGCAAGTTATCATCGTACTGGTCTCGAGCTGGTATCAGGAGCTTCAATAGGGCGAGGTACAAGCTTTCGGAGCCGATGTCCTATCTAGGTAGACGTATAGTCGAGGCTCCAACCTCGTTGGATGTCGGTCCCATCTAGGTGGTGGTACCGATCTCGCTGGCTTCCTGAAGTATCTGGATGAGTCTTCCTGGGTAGGTCCCTGTTGGAAAATTCTCCCTTGATCCCTTGCCAGAAAAATCTGTTAACAAAAACCATGTACGATAAAAGCACGGAAAGTTTCTTAACTTTCTAGTTTGGACTTGAAACTTAATAAATGAGTAACTGAAACAACCAGAACTCTATGAGACATAATATAAGCTCAAATTCAAGTTTAATATCACAAAAACATAAACAAATAAACACAAGAACACACAAGTATGTTGTTTCCTAGTTATAGTCCTTGAACTCGCAAGTTTACAAAAATTGTCAAATTAAGTGTAATGCATGTGCATACTACAATAACGGTGTGAATGTGTTATACAAATTTAGCACAACGATGCAGGGACACAAATTTTATGCAATGTGTGTGTGTGAGCTAACGCCTTGCAAGAGGAAGAAAGATCTTGATACCTTAACATCCAAGAAAACACGTTTCCTCTTGAAGACGAGCTTTGCATGAGAAGTTGCTTTTCTTCTTTGAAGCTTGTTCCAATCATGAACCACCTAAGCAACTAAACATTACAAAGAAAGAGAGTTTTGTTATGGAATCAAGCCAACACAAATCTAAAACCTAACAAAACCACTGACATATCTGATGTACCTGTTATCCATGTTGAGGGCATTGATATAGAAGTATCATGCAGTGCTCCCAAGCCTCATAAAAAGTCTTTTGGTCCCCCTAAAAGAAGTTTGTTATTGTGTACCCGATTTCACTGGTTTTCTGTTGGGAGTGGTGCTGATCAGTGAGCTTTTCCACCACTTCATCTAACGTTCTTAATAATGCTGGAGGTAGAGTAATTAACCATGTCTTTGTCTTTTCCTTCAAAGCTTGTGGAAAAGAATTCATGCGCAGTTGGTCTTCTATTACCTTGGTATTCGGAAAAGATTCTATTGCTGCTAAGAATTCTTAGATGAATTGAAGTACATCCTCATTAGGTTGACTATGTAAAGTAGGTAGCAAATTGTAGTGGAAACTTTTCAGTTCATAACTTCTCGTTGCTGCATCCAGAACAATGCACAAAGTATGGTTGCCAATGATTGGCCTACTATAGTTCTTTATGGTCCCTATTGGCTCGATTGGTTCTGCTAGATCCGGTTGGATAATGTGATTTCTTTCGTCTGCCGTTGCTACTTATCTGATGCGATCAATGTTCGTTTAAAGGTAATAATTCTCATTGAAGAGATCTTCTACCTTATATCCACCCTTAAGACCTGAAACAAACAAAAAATGACACACAATAAACTACGAAAAAGAAATAAAATAAAAACTAATAATCTAAAATGAATTACTTGACTACCTAAACTAGACTAAACCTACTAACTAAAACTGAAACTAAAAATAACCAATAAATTATAGTATTCCCCGACAGCGGGGCCAAAAACTTCTTGTTGAAAATCGTGTTATAAAAATTGAACTCGCAAGTGCATGAATCGTGAAGATAAGTATAACGGCAAGTGAAGTTCATTCCATGGAGAAAAATGATTTACCGACTAAAACTAATTCTAATTTAAGTTAAATAGAAAGTAACCAAAAGATTGTTGAGATTGAATTAAAACTAAATTAAACTAAGAAACTAAATTATTCAAAAGCAAGTAACAAGAAATTATGGATTGTGATTAAGGGATGAGAAGAACTACGTCATCAATGATTCCCAATTATAAACAGTCAATGTATGGAATTAACTTTGTAAACAAGATTCAAACAATTCAAGGGTTAATTCTTTATCTTTAATATGACTATTACCATATGGTTGCGAGATGAGTCACGTCTTCCCAACAACTATGCACCGTTTGATCTATGGTGTGAACAATAATAGGAAACTCGTTAAGTACTAGAATTAAGAACCAAAATCTATACTTTGCTTTGATCTATGCTAAAGATAAATTGTATTCATTCAAGTGAGCATTAATCAAGATTATGTTTTCATCTATACTCTAATCCTAATTCTCAAATAAGCTTAACCCTAAATTCATGTCAAATAATCACTCACCCTTTGATCTATGGTGTGAATAAAAATCAACACAGATAAAAATAATCAAGAAGTTAAGCATAATGAATAGATCAAGAATTGAATAGTTAATCCATACATGAGCATTCACAAAAGGTTCACATTGATTCCCTAATTATGGGATTAGTTAATGTGGACGGTAATTTTTGGGTTAAGGAAAAATCCACGCATCCAACAACATTAATATGATTATTAATGGAACTGTAAAGTAGAAAAGTAATATTTGAGCATGCAAAACATTGAGTTTTACATGGAAAACCCTAAAGGTGTTAGGTCTTTGAGTTTTGTATTGGCATTATTCTATATCAAAACAACATTTTCTTTGTATTGATTAGTTGTCTAGGATTTGTTGTTAATCAAGCTTCAAGGAAGATTGGACAACATTCAAGCAAAGTGGTGGCTACAAGAGGAAGAAAGCTAAGTTGCTTAGCAAAAGGTAAACCGATACCTCTTTCCTCTTGCAAGGCCTAGGCACACACATACATTGCATTCATATGTGTCTCTACATAGTTGTGCATAATTTGGTTTAACATAATACACACACTTATACATGCATTAGACTTAAAGTTGACAATTTCATAAATTGCATGTTCTAGGATTAGTTCTAGGAAATAGCATACTTGTGTGTTCTTGTATTTATTTGTTTTTGTTATATTTTGTTGAACTTGATTTTGAACTTATATAATCCCTCATTGAGTTCCAATTAGTTAGGTTACTCATTCATTAAGTTCTTAGTTCAAATTAGGTGGTTAAGAAACTTTCCGTGATTTTATCATGCATAGTTTTCGTCCTTGATTTCCAAGTTGAATTCCATATTTTTTATGAATGTTTTCTAACAAATTTTGTACGTGAGGGAGTCTTGGTTTGTAATCTGAAAATAGATTCAAAATCAGAGTTCAGAGGTTGGAGAATGGTCGAAGAACAAAATAGTGTGCGAGGGGAGATAAAAGGGCCAAATATGGGAGCTTGCATCTCTCCCCGTGGAGGCGCGTGGCCTCCACGGGAAGAGCTGTACTCTACCTCCCATGGAGGCCACGTGCCTCCATGGGGAGCAGAGCCGGCAGCCCCCAATCAGGTCCTCAAAAATCTTTTGTTTCCCTCTCCTATAAAATCCACTTTCCCTCCCATTCTTGAACAAGAAGAAAATTTTGAAAAACATTGTGCAGAATTTTCTCTCAAACTTTCTCATCTTCCAACAGCATAACTCACTCATACGAACTTCGTTTTAAGTGATTCAAGTTTGAGAGTCTTTTTCTGTCAGTCCGCTATCATTTCCACAAAGGTTTGGAGTAATTTGATCAAGGTTTCTGGTAGCTACACTCACAAATTCGTGACATCACAGTTTTTCTTCAAGGTATTGATTTCTGTTTTGTTCTTAATCTTCAAGTCTTCAATTACCTTGGGTTTTCTTCTCATATATATGTATGTTTGATGTGTAATCATTGATTAGAGAAATGATCTCTAATAAAGCTAGTTTTATCTTCAATTGATTAACATGTTGAGTTAGATTTTTCTAAATCTATGTTTTCACATGTTTGAGATGTTGTATTGTGCTAGCTTCAAATCTAGGTCTATCTTGTGTGTTTATCGACTTGATGTTGTTGATTGATAGTCTTCTCATATGGTAGGTCTTTTTAATTGAAGATTAATTGAAATAGCATATATGATTGATGATTTAGGACTTGATTGGATTTAATTGAGTATCTTGCGAATCTAAGTTCTATTATTTTGCTAGAGATGTATATTTGATTTTATCAAATTGATTCTAGCATTTTTTATGTGATTTAACATAATCTAGTCTTTTGTGTGTTTTAGGTGTTTCACATACTTTAGGTTGTTTGTTCATGTTACAAGATCTAGATATAATTGATTTGTGCTTTTGATGATAAATATCTAGTTCTTCATGTTTTGTGTCTAATCCACACATTTCATATGTACCTGCATCATTGAGTATGATTGCATTGGTTTTAGGATTATAAACTAGAATACATACGATATGTGCATATTGATTTAATTCTAGTTTTCATAGGATATATTGATCATATATACTATGTTGTGTGTGTTTGCATCATTTGCATTCACTTAAATCATTTACCTTGCAAAAGGTTGGAAGTCTCATTTCTTAGAGTGACTCTTTGAATTGAGCATTGGAAGTCACGTGTTTGGAGAGGGGATCTTCAACTTGTGCAATTGGAAGTCTAGACTAGGATCGGGGTGATCCGAATAGTTGAGCATTGGAAGTCTTGGCTAGGATCGGGGTGATCCGGATAGCTAAGCATTGGAAGTTACATGTTTAGAGAGGGGATCTTCAACTTGTGCATGGAAGTCTCGACTAGGATTGGGGTGATCCAGATAGTTGAGCTAGGAGGCATCTATTTCATTGTGTAGGGTTGAAGGGTAGATTTGTAGGTGAAGTGGTCACTTGAGAGATTGTATCTTTTTATCTTACTAGCGAAAGGTGTTTGCCGGTGATTGTGGTATCAACCCATGAATGTTTCCTCTTAAGAGGTTTTACCACGTAAAAATCATGTGTTGAATTTCTCTATCCTTATCTCTTTATATTTGTGTATGTGTTGATATATATCTTAGTTGTTATCTTTGTAATTAATAATCATATTATATTAACTTTGTATACATTGGAGCTTTTTGTATGAAAGCCTTGTTACAACTTGAGTTTGTATCACATACATGTTATAGCTTATATTGACTTTGTTTGAACAAGCATATCTTTAATTGAATTGGTATTGCTTGTACTTGTATTTGAAGTATGATGCAAGCTACTTAGAGGGACAAACTTGTGTTTGTTTCATGGGAATGAAAAAGGTGAAGTAACCTATTCACCCCCCCTCCCTCTATGTTAGCTTAAGGCAAATTAATCGTGTTTGTAGTTTTCACTTGGTTTCAGAGTGAGTCACTAGATTGCACTTAGTGAAATCCCGGTATACTTTCACGGTGATTTGTAGAGCTATTGAAGCAATGGGACTTCAAGATGATGTGATGGTGGAAGGAGCTTCAAATACTAGGCCACCATTACTTTGTGGTAACAACTATGAGTTTTGAAAATTGAGGATGAAGACCTACATTCGCTCTATAGATGAAAGAGCTTGGATGGAGGTTGAAGAAGGCTATTCTCCTCCTAGTAAGGTTCTAGAGGATGGAACCAAAGTCTCCAAACCTAGAAGTGAATGGATACCTAATGACTTTGAAATTGCTAAGTGGCACCATCGTGCTATGTGAAAAATACAAACACGATTAATTTGTCTTAAGCTAACCTAGAGGGGGGTGAATAGGTTAGTACACCTTTTTTACTTCCTTGAAACAAACAAAAGTTTGTCCCTCCAAGTTGCTTGTATCACACTTCAAAACAATCATAAGCAATTTCAATTCAACACATGATTTTTCAGTGATAAAACCTCCTAAGAGGAAACACCCACGGGTTGATTCCACAACAACCTGCAAACAAACACAAACAAAGTTGATATGATATGATTATCACTTACAAAGATATCAACTAAGATATATATATATATATATATATCAACACATACACAAATATAAGGAGATAAAGATAGAGAAAATCAACACATGCTTTTTCCGTGATAAAACCTCCTAAGAGGAAACATCCATGGGTTGATTCCACAACCACCTGCAAACAAATCCACTATTAAGATAAAAAAATACAATCTCTCAAGTAACCACTTCACCTAGAAACCTACCATTTGACCCTACACAATGAATATCCATCTTGCATAAATTGAAGATTCACTCTTGAAATGTGACTTCCAATGCACAATCCAAAGAATCGCTCTAAGGAATGTGACTTCCAATGCACAACATGAATATTCACTCTCCAAGTGTGACCTCCAATGCACAAATCAAAGATTCACTCTATGAAATGTGACTTCCGGCTTTTTCATAAGGCATGTGATATATGTGAATGCAAATGATGCAAATACATACAACATAGTATATATGATCAATATATCCTATGGAAACTAGAAGTGAACAATTAAGCACATGTCATATGTTTTCTAGTTTATAATCCTAAAAACAATGCAATCACATTCAATGATGCATGTACAAATGAAATGTGTGAATTAGGCACAAATCATGAAGAACTAGATTTTTATCATCAAAAGCACAAATCAATTATATCTAGAACTTGAAACATGAACAAACAAACTAGAGTATGTAAAACACCTAACACACAAAAATCTAGATTATGTTCAATCACATAAAAATGCTAGAATAAATTTGATAAAATCAAATACACATCTCTAGCCAAATAATAGAACTTAGATTCTCAAGTTAATAAATTAAATCCAATCAAGTTCTAAATCATCAATCAAATATGCTATTTCAATACATCTTCAATTAAAATGACCTAGCATATGAAAATACTATCAATCAACAAAATCATGTCAATAAACACACAAGATAGTCCTAGATTTGAAGCTAGCACAGTACAACAACTCAAACATGTGAAAACATAGATTTAGAAAATCCTAACTGAAGATGTTTAATCAATTGAAGCTCAAACTAGCTCTATTAGATATCATTTCCGTAATCAATGATTATACATAAAACATACATATATAGAAGAAGAAAACCCAAGGCAATTGAAGACTTGAAGATCAAGAACAAAATAGAAATCAATACCTTGAAAGAAAAACGTGCAGCTTCGTTTTTGTGAGTAGTACTACCAGAAAACTCAATTTATTGACTCCGAACCTTTGTGGAAATGATAGAGGACTGGTAGAAAAAGATTCTCCAATTCGAATCACTCAAAACGGACTCCAAATAAGAAATTTATGGTGTTTGGAAGATGAGAAAATTTGGAGAGAAAATTCTGCACTTATGTTTTTCAAATTTTTCTTCTTGAATAAAATGAGAGGGAACAAGAGAATTTAAAGGAGGGGATTAAAAGAAGTTTTTAACAACCAATGGGAGGCTGCCATGCTGTCTTCCCATGGAGGCACATGGGCTCCATGGGACCAGCTGAACTCCCTTCCCTTGGAGGCTACGCGCCTCCACGGGAAGGAGGTGCTTGGAACCTCTCATTCCTCTTGCGCACTCTTTTCTCTTCAGCCATATCTTTGGCCTCTGAACTCCAATTTTGAATCCGTTTTCTTATTACAAATCGAGACTTCCTCATGCACAAAATACATCAAGAAACCTTTACCAAAAAAGATAGAATTCATCATGTAAAACAAGGATGAAAACCATATATGATAAAACCATGAAAAGTTTCTTAACTTTCTAGTTTGAACTTGAAACTTAATGAATGAGTAACCAAATTAATTGGAACTCAATGAAGGATTATATAAGCTCAAAATCAAGTTCAATAACATATAAACAAAAACAAATAAACACAAAAACACACAAGTATGCTATATTCTAAAACTAGTCTTGGAACATGCAATTTATGAAATTGTCAATATTAAATCTAATGCATGTGCATACAAGTATAAGTGTATATTGTGTTAAACCAAATTATGCACAACTATGCAGGGACACATGAATGCAATGTATGTGTGTGCCTAAGCCTTGCAAGAGGAAGGATATCTTGATATACCTTTTGCTAAGCAATTTAGCTTTGTCCCTCTTGAAACCACCACTTTGCTTGAAAGTTGTCCAATCTTCTTGAAGCTTGATTACCCACAAATCCTAAACAACTAATTAATACAAAACAAATGTCATTTTGATATAGAATAATGCAAACACAAGATTCAAGAACCTACCAATCTCCCCCTTTAGCAAATTCTTTGTCAAAACACCTATGCAAATACTAAAACATACTTAATTAAGATTGGTCACTTAATCACACTCTCACATTACAATGAGTTATCTCCCTTAAACTATTCTTCATCATGTCTTGAATTCTTCTTCAATGTAGTATTCTCTTGTCACCACCTAAAATCATCTTGAAACACAAGGCATATACAAGAGAAACATACATATGTATGACAAGATAATATTTAGATACATATCACTTGAAGTTTAAATGGATACACATGTCTCCCCCTAAATACATGCATACTATCCATCAACAAAATATTATCAATTTCCAAATATTACAAACCAAGAATTCAAGATACCAAAAGAAACCAAAACAAAATATACCAAAAACTAAAACAATTCCTAAGATTGAGAGCATAGCAAAGAACAAAGAGGTTTTAGTTATCATTGTCTTTCTCCCCCTTTTTGACATAAAATGAAGCCAAAAAGTTAATAAATACAATACCTCAAGATCAAGCATCACTAAAGAAAATTCTTCAAGTTGTTGATCTCACATAATGTTTTGTAGTTGATGAATTGCTAGAGGCAATCTTGTCTTCCAAATACTTGATCTTCTCATCTTGTTGAATCACCTTTGCTCCTAGTTCCACCACTTTAGCATCAAGCTCTCCAATCTTAGTCATAAGCCTCTCTTGAAATTGCATGGCCCATTCCGGTATAGGATTTGTACTTGTCACAACACATGGCTAATGGTGCTTACCAAAAAGCCTAAAAGTGTCATTTACCTTCCCCTTATCTTTGTATGTCATGGACACCAAGCGCTTGTCAAAAATTTCTCCAAGGGAGGTAGAAGCACATCATCATCAAGTGTGGAAACTCCTTGCTTCATGCAAAAACAAGTAAGAAACCCCGAAAATGCTAACTTCGTATCCAATCTAGTCGAAGTAGCCGCACTCTCAATGTTCAATCAAGAGATCACCAAGCTTCAAAGGCTTATTTGTCACCAAGGCATACACAATCTTGATCTTTTCTTTGTTCAACTCGGATGCCTTAGTAGAACCCACAAGATTGGCACATATAAAGAGATGTCAAAAGGCACTAACCTTGGTCAACTCACCTTGACTAATATAAGCTCTCTTCCCCCACTCAAATCCATCATCCTCAGGTAAAGTCCTCCTCATAAGATATAGATGATCAATATTATCTATATCAAGAAATTCCGAAACAATCTCATTTGACAATCCAAGGAACTTATTGATAATATCCGAGGAGACTCTAAAAGTTTTGCCTCTCACATTCACCAAGGCATTTTCAAAGGTAGAGCTCTCTTTATACTCAAAGTATAATTCTCTAATAAGACTCTCATTAGTAACCCCAATAGAATTAATCCATGAATCCCAATGCCTATCACATATAGAATGATGAATGAAGAACCCCCAACCAAGTCTACACCTCTATCTTGGATAAGCTTTTTAGTTTCCATAACTCATAAAGATTTCAACTTGTTGGGTTTGGATTTCCTAAAGGTGGTAGGAGTAGATTTGGATTTGGCTATGGGTTTTGATAGATGGATAGAGTTAGAAACTTTGTTTCTTCCCATGATTTGTTGTCGACACTACAAGACAAAACACATGAGTGGAAAAGAGACACAAATGAGTGTTAGTTTACACATAAACAAACAAAGACATATGATGAAATAATGAATAATAAATGCATAAATGTTATTTTTAAAGCACATTGGTACATTTTACCAAGTTCAAAAATGCATTTAACAACAAGATTCATCCACAAATTGAGGAATTGGTGCCAACAACAATTATTATCAACTTCAAATCATGAAGGAATTGGTCATAATAACAACTACTATCAACTCAAAGCAAGAAGGAACTTAATCAACCTCAAGCTATGAGGAATTGGTTGTAACTACAACTACTATCAACCTCAAGAATGAAGGAATTCATTGCAATATCAACTACTATCAACCCCAAATTAGAAAGAATATATTGTCAACACATTCATACAATTATTTCAAGATAGATCTCATGCATTCTTAACAGTCAATTATTCTAAACAATCAATATGTCAGCATATAACAAAGCAAATCATGTGAGCATATCATAAGAGAGAACAAAAGTTTAACATACAATGCTCCCCCTTGATAAGTGCTCTATCTAAGATCAAGATAGAATATAATTCACAATGATATCCACACAATCACACATTCAATCAATTTCAAAATAAATTCAACAATAATAAGCTTCACAAACTATGAGAGATACATCAAGATTTTCAATCACTCTCATAATTCTTTTCAAATTGCTAGAATATCAAGATACTTATAAACAAAAGTGTGTGTGTGTGCGTGTGTGTTTTGCTTCAAACATATGTAGAGGAGTAATTTGATAATCAACATGCAAATCACATCAACATCTATTCTTCTTAAGCTTTTCCATAAAATGTCAAACCGATTATCATCCGGAATTTTTGCTTTAAAGAGAATAGATTTCAACATAAGAGTGTGTGTGTGCATGTGGCTCATCATCCCATTTCTACTTTTCAACCGGAGCATTCATGATTTTCTATTAGACTCCTTTAAGCCCTTTTTTTTATTTAGGCTTTGAATCAAATTTTTTTTTATTGATTCTTTTCAACACTTCTTTGATTTTTCTAACATAAACATATACTCTTCATGACGATTTTCACTCATTACAATGGTGTAGCCCTTTCCTACATTGGGCGGTTGCACATCCAATGTGTGTAGCCCTTTTTATGAAGGTGCTCGTTGAATTCTATGTAGTTGCCAAAGCAAAATGTATACTAACCATAGGTCATCTTAAATGTACTAGTCATAAGACTTCAAGGTGTATCCACAACCTACATATTTTCAAATTCAACTTACTACAACAAAACATAAAAAAGAAGCAAAGTTCATTTTTGAAAACGAAATTTTTATGGCTTACAAGCACATGATCTAAAAGCAATAAAAGAGATTTGCTTAAGATCATTACTTCTCAATAGAGTAGCTTTCAAAGAATATAAAGCTCATATTTTTCAAAACATGCCACTCATCATTCAAACAAATATTTCACACATCATATATAAGACTTTTGTGAACAACATCACTATAAGATCTTTAAAGAGCAAATGTCAATGAGAACCATATGTATATTATACTAAGTTCTCTAGAATGACATGCTACATGATATAGTGCAAACCATGAGTTGAGAGATGAAAATTCAAGACTGCAAGCTTTAGGATATATAAATACCTTAGCAAGCAATTTTCCATCAAATGCTAAGCCTTGCCCTTTTATGAGCTCTCTTGGCTTGTTTGTCCTCATGACAACAAGTTATTGGTGTGTTATCCCAAGAGAATGAAACTAAGCATTTTTCCAACTCAAACAAACATATAAAAAATGACTTTCTATAAAAGTCTTAACCACAATTAACACCATATAGATTTCAAAAATGAACTTCTTAAAAAGTTAATCAATAGATTTTGACTATCATAACAAATATGATGGTGAAGTTCATCTCAAGTTATAAAGAGACAAAGCTAGCCAGCTAAATTCCTCAACAACTTAACACTAATTTTGAAGCTAACTAACATGTGCACCTTACACTAATGATAAGAGCACTCACCCTTGACCCATTTGGTCTTGGGTGAACTTACACAAAAATTACCATTATTCTTGACTTTAATGTTGAAACAAGAGTGAAGACTTTCAACAATTTGATTCATAAGAATATCATTGATACTAATCTTCTCAACATTATTAGCAACACATGCTTTGTCAAGATTTACATAACTATCACATTTCTTCATCCAATTCTTTCTAACATGCATCTTTGGAACATCATGCCTTTCAACATCTAAAGTCCTAGCATACTTCAATTTAAGTTCAATCTGCTTATCTCCAGATGCATTTCCTATTTTGTAAAATTCAATGTACTTATAACACCTTGGTTTGATATGACCAACGATATTACAAAAATGACAAATTGGAATAAAAGATGAGATTGTACCTTGTGGATTTGAAGAAGTGATGAGAGTTTGTGGAGATACCTTATCTTTCTTTTTACCTTTAGCTTTGGGAGGATTATTCTTGGGAGACTTCTTGACCTTAGCCTTCTTTGGAGGAGGTGAGGCTATCACAAGCTTCTCTTTTCCTTTCAAGTTGCTAGGTTCCCCTAGTGGTTGAGCAAGATCCATTCTACTCTTCATGTTGATCGAACCATTGACTAAGTCTTTGATAGCTTGCTTAGCAATGTCGTTCTCTTCAATATATTCTTGCTCTCTAACCTTCATCTTAGAACTAATCTCCTTATTCTCAGAGACAAGTCTCTCAACCTCAACATATCTCTTCATGATCTCATTCTTTTTACACATGAATCTATGTGAGGTCTCAACAAACTCATCCACTTGAGTTTTGATCAAATCGTCTATATCCTTAACCTCTCTCAATGCTTCATCTATTTGCTTCTCAAGATTCTTAATCTTGGCCAATAGATCAAGATTGGTTATGTTTGAACTTGTATCTTCTAGATGACTTTAATCAATATCCTTATCAATGGAAACTATATAATCATCTTCTAGCTTTGTGAGAGAAGCCATAAGAGCAACAAAGTTGCTAACATGTTCTTCTTCACTTGAGGACTCATCACTAGAACTCTCCTTATCGCTAGAATCACTCTCACTCCAAGTAGCCGCCATAGCTTTGCCCTTCTTGTCTTTCTTGGACTTCTTTTCAATACATTCATTTGTAAAATGTCCAAATCCTTGACAATCATAGCATTGAAAGTTTTTCTTGCTCTTGACATGACCATTCCTATCAACTTTTGGAGAAGATGGTTTCTTGATTTCCTTTTCCTTAGAAAAGCTACCTCTAGGCTTGGTACCTATTCTTAGAAAATTCTTAAATTTTTTAACCATGAGAGCCATTTCTTCATTCTCATCATCACTCTCTTCTTCAATATCTTTAAGAGTAATTCCCTTACTCTTAGTTTTTGGCTTCAAGCACATCTCATAAGTTTGGAGTGACCCAAGCAATTCATCAATACTTAAGCAATCTACATCCTTGCTTTCTTCTATGGCTGTGACCTTGGCCTTGAATCTCTTTGGGAGCGACCTTAGAATCTTCCAATTGAGACTCTCTCTAGAGATTGGTACTCCAAGTGCCTGACATTGGTTAGTGACACGCTTGAGACGGTTCTAAAATATATATAAGCGTGTTTGTTTATCCGAAAGTGCATTGATTGTTTGAATATCGCATAGCAGCAAGTACGGTTCGTTCCCATTAGGAGCTATGGTACCTTAAATAAGTTCTAGGTCTTAGATAATATGTACAATATGTTTACACTAATTACATGCATGAAAAGTAAAATCACGGTTGTGGTCGGAAAGTTCGAAATTGAAATCAACAAAACTAAAGGCTAGGATTTGAAAATTCAATTAAACTAAATCAAGAGCAAAGCAATTTAATCTACAATTAAACTACACTAAAATCATTACAATTGAATCAACCTAAATCAAATTAAATACAACTAAGTTAAACAATCAATTTGACTAACTCAAGGCAAGATAAATCTAATTTGAAACAAGCTAAACTAATTGAATCATCAAACAATAAATAACATGAACCAAAGTATGAATTTATTATAAGCTCACCAAAATTCCAACAACAAGTTTAATTACACATATAAATCAAACTAAAGGAAATAGGAGAGATAAAAGAGACTACCCAGATTCCTTGGTGAAGACTTCATGATAGCTCAAACTCAACCACTCCATGCTTTCCAAAGCTCAATATCAACATGTAACTATGGTGTTATGTAGAATATAGTGGGAAAATGAGGATTTGTGTTGGATGTGTGGGAGATTTACTTTAAAAAGCTTTTAGATCTAAGAAAACTATATTGGATGTCTATCTTATACATATCTTTTGAGACAAGAAAAGTGGTGTATTTATAGAGGAAAATGAAGGGCATGAAATGAGTATGAAAAGACCATTTTGCCCTTGGATGAATATGGGAATTCTACTTGCTCGAACCAAAATCTACGAGTTACACCTCGCAGTTTGAAGTAGCAGACACCTCTGGAGGAGTTCTGCGAGCTGATGCTGCGAGATGGTGCTAGCAAATGAAGCTTAAAGCTTTGGCCTTCAATGGCGGAAAGGTTGCAAAGAGAAAATAGCCGTGTTGGTCGCTGGAATGGGTGGCAAAATGACCGGAGGAAATTTTACAGGAGATCTGGGCGGAAAACGGCAAGAAAAACTGCCAGAAACAGGTTGGAGAAGTTCGGGTCTGCACCGGGTCTGAACTGGGTCGAAGACGAGTCAACTTGTGCCGGGTCGGGTCGTCTTTAGGTTGAAGACGATGATTACGTCATCGTGATGTCATGCTTACGGGAGCATCCTCAGCCAAAACGCACCGTTTCACCTATGACGTGGCAGCTAGGTGTGCGTTGGCTGGAAATTTACAATATGTACCCATGTACCCTACTGTATTCACATAATCTTCAATATTTTCTTAGAATATTGCAATGTAGCCCTTATATCTCCAAAATTACCACAATGCCCCTGAACTTCCTTATTTAGCTGAAATACTTATTTAAGCTCATTAAAACCCCGGTTTCACCCAAGAAACAAGCATAAAACAATAGAAAATGGGGCCCTAGAATAGGTATAAAATAGTGCTATCAAATACCCCCAAACATATCATTTGCTCGTCCTCGAGCAAATCTGTAAAATAAAACAAACATGACTAAAAAATTACAAAATAACAACAAAAATGAAAACATAAAAAGTTTATGAAAAGCCATACAAAAATGAGATATCAAAAGAGATGTACATATGAGGAGTAATGTATGTGAAAACCGCTGAGTGGTGGGTAACTTAAAGTCACTCAAATGAATACAACACATAAAGTAAACCCCCCACTCAAAATGGTATAGTATCAAAGACAACTCACCCAAATGCTTCGGATATAATTCGTCTCGACTCTAATCCTCTCTGGATTTCACTTTATTTTTCTCTCAGAATCCTAGGCTCACCCTCTATCAAACACATGCGACTGGGAAGTTATGTAAATGGAAATCAAATATATATCGCATATGAGTATTTTGAAATAAAGCACATTTAAGTGAATTGATCTCATGAAGGGATCGAATGCCATGAACGTGGTAGAGCATATTAAAAATTCATATTCCTGAGATAGACTTCCTAAAAGATCAATTGGACTCTACCCTAATATAATTGGGCAAAAGGTGATTTGTGGTGATGGAATGGTAGGAATATGATATGGAAAGCTACTAATCAAGCGAAGGTGTTTATACATTAAACTTTACAATACTAAGCTCTCAATAATTTACTCATTTTAAAACAAGTGTCTAGGCTAGAACTTTAATTTGCACTTGTGCTATGTGGTTACTCTAGTTTTGAATAACATGCATTGAAGTACAAAGGCTTTAAGTGTTTTATTTTTAACACTTAATTTTTGAAAGCCTTTCTTTTTAGCACAATCATAAAATACACCTCAGTACACACTTTTACAGATTTTAGAGCTTAACAACTAATTTGCACACCTTGACAAAATCAATAACTATGGTAAGGCTAAGTGTTTAGGTTAGTGGTTTGTGGTGGTGATGTGGGTAGGTTTATGTGTGTAGGTAAGTGTTTTGGCCGTATTTGCAATGAAGCATACATAAAGGGGAACGGACGTGTTTAGGCAATCTGATCATGAAATACTAATAAGGCCCTAATATCATCTCTAGAAGTTTGTCTACCATGGGAATACAAATTAAAACATGTTATCCACATTTTATGAATGTTCTATGGCAAACAATGCAAGTGATGCAATGAGATCACAATAAAAAACATATTCGAAGAGTGTTTAAGAATAGAAACATAATTTACCCTCTTAAATGAACGCTAAGGCACCAATATCTTACTTATGTAGTCTACTATTAATTCTAACAATCGAGTACGGTGTCTCGTCCACTTAGACACTAAGAGTAAGGGACTAAATTCACATTATGCGAAAAAAAATTCCTTGACTGACAACAAGTTAGACAAGACTCAGCAATTAAGACATGCGAAAGACTCCTCAACGGCACTACTTAAAACATCTCATTCAAACAATTTGTTCAAAGATAGATCAATCCGCAAAAATTTTAAAATTTGTACAAACACACAAAAACCCAATATTCACAACACATATATCACAAAAAACAACACTAGTGTCCACACCCCCAAACCTAAACTCGACATTGTCCTCAATGTTGAAAAATTTAAGAACATGGGCAAAGAGTTCATTGGTTTGAAAATCCGGGCACAAAACATACTAACACTTATATACAACTAATCACACACATAAATATAACAAAAAACAAATTTTAAAAACAAACTAACAAAAACACCATGTGAAAGAAGCATCTAAACATGGAGGACAACATTACACAAAAACTGCCAGCTTTCGAATTCGATCAACATTTACTCTTCAATGTATATTTTCAAAGATGCTCAATACAACTTGCTCAAATTTTGACACGAGAATATAAACATGCAAGGGAACACTTTTCATTCAAAAAACATTTCAAAATTCAAATTGGAAAAGTGTGAAAATAGACGTCGAAAAAAGGTCACGTGCAGACTTTTCAAAACATGGCACGCTCTTGACCTTTGGTCGAAGAAACACTCATAACGTTTAAACCACTGATCAAAATTTTATGTTCTTTATATCGTTGGAATCGTAACAAAAAAAAGATGAACGCAGCATGGACAAAAAAATTTATTTCTTTACTAGTTAGTACAGTTTTCAAGAAACGTTTAGCCTCAAAATTTCAAAACAGGGCACTTTCACAAGGATTTACAAAACTAAATATAAACACCTAAAATCCATTAAACACAAACACATATATACAATCCTAATATCTACCACTAATCACAAACAATATCCACACCATTAAGCACATGTTCTAGCAATCTAGAAAGTATATAGTTATAGCACAACCAAGCAGTCACATTTCTCACAATTTGGAAGAATTAAATCTAGGCACAATCATTCCCACATGTCATATAATGTAAATCAATTGAGCTTAGGGTTAGATGATTTTACCTCATTCGAACACGTATCACTAACCTGGGAAATTGCCTTTGCAAGCTGCGCTGCGACTTCAAGTCGATATCTGCGACTTTCTTCTCGCAGATCACTGTCGGTAACTTTTACGAGTTCATTCTATGACTTCCTTCTCACTGATCATTGTCAGTAACTTTTGCTAGTTAGTTCTACAACTTCCTTCTAGTAGATCTTGGTCGTAGTTCCCTTCCAATGACTTCTGCGAGTTACTGCTGTGACCTCATTCTCGCAGAATACTGTCGGTCACTTCTGCGAGTTAATTATGTGACTTTCTTCTAGCCGTTTGATCTTGCAATTCAATTTCAGAATGTGCTGTGACTTGGATCTGTGACTTCCTTCTCGCAGAATACAGTCGGTGACTTATGCGAGTTCTTTCTAGTCGCAGATCTTGAAAAGGTTTGCTTTGAACCCAAAAATGCCTTAGTCCTTGGATATCTCGCCTTCAACCTGCACATACAAAAATTCACACCAAAAACACTACAAGCACTTGCTTGTATTCAAAAATTTACAAGTAAATTAAAACAACATATAACCTAATCTAAACAACTAAGGAGTCTCAACCCCCAAACTTATCTCATTCCATGCATCTTGTCATTTACAATTAAGCATAATTACAACATGAGATAGAGATAAATAAAGGACTCAAAACTCTTAGCACTAACTAGTCAATGTTCAAAAGCTTAAAATAAAGTTATAACAAATTAACAAGTCTGTAAATGTAAACAAAAACAAATGTCCATTAAGTGCATCCTTTCCTTAAAGCTTTTAAATTCATGCACATTAACAAACATATCAAAAAGTTCATATAAACAAGCACTCAACCACCATCAAAGATGGGTGGCTTTATCACAACAGAGTCATTCTCACTTTTCTTGACCCAAAGGGGTCCATTCCTCTTGAGTCCTTCTAATTTGGTCTTGTCAATCCATATGGATTTAACAACCAACCTTGTAATCCTAGGTCTCACATTTGTCACACGTTGCCATTTCATATTGGTACATTGTGGTCCAATATGGCACTTGTAATAAATGGGAATGAAGTAAGAGTTTGTACCTCTTATATTTGTTGTGGTTTGCTTGAAGGCTTGCTTTTTTCTTCTTGGCTTCTTGTTCTTATCTTGATTTGCACATAGTCGGCCTCCAGTTCGATGGCTGCCTTCATCCCGGCTAGGAGGGCTTCGTATTCCGCTTTATTATTGATGGCTTTGAATTCGAATCTGAAGCAGTGACAGAATTCAGTCCCCTCTGGGTCTATTAAGACCACACCAGCTCCTCCCTCAACTTGCCCAGATGCTTCATCTGTATAAAGGGTCCAAGGCTTGCAATCTTCTGGCCAATTATCGATCTCGAAAATCTTCTCAGGGACTATATTGGATGCTGCGGGATTCACTTGGCCGGGGAGCGCTGAAAATTCAGCAACAAAGTCTGCCAACGTCTGCGCTTTAGTCGTGGTCCTAGGCTTATACTTTAAGTCGAACTGAGTGAGCTCTAGGGCCCATAAGACTAGCCTTCTAGACATGTCAGGTCTTTGCAAGAATTAGCGGAGAGGTTGGTTCGTCACCACTGCTATTGAATGAGCTTGAAAATAGGGACTGAGCTTTCTCGCTGAGGTCACTAGAGCATAGGCGAGCTTTTTAGGAGAATATAATTTTTTTCTGACTTGGTTAAAGCATGACTCACATAGTATATAGGCCTTTGAATCCCGTCACCACACTCCTTGGCCAAAGCTCCGCTTACTACAGTTTCTGAGACGGCCAGGTAGATTTGCAGTTCCTCTCCGGGATTCGGCTTGACTAACAGTGGTTTTTCCTGGAATTATTAGAGGTACCGGCCAATGTGGGACCTCCGCTGATAGTGTGTATCACCTATATATGTTGCATTAAATCAGTTTGTTCCCCCTTTCTCTTCTCCGCGTGTTCGTGGATCTCGGCTTGTACCTCTTTTCCAGTCATAATATTGTCTCTGACCTGCTGCAAGAACTCAATCAAACATCCTCCCCTTATCAAGGCTTCGATCTGGTTACGTAAATTATAACACTTTGACGTGTTGTGGCCCACATCTTTATGGAAGTTACAGTACTTATACCGGTTCCTCCTGTCGACAGAGGCTTTCATGGGTGCAGGCTTTTGGAGTAACCCCTTATACCGTATAGCAAGGTAGACTATTTCCCGGGAGGCGTTCAGAGGGGTGTAATAATCATACCCCTTCTCCCCTCGCATTATGGGGGCTACGGTCCTAGGAGAAGGTGAAGCTCACAGAGGGGTTCGTCTAGCTGGATATCTTTCTTGCCTGAGCTGAGCAGTAGGGAAACGGTATGTCGATCTATTGGGAGGTTTGTTCTGATTTTTCCAAGCTGGCCCAGATTTGGGAGCTTCTTTTTTCTAACGCTTTACCGTTCTCATATCATCATGTTCCATCTTGACTTTGAGCTGTTCGTCGATCTCGACCTGCTCAAGAGCCCGATCATAGGCCTCATGGTAAGTCTCTGGAGGTCTCTTGGCGAAGGAACAGAAAAGCTTTCCCGCCCACAGGTTCCGCCTGAAATTGGCGAGAGTCTCTTTCTCGGTGAAGACTCCTATCTGTATGACTTCTTTGTGAAAATGTTCCACGTACGATCGAAGTGTTTCACCCCGCTCCTGAATTACATATTGGAGGTGTATGGGATCTTTTGGATGAGGTTTGACTCCTTGGAACTGCGAGCAAAAATCTATTGATAACTTTGTGAAAGAATCCACGCTACCAGCATGCAACTTCCTGAACCAGGTCTTCACGTAGTCGGTTAGGGTCGTTGGGAACATCCTACACATAGCTGCTCAGGTAGTATTCTGGACCTCCATCTGTTGGACGAAGCTCTCCAGGTGACTTAAACGGTTTTCCGCTCCGGAGAACTTATCTGTTGGCATTTTAAATTTTGGTGGGAGCTCCGCTTCTCGGATCCTCCTTGTGAAGGGAGCGTTCATCTCGCTTAATGGATCCTTCTTATCCTCCTTGTTCTTTCCCTTTCTTATCTGCTGGACCTTTTTCTATAGCTTTGCAAGCTGATCCCTCAATCGCTTGTTCCCGGGTTTCTTTGAATTTACCTCGGATTCTTTGTTGTAGAATCCCTCCGATGAACTAGGGACCGCTACCCGATCCTCTTTATAGGCGGGATCCACTTGGGAGGTTCATCGGCTTCCTTCCTCTTGGGCCCGGGCTTCTCTTCTTGAGACCGTCGAGTGAGGTGCCTCTCGTTGCTCCCGGGTTAATGCAACTGCTGTAGACTTAACTAGCTTGGGTTAGTATTGTGAAGGTCTTCTCGGAACTGGAGGCATGGGTCCTAGCCTATCCCGAATTGAAGGTTAGGGCCCAGTCCTATCGCGAGCTGGCTCTGGAGGAGGAGGTCCCAGGCGGTCGAAAGCAGGTGGTCTAGTCTCGGGCCTGCTCGGCTCTCCCTGATCATTTGGGTTTGTTGGTCGGATTATGATGCCTTCGGTGAACAAGCGGAGGCGAACGGTTTCCACGAAGGCTACCGCTTGTTGGTCGAGCGCGGCCTGGCTTATCATAGGGTGGCCAGAAGCCCGCGCCTTAGTCGTCTGGATCGGAGCTTGACTGCGATGTCCAGACTTCTTCCCCTTTCTTAGGGCCTTTCGTGTTGACATTGCCGAAGGTTGTTCCGAAGCTCCGTGCTGTCCTAGGGTGGAGCGGAGCCTCATGGTTCATGTTGAAAAAACGAAAATGCAAATGGTTGATTTGATTTATTGGGTGTGGGCAATCCCCATAGACAGTGCCAGAAAGTGTTAATGGAAATTTTACTCGGGGTGAGAAATCTCAATTAACACCCTCAAAACCACTACCACTGAGGTGGTGGTCAAGGTAGAATGTATTCTAGTCAGTGCTAGTTAAAAATGACAAAAAAAAATATTATTATCAATACCATCAAAAGAGAATGAACAAAAGAGAACGAAAATGTTTTCTTTATTCTTATTAATGGTGTATCGTTTACAAATATCTCTCAATCTCTCTCAATCTCTCTAGGGTGTAGTAGGGTAGTTGTCGTATGCCTGTCGAAAAGTAGTCCCTTTTTTTTATACATAGTTTTTGTAGGTTAAATCAATTGATTCTCCCTTTGATTTTCTCAGTCTCTCCCTTCCTTACCGGGCGGGATTCCTCGTTTAAATGTCATTGACTTTGAGTTAATAGCTGAATAGAGAATATCTTGGGGGAGATCAGTTTGTTTCCTCTTTGGACTCTAATACTTGTTCTGCACGTACGTAATGTTTCCAGATATGATCCAGTGTATCTTTGTATCTTCATAGCATGATCATTCATAGAGGTCGTTGAATATGGTATGTATGGCGAGGTAGATCAGATAGCGAGGTAGAATAGTATCTTGGTTCCGATATTCAGGTGCTTAATCTAGCCAAGAGCTTGATCTGATCTCCCTTGATTTCTCGGAGCTTGATGCGACCCACTACGGATACTCCTCTATGACATCGGGGTTTAGGCGAGCTTCTGGAGAGGTTGCGAGGTAATCTCGACCTCGGGGGAGCTTCCTGATTTCAGGTTTGGTGACTCGGGCTCGATCTTATCTCGTCGGGCTCTACTCCGGGTGTTTCTGGAGATCGCCTTTATTTCTGTGGGGTGGTACCATAGCTCAACTTTAGGAAGCGTGGTCTCCTGGTGGATGACCTTGGACCTGGAGTCAGACTAGGAGGGTGAAAAATTTCTCTTTGGTCCCTCGCCAAATTTGGCTATTAACAAGACGAAAAATAATCGTCCAGTATTTTTTTTGAAATACAACTATTACCGGGATTTGGCGAGATTAATTAGACTCGACAAGCATGGCCTGGAATACTATTCCCACTATCGGGGATAGATTACATATGAACTACAACTCTCACAACCGGATAGAGGGCTACTCCCACAAACCGGGAGAAAACTTCCCACACATGCTTGTAAAATGCTCATGTTAGGACTCGAACCCCTGACCACTAGGTGTGGTAGGGAGGTGCACAACCATCATTGAAATTAAAATTTGATTAACAGAATAAAATTTAATTTATCAAACAATTGTTTTTTCAAATAAGAGTTTGATTCAAAATCATTAATGAAAATTTAACAACCTATATAGTTTATATATATATATATATTGTGCAATTAATAACAAATTGAAACATGTGGTCTGGTGGTAAAAGCTATTACTCACATTGTTGCCTGCTGGGTCACGAGTTCAAGTCCTACCAAAGACAGTGGTGGAAGAGCTATAATGGATGAGGCTTGCATGGTGGTGGTAGTGTGTGTCATGATGTGGTGGCATGCGTGAATTTTTTTCCCCTCTTTTCTATAGGGACAAAAGTTCATCCCAATAGATATTCTATTGGGACGATTTATTTTGTCCCCTTAAAAAATTCATAGGGACGAAATAAATCGTCCCAATAGTATATTTGTTGGGACGAAATCTAAATTTCGTCCCAATAGGTACTCTTTAAGGACGAATTTGAATTTTTGTCCCAAAGAGGCTATTGCGACCCACCTGAGGCGACGGAATTTGTGACAAATTTTTGTCGTCCCAATAGGTTTACAGGGATGAATTTCGGGCTATTGGGATGAAAAAAATCGTCCCAATAGCCCTTTTTTTTCTTGTAGTGGTCTAAGAGAACTATCTCATTGTAATGTGAGGTGTGACTTGTGACCAAACTTCATTAAGTATGTTTTAGTATTTATATAGGTGTTTTGACATAGAATTAGCCAAAGGGGGAGATTGTTAGGTCTTTTAGTTTTGTATTGGCATTATTCTATATCAAAACAACATTTGCTTTGTATTGATTAGTTGTCTAGGATTTGTTGATAATCAAGTTTCAAGGAAGATTGGACAACATTCAAGCAAAATGGTGGCAACAAGAGGAATAAAGCTAAGTTGCTTAGTAAAAGGTAAACCAAGACCTCTTTCCTCTTGCAAGGCCTAGGCACACACATACATTGCATTCATATGTGTCCCTGCATAGTTGTGCATAATTTGGTTTAACACAATACACACACTTATACTTGTATGCACATGCATTAGACTTAAAGTTGAAATTTTCATAAATTGCTCGTTCTAGGATTAGTTCTAGGAAATGGCATACTTGTGTGTTCTTGTGTTTATTTATTTTTGTTTATATGTTATTGAACTTGATTTTGGACTTATACAATTCCTCATTGAGTTCTAATTAATTTGGCTACTCATTCATTAAGTTTCGAGTTCAAATTAGGTGGTTAAGAAACTTTCCATGATTTTATCATGCATGGTTTTCGTCCTTGATTTTCAAGTTGAATTCCATATTTTTTTTGTGAAAGTTTTCTTGACAACTTTTGTACATGAGGGTGTCTTGGATCGTAATCCAGAAACAAATTCAAAATCAGAGTTCGGAGGCCGGAGAACGGTCGAATAACAAAACAGTGTGCGAGGGGAGATAAAAGGGCCAAATAGGGGAGCCTTGCATCTCTCCCCGTGGAGGCGCGTGGCCTCCACGGGAAGAGCTGCACTCTGCCCCCGTGGAGGCCATGAACCTCTACGGGGAGCAGAGCTGGCAGCCCCTTATTGGCTCCTCAAAAATCTTTTGTTTCCCTCTCCTATATAATCCACTTTCCCTCCCATTCTTGAACAAGAAGAAAATTTTGAAAAACATTGTGCAGAATTTTCTCTCAAACTTTCTCATCTTCCAAACACCATAACTCACTCATACGAACTTCGTTTTGAGTGATTCAAGTTTGAGAATCTTTTTCTATCAGTCCTCTATCATTTTCACAAAGATTTAGAGTCACTTGATCAATATATCTGGTAGCTACACTCACAAATTCGTGACAGCACAGATTTTCTATAAGGTACTGATTTCTATTTTGTTCTTAATCTTCAAGTCATCAATTACCTTGGGTTTTCTTCTCATATATATATATGTATTTTTGATGTGTAATCATTGATTAGAGAAATGATCTCTAATAAAGCTAGTTTGAGCTTCAATTGATTAACATGTTGAGTTAGATTTTTCTAAATCTATGTTTTCACATGTTTGAGATGTTGTATTGTGCTAGCTTCAAATCTAGAACTATTTAGTGTGTTTATTGACTTGATTTTGTTGATTGATAGTCTTCTCATATGTTAAGTCTTTTTAATTGAAGATTAATTGAAATAGCATATATGATTGATGATTTAGGACTTGATTGGATTTAATTGAGTATCTTGAGAATCTAAGCTCTATTATTTTGCTAGAGATGTATATTTGATTTTATCAAATTGATTATAGTATTTTTTTTATGTGATTGAACATGATCTAGTCTTTTGTGTGTGTTAGGTATTTCACATACTCTAGGTTGTTTGTTCATGTTACAAGATCTAGATATAATTGATTTGTGCTTTTGATGATAAATATCTAGTTCTTCATGTTTTATGTCTAATCCACACATTTCATATGTAAATGCATCATTGAGTATGATTGCATTGTTTTTAGGATTATAAACTAGAATACATATGATATGTGCATATTGATTTAATTCTAGTTTCCATAGGATATATTGATCATATATACTATGTTGTGTGTGTTTGCATCATTTGCATTCACTTAGATCATTTACATATCAAAAGGTTGGAAGTCTCATTTCTTAGAGTGGCTCTTTGAATTGAGCATTGGAAGTCACATGTTTGGAGAGGGGATCTTCAACTTGTGTAATTGGAAGTCTCGACTAGGATCGGGGTGATCCGGATAGTTGAGCATTGGAAGTCCTGGCTTGGATCGGAGTGATCCGGATAGCTAAGCATTGGAAGTCACATGTTTGGAGAGAGGATCTTTAACTTGTGCATGGAAGTCTCGACTAGGATTGGGGTGATCCAGATAGTTGAGCAAGGATTCATCTCTTTCATTGTGTAGGGTTGAAGGGTAGATTTCTAGGTAAAGTGGTTACTTGAGAGATTGTATCTTTTTATCTTACTAGTGAAAGGTGTTTGCCGGTGGTTGTGGTATCAACCCGTGAATGTTTCATCTTATGAGGTTTTACCACGTAAAAATCATGTGTTGAATTTCTCTATCTCTATCTCTTTATATTTGTGTATATGTTGATATATATCTTAGTTGATATCTTTGTAATTAATAATCATTGTTAATAGGGTTTTTTGGCAAGGGACCAAAGGAGAATTTTTCAGCAAGCAACCACCTGGTAGGAACAATCCCGGCTCCCAGGCACCTAGCGGGACCAATACCGCAACCTCAAAGGAGTCAGTACCTAACAAGACAGGATCTCGGCTACCTATCCACCTAGACAAGGCGCCAGAGGTATGATCCAGGAAGGACAGGTACCACGCTGTGTATCTACGCCGACACCTAATGGAGTGGGTATCGCGATATTGCGTTCCCAATACCTCGCAAGTATCCAGTACTTTTTACCTGGTATCCCGATACCTCGACTTGTACCTGATATCCCAGAGCAGTTCGACACCATCCCAGAATCCAATCAAGACAGACATCCCATCTGTCCAGCAGGACAAATATCACTACAAGGTCGCGAGTATGATTAAAACAAGCACCATGACAACAAAGTCAAACCAGTATTCTCCTCTAAACAACGCAAGTAGGAAGAGTTAACTCCACCGCCATTTAAAGCGCAATAAATGAGACCTAACAGTCAACCGAATCAGAATTTAAATATGACAATGATTAACAAGATCAAATCCCACGCCTTTAGCCTCATTCAACTCCTTTTAACGCCTAAAATAGGACTCCAAATAATCCTCATAAATGCAACCAGATCTTGGGGAATATTGGAGACCTATATATACGGCCTTAAAGGACAAAGATGGGGATCCGGGACCGTGTTTTTTTGGCCAAAGAAAAGAGATTTATGTACCCAGAGTAACTCCATGAGAGCTCTCTGAAGCCAGTGAGAGTATATAAATGATCACTGGGTAGATAATAGCCACTTATTGACATGAACGGAATTCTCCATCTCCATTTTGTGTTAGAGAGAGTGAAGAAAGAGTGTTGTAACCTTTACATGAGTGTTTATTCAATAAAACAGTATTTGTTCATATCTTCATGGTTCCTTCATATTTGTCCATATCAATCTCCAGCATAGAAAGGAACCTCGGTACCGAAGGTACCTACCCCGCTATCGCCTACCGGTAGTGGACGAAGGTGTTAATTGAACTTTCGCTCCCCGAGTGGATTTTGCGTTAACAATCATATTATATCAACTTTGTATATTTTGGAGCTTTTTGTATGAAAGTCTTGTTACAACTTGAGTTTATATCACATAGATGTTATAGCTTATATTGACTTTGTTTGAACAAACATATCTTTAATTGAATTGATATTGCTTTTACTTGTATTTGAAGTGTGATACAAGCTACTTAGAGAGACAAACTTGTGTTTGTTTCAAGGGAATTAACTGGTCGGGGTTGAGTAATTGATTGGGTTAAACGATCCGGTCGGCCAGTGATGTAAGGAAGACTAATTCCAAGATAACCACGATTTGAATACCTTTTTCATGATGGGCCAATGAAAAAAGTTTCTCTACCTGATCGGTTAATTGAACCCGTTTAGATTATCTCAACCCGATCAATCTGATGGGCCTGGTCAAGTTATTTCTACCTGATCGATCCGATAAACCTGACCGAACCTCACTGGAGTCAAAGGTTGAACTTTGGTCATCATTGATTGGCTCAATTGGGTTAGCTATGGTGATGTGGCATATATGATTTATTTCCTCCATCAATATTAATGTTGATCTATCAGTTCGCCAGATTTTACAAATAACAATACCCCCTTTAAATATTTGAGCCTAGTACCTCATTCGATTTTTGAAAAAAGATTTGCTTGGTGAGAAATATTTAATTATTTCTTCAAGTCTTGTTACTTAGCTCATTAATGCTGGTCTTGTATTAATAGCTAAGCATTCAATTTTAACCACTTCAATTTGCTCAACTGATTTGATACGCTGATGGGACCCGTGGTGGCTATTTACTTTCTTTGAGCGACACTTGTCAGGCTATTAGTGGGCACGTGGGTGGTGATTTTCAAAAACTGTGCACCAACTCCCACTCACACGTGTATCTAACCTAAACGTGGGGTGACATTAGTGCCACCTATAAAATTTGAAACTCTTCGTTTTCCCTTTATCTCAAGTTTTTCACGCAATCCTTCTCGCGGATACCAAACCCTAATTTTCACAACCCCCATTTTCTTGTGTTTCGAAACTCTTCTTAAAGTTCTCAGCTTTCTGTTTCCGTTGAAATCCAGATTTTCAAGATTCGAAGTTTCCTCTTCGCCTCATCTTGAGATATCAGGTTAGTTCTCATGGAACCTCACACTCACTATCATTTTGCTGAATTGTTGTGTCAAGCCATTGAGGCAGGTGACAAAGAAAATGCTGATAGAATTGAATTTATACTGAGAAGTAACCCATAAGTTTTCACTTCTCAACCTTAGCCTGTAGCTCTTAATGTTGATTACACATTTGCACATCCTGAGTTTCATTTTGTTTCTGCTAACCCCATTGTTTCTCCTGTCAAACCTTGCCCAAAAATGACAAGATCAGCCCGCACCGGTCAAGGTAGCAAATCCACTGATAAAGCTTTTCTCCCAATTGACCTAAAGATTACATCGCATACCGTTCAGTTGGAAGAAGTTGATAAGCAACATCGGGCGCATTTGCTGAGGTTTTCTGCCACTCAGCCATCTGCTTATGACACCGAAGTTAACGTGATCAGTGGTCGGGAAATAGATGAGTACATTAAGAGATTTGATATCCCTCATTTAATCCATCTCTTTCGCTATGGGAGTCGCTATCTAGAATCAGCCTCATGCGTTGTTGCTATATATATGGCCATGCTCACCTCAAGAGTTACTTTCCCCATCCAGCCTTACGTTCCTAGGTTTTTTACAGATGATGGGATTGTGCCCGCTCAACTAACCCACAACTCATACAGGATCTTGGTCTGCCTTTGGAAGTTATGGAAGGATATTCATGAAGGAACCTAGGGTTACAGATTGCGCAGTGGAAGGTTTTAAAATTTTTTAATGCAATCATTAAACTAACCCATTTGTACAGTAATAATCAAATACAATAATAAAGTGAAGGAATTTATTTTTCATACCTACGTAGGAGGCTCCTTCACTTTGATACGAACTGCTCCTGATTTGAACCACATGATCTTCCTCGCTATCTCCCGGAACTGGTAACAGCGTGTGGGCGCGTCACGATATTCAGGACCTGTATGGAGGAAGAAGAGAAGAACACACACACAAATAGAAGTGCAGAACTTTTTGTTCTCACCACACCCAATTATTTATTCTTTATGTTTGCTGTGTGTTTTTGTTTTGTGTCACGATGACTTTTGTTTCTTCTCTTTTGCTGTGTCAGTTTTCTCTCATTTGGTTTCATTGTTTTTTATTTAAAATATATCTCATATATCTCAAAAACAATACCGACATTCGGTTTAAATTTTAAAAAAATATATATATCTCATATATATTAAAAACAAACCAAAAATCTTATATTTGATTTTTAAAATTTTATAAAGATATCTCATATCTTTTTTAAAAATAATTAAATATTTATTTTTGAATTCAAACATTTCAATTTCAATTTCAAATATTTAATTTAATAAAATAAAATAATCATATTATCTTATTTTATTCAAAATCAAATATCAACTAACACCCTCCATTTAGTGATTAACAACATAATTAAATAATCTTATTATTTAATTTATTTAATCACCATTATTCATTAATTAAATAATCCCATTATTCAATTAACTCCCGAATAAATACGTGTCACTTTCGTAACACAATTAATTGGACAATCCAATTAATTAACCGTGACCCTTGTTACCTAAATCGATCGGGCTAGCAAGGGGACCTAATGGACCCACAGTATTTTGAGCTCCAATAATCCTTAGAAATTATTAATTAAACTCTTTAATTAATATTTCATGATTATTAACTTCGGTGTTATTCCACTAAAAACCCGAAGCTGCACTCTCTCAACTATAGACGTTTTTACACAAACCAATAACTCCTGGTGTCCATCGATATAGCTATTACATATGGTATAATCCTCCACAAGTAGTTCATAATTAGAGTTGGGTCATAATGTCCGTTATACCCCTCTAATCATATCTTTCCATTAAGTACCATTGATTCTCTAATGAACAATAAATCCTAAGGAATTAGGAGAGCTCTCATATTGTTCAAGCCCCGAATCAACCCTTAAGGGAACTACCATCTACTTCTCACAAGAAGGAGTGGATTCCACTATTGTGTACAAACCTTCCCAGCAACAAGCCAAACCGCGATCCCAACATACGGAGTATATTGATCGGGAATGCAACTCCGACCTCACCCATGGTAATCAAAGACTACGATCTAACCTGAAAGAGTCGATAAGACACTCAGGATTAAGATCACCCACATATAGCCATCATTAGTTGATATATATGAATCTCATCGTTAAACGGATCTTAGTGAGACATTCATATAGATCATGGCCTAGTCCTATATGATCACATCATACAAGGTGCCTCCATTCTCATATCTACATATGAATGATCCAGGATAGGATCACCGTACACTACAAAATGGACCGCAGCTGTAGATTAACCACAAATAAAGTACCCAGCTTTATTTGCTATCTACGGACTCTTTAAATTGCTCGTTTCAAACTGAATCCATCTATATATGACACTCATATACTCAGTTCGAAATTACATCTGGCAATTTTGGATGTTAAGTGCACATGTTATATAAAGTATGACACAAAATGAATGAATATACTACTTCTTTTATTTATGTTCAAATTCTATTTACATATTACAAGCTTTAGGGCAAAAACCCCAACAATTCAAGCAAAGAATCCACTTACCCTAGGGAAATCTACCATTTCTACACACTTGGCCAATCAGATACTAGAGGCACTTTCCACCTTCAATCAAATTCTATAAATCACTGGGTTTCCAAGGAAATTGATACCAAACCTATTCCTCATACTCATAAAGATCAGAAGGGCTTCATCTGGGGGTCCCATTGTCAAACAAGTTTTGGAAGAACAGCTGGTTCTTCATCTTGGGCGATTGGGGTCAAGTGGTGGTTGCAGATGGCTCCCAAGAACTAACCAGAAATAGTGTTCCCAAGCATTTTGTTAATCCAAATGCTTGGTCCAAACCTCCCCACAAGTTGATTAGAGAAGAATTCAGGCATGTAGTAAAAGATGCCACTCAGTCTTGGGAAGCCAGAGATCGCCGCTCGCTTTTGGTGGTGAAGGGATTGATAAAAGCAGGGCTTTTCCGGGCCATCTCCATGGAGCGGAAACACTGTAAGTCTGTATTTCCTTTGATTTGATCTATATTCATCAGTGCCTTCAATCAAACTAATATCATTTTAATGCATCCAGTATTCGATTATGATGTCGTTGCTGGTGAGCAAACTGAGCGGGCCAAGAGCATGCATAAGGCCGGCAGAATAAAGTCACTGAGCAGATAGCCTAAGAGATTGCTCCCCCGAACATGACTTGGTAGAGTATACTTATGTTCCTGACCTAGACACTTCTCATGTTCCTGCTGACTAAAAAACAGTGGAGGAACTTATGTACCTCCTAAAAATCTACTAAAAAGGCATAATGGACCTCACCTTCCAATGCCCCTCACTCTGAACCTTCAACTAATGATATTGAAAAAGAGGTGGTCGTTGTTGATGATGAATCGATTATTCAGTCTGATTTTGTTGTGGAAACCGAGGCTGGATCAAAAGTTCCAGTGGCTGCCCAGTTTGTAAATGTGCTTGAATCCGAAGAAGAGGATGACAATCACAAAACGCTAAGCGATTTGTGTAGGAACCCAGTTCACTGGTAACGCAGTGGAAATGAGTTTTATAATTTTTGGAACCAGTGAACTTGAGATCGTAATTATTTTTCCGGAACTAATACATACAATATGTAAACACAGGAAATTGTAATCAATAAATATAATAAAAAATTAGAACCTTACCAACGTTTGGAGGCTCCTTCACTTCACGATATGCTCCTTGTCTGTACCACCGATCTTCCTAGCTATTCCCAGAACAGGTAACTGCGTGTGGGGGTGTCACGTACTCAGGAACTTAGGAGGATTTAGAGAAAAGAAGAAGAAACAATTTCTTCCAAGAGAAAACAAAAAATAGAACAACTCTTGTTCTTTAAAAGAAAAATATATTTTTTTCTTTCAAATAGTGCAACACCACACCAATTGCCTTTTTCTATTTTTGTTTCTCATGCACAACGCACTTTTTTTTTCAAACACTGTTTTTGTTTCACTTGTGCACATTGATTCACGCACAAAGTATTTGTATCCTATACAAAAACTAATTATGTGCATGCATATCCTTCTTGTTTTTGTTATCTAAATATATATCATATATATTATGGATTATAACTAAAAAAAATTTAATTGATATCTTTTTTATTTTAAAACTAAATCTTGTAAAATGATATCTCATATCTTTTTTTTTAAACGATAATTAAATATTTATTTTGAATTTAAACATTTTAAATTCAATTTCAAATATTTAATTTAATAAAATAAAATAATCATATTATCTTATTCTATATAAAATCAAATATCAACTATCACCCTCCGTTTAGTGATTAATAACATAATTAAATAATCTTATTATTAATTTATTTAATCACCATTATTCATTAATTAAATAATCTCATTATTCAATTAATTTCCCGAATAAATACGTGTCACTTTCGTAACACAATTAATTGGACCCTTGTTACCTAAATCAATCTGGCTAGCAAGGGGACCTAATGGACCCACAGTCTTTTGAGCTCCAATAATCCTAGGAATCATTAATTAAACTCTTTAATTAATATTCCTTGATTATTAACTCCGGTGTTATTCCACTAAAAACCCGAAGCTGCACTCTCTCAACTGCAGACGTTTTTTACATAGACCGATACAACTCGGTGTCCATCGATATAGCTATTACACATGGTGTGATCCTCCATAGTAGTTCATAATTAGAGCTGGGTCATAATGTCCGCTATACCCCTCTAATTACATATATCTTTAAAGTACCGTGGGTTCTCTAATGAACAATAAATCATATTTCCTTATGGAATTAGAAGAGCGCTCTTATTGTCCAAGCCCCAAATCAACTCTTAAGGGAACTACCATCTACTTCTCAAAAGAAAGGAGTGGATTCCACTATTATGCACATACTTTTTCAGCCACAAGCCAAACCGCAATCCCAACATACGTAGCATATTGATCAGGAACTGCATTCGACCTCACCCATGGTATATCAAAGACCACGATCTAACCTGAAGGAGTCAATAATACACTTAGGATTAAAATCACCCACATATAGCCACCATCAGTTGATATATATGAATCTCATTAGTAAACGGATCTTGGTGAGAGATTCATATAGATCATGGCCCAGTCCTGTATGATCACATCATACAAGGTGCCTCCATTCCCATATCTCATATGAATGATTCAGGATAGAATCACTGTACATTACGAAATGGACCGCGGCTATAGATTAACCACAAATAAATTACCCAGTTTTATTTACTATCTATGGACTCTTTAGATTGCACGTCTCTTACTGTATCCATCCGTATATGACACTCATATACACAGTTCGAGATTATATCCGGCAATCTAAGATTTTAATATATGCACAAGTTATAAAATAAACAACACAACAAAAATGAATTGAACTTTTCTTTTTATTTATTTCATAAATCCATTTACAAATTGCATCTTTAGGGCATTAACCCCAACAATCTCCCACTTGCACTAAATCATGTTAGGCATGTTTTGTAACCCTAAACCATCTAGGTGACCCATAAACACTTTAGCCGGTAAGGTCTTCGTAAATGGATCAGCATGATTGTCTTGTGAGGCTATCTCGGTGACGATCACATCTCCTTTCTGCACCATCTCTCTAATGAGATGATATTTTCTCTCTATATGCTTCCCTCTCTTGTGGCTTCTTGGTTCTTTGGAATTAGCCACAACACCACTGTTATCACAATAAAGTGTGATGAGATTATCCAGATCTGGAACGACTTCCAAATCACTGAAGAACTTGGGAAGCCAAACAGTGTCTTAAGCAGCTTCACAAGCGGCTATATGTTCGGCTTCCATGGTAGAGTTAGCAATGCAAGATTGCTTTATACTTCTCCACACAATGGCTCCACCACCTAGGGAGAATACTGATCCGGACATGGATTTTCTAGAATCCTTGTCTGACTGAAAATCAGAATATATGTATCCTAACGGGATCAAATCCTGTTCATAATACACTAGCATATTGTTTCTCATTCTCCGAAGATACTTGAGAATAGTCTTGACAGCAACACAATAATCCAATCATGGGTTGCACTGGTACCTACTGACTACTCCCACTGCATAGCTGATGTCCAGTCTCGTGCATAACATTGTTAGGATTATGCTCAATAGCAAGAGTTTAATATTGTAATTGACAATCTTTTCATATTAATAAAGTGATTTCTGGTGTTACAAAATCTTATAGCATTTACAACGATAATTGTCAAAGTAAATATTCATAAGGTCAAAAGACTATGAGAAAGGAAGAATTGTTCTTACATCTGGATATGTTTAAGGTAGACACAATTCTTTAGTTAGTCTTGAATAAACGTTCACAACTTAAATTAAAGGTTGGGCACCTTTATCTTGATAAAATTGTAGAATTCTTTTGCTGGCATTTGAGTGGGATCAAATGAGTTATGATGAGTCTAAAATCATTGAAAGGGTCTTCGAGTAAAAGAATCTAGTGCACTGGGTGCATTGAACAGGATCACAATGAAATATTTTATCTAGAACCTGTCAGTAGATACAAGTCTTTTCATTATGAGGACAATCGAAGAGTCTATCTTAATCCTGAGATAAATGATGGAATTATGATGGCAAGTGTTATCATTTGAGCTATCAATGAGTATGATTATATAGTATAGAATATCCTCGATAGTTTGGTGGTATTCATTTGTTAATCGATAGAGGACTTCATTTATAGATGTGGACATCGTGGCTCAATTTATTGAATGAGAGTATAATATTATCATATGGATATTTTGAGGTATTGGATATTAAATCTCAACGTTGAGTTTTCGATAATATCTATTGAAAACATGGCTTTTGGACAAGTCAAAATATCCAAGTTCAAAACGTGGTCATATGAGTAAATATGGTATCTAGGAGAGCTATAGGCGGTCTATGAGTTCTTGGCGATTACTGATATTATTCACGAGGATACACTATCTCCAATAAGATTGTCTAGGGTATGAAAGAGAAACATCTTCTTATTCTATCTTTATTTAAGAGTTCAATTTTAGCTCTTTAGTGGAATGAGCTAAAATTAATAGATTGGACCTAAGTGAATCATTTGTTAATTGTGATTAGGTTATGTCTATTGAAGCTTAAATTTAGATAGCCCGCCAAGATCCTCAATCCACACAGACTTGTATGGATCACTTGATATATTCTACTGGACTAATTTATGGGTCCATCTAGAATTGTATTTAATATATTAAGAATATAATTTGCACATTATTTATTTAATGGGCTGCTCAAATTATATTAATATATTAATGAGAGGCATGTGGGCTTGTTTCTTTTAGTAAGAATGGGTATGGTTCACATGTGGGTTTTTATTTAAAGCCTGAATAGATTAAAAAAAATAAGAAAATAATATTAGGCCCATATTTTTTGTGTGTGGGCGGCAAGGCAATAATAGTAGCCTAAAATATTACTTTATTTTATTGTTTGATTAAATGGAAATTAATTGATTGATTAATTAATTATTTAATTAAAAATCAAAATCTTTTTCTGACTAGGAATTATGTTTCCTAGTAGTATACTATTATAGTAGTATAATAAATATAAAAGACTTAATTTGGTAAGTAGATAAATAAATAATTTATTTATCTAATCAAATAAGGAAGTCTTTAATATAATCACAAATACACTATTTGTGTTGGATTAGGAGTCTTGGTGTGGAAAAGAAATCTTTTTTTGAAAAAGGATTCTTTGTCACCAAGTAAATCCACCTAGAGATAGGATTCTTGCCCACCAAGTAAATCCTCTTTAGGAAAGGATTTGTATACCTATATATATTATTAATTTCGGAATTAATAGTAATAGGAAGAAAAAAAAAGTTTTTTTTTTAGAGAAGGAATTTTTTATTCTCTTGCTTTTGAATAAAAAAAAATTCCAACTTTAGATCATAGTGAAAATTCGGCCAAGAGGAAGAGAGAAAGATAGTTCTAAATTCGATAGTGCACTTGCAAGCCTTTACATAAAAAGGTTTTGTGCACACTTTCGATTTAGGTTCACGCGAGTTTCAATCATAACGATTGTGAATTCAAAAGTGACCGGAACGATTTTTCTAGGCTCTTTGAGTTTTTGTGATTAACGATCAGGAAAGAAGATTTCATTTTTCCATTCTCAGGTACGTAATTCAAAGAATAGGGAGACTATGCTCCTAGGTGATTAACGTTCGTGATCGGATTGGAAGATCTTACAGATTACCATCGACGCTAAGTCAATCGGATCACGCAACAAGAGGTATGATATCTTTTGAATATACGTATGTTTAATTAATTAAAGGGTTAAGGTTCAAGTATTGGAAAAATTTTAAACTATACTAAATTCGTTTTTAGTCTCGCTTCCGCTGCATTTTCATATTTTTCCCTACAAACATAGCATACGTAAGACTACTTACTGCTAATGCATAGGGTACACGTCTCATATCCTCAACTTCTTAAGGTGTCTTCGGACATTGTTCCTTAGACAAGTGAACTCCATGTCTAGAAGGTAAATTACATTTCTTGGAGTTCTGCATCGAAAATCGCACAAGAATCTTGTCGATATACGATGCCTGGGACAGTGCTATGAGTTTGTTCTTACGATCCCTTATAAGTTGGATCCCAAGAACATAACTCACCTCTCCCAGATCTTTCATTTGGAATTGGCTAGACAGTCAGCCTTTTACATCAGATAACATTCCCACATCATTCCCAATGAGTAGGATGTTGTCCACGTATAGGACCAAGAAAACTACTTTTTTGTCAATGATGTACTTGTAGACACAAGGTTCATCGACGTTCTGCTCAAAGCCATAGGTTTTGATAACATCATCAAACCTGATGTTCCAAGATCTAGATGCTTTCTTAAGTCCATAGATGGACCTTTGCAACTTGCAAACCTTTTGCTCTTGATATGGAGACACGAATCCCTCTGGTTGCATCATATAGATGCTCTTGTCAAGATTTCCATTTAAGAATGCAGTCTTGACGTCCATCTGTAAAATTTCATAATCGAAATAGGCAGCAATGAATAAGAGAATCCTAATAGACTTAAACATGGCTACTGGCGAGAAGGTCTCTTCATAATCGATCCCCTCTTTCTGGGTATAACCCTTAGCCACTAGCCTTGCTTTGAAGGTCTCTACCTTCTTGTCTACTCATTTCTTTCTCCTGTAGATCCACTTACACCTTATGGGTTTTACCCCATCCGGTAAGTCTACAAGATCCCAGACTGAGTTAGAGTGCATATACCCCATCTCGAGATTCATAGCTTTAAGTCATTCCTCTTTATCAGGATCTTCCATTGCATTCTTAAATGTTAATGGATCATCCACACTATTAGCAAAGACAACACTTTTTCCCTCACCTATACCTAAATAGCGTCCAGGTTCTCTTACAACCCTCTCACTACGTCTAGGTGATAGTGTATCCTGATCAGGAACCATCTGACTCTCAGATATTTGTGGATCAACAACTCTTGTTGATGAAGCACTAGTCTCACCAGGCTCTAACTCATTCGATACAATCTTAGAACGAGGTTTATAGTCACTAATATAATTGTCTTCAAGAAATGTTGCATTTGTCGATACAAATACTTTGTTATCTTCGGGACTATAGAAGTGTCCACCTCTGGTCTCCTTGGAGTATCCTACAAACAAGCAGACCACAGACTTGGGATCTAGCTTTCCAGTTTTGTTCTTCATGTGCGTGTGCTGGACACCCTCATACGCGGATATGTCGCAAACTAGCTTTACGACCATTCCACAACTCTAGGGAAGTCCTAGCAACAGATTTGGATGACACTACATTCAAAAAGTATGCCGCTGTTTGTAACGCATATCCCCAGAAGGAATTTGGTAATGATGAGAAACTAATCATAGATCTCACCATTTCCATCAGGGTTCTATTTCTCCTCTCTGTTACACCATTTTGCTGAGGTGTACTAGGAGCTGTGAGTTGGGAAACTATCCCATGCTCGACCATGAGTCTTAAAATTCTTGGTCAAGGTACTCACCTCTACGATCCGATCGTAGTGACTTAATAGTCCTACCTAATTGATTCTCAACTTCAGCTCGAAATTCTTTAAACTTTTCAAATGTTTCAGACTTTTATTGTATCAGGTAGACATATCCGTATCTTGAGTGGTCATCTATAAAAGTTACAAAATACTCATAGCCGCCCCTAGCTCTAACATTCATCGGTCCGCAGCCGTTTATATGTATGAGTTCTAGTGGCTCTATAGCTCTAAGCCCTTTTCCAATAAAAGGTCTCTTAGTCATCTTACCTTCTAAACAAGATTCGCAGACAGGTAAGGTGCCAACCTTTAACTCACTTAAAGGTCCGCCTTTCACTAGTCTCTCTATCCGGTCAAGGTTGATATGACCAAGTCTTAGATGCCAGAGATACATGTCATTATCTGGAGAAATCTTATGTCGTTTAGTTTTTGGTTTTTCAACCTTAAACATTTCGGTGTTAAGCAGTGTAGTATGTATTAAAGGTCTTAACACATACAAATTGTTTTCATTAATTCTTGAACAAATATTCAGACCATTCTTTCCAATAATAATAGACTTATTATTAAAAGAAGCAGAATACGATTGTTCTAACAATTTAGAAATGGAAATCAAATTTCGTGTAAATTCAGGAATATAAAAAACATTGTTCAATAATAAAAAATTATTATTATTACAAAATTGCAATCTTATTGCTCCTATTGCTTTGGCCGACACAACCTCCCCTAACCCCACACGCATTGAGAAGGCTCCCTCCTCTAGCTGTGTTCAAGAATCAGTCCACTGCAAAGAAAAAAAACATGGTTTGTGGCCCCCAAATCAATTATCCAGGGTGAAGATTCATCTTCCACTAAACAAGATTCAAGAACAAGTAAATCATATTTACCTTTCTTCTTCTTCTTGGCTTCCTCCTTCAGGTGCTGAAGACAGTTCCTCTTCCAATGCCCGACCCTGTTACAATGGAAACATTCTCATTTGTCTTGGTCGGTAGAGGTGCCTTTCTTTTAGCTTTGGGCATTCTTGGGTTTTGGCTTACCCTTCGCCTTCCCAGCAGACCTTTTCCTCTTCTTATTATTGGAGGAAGATGGTTCGGCAACATTTACCTCACCAGTCTTACTTTTGCTGTCCTTAGTCAATGACTCAAAAGTAGCGAGCTCATTGAGCAATTGTGTGAGACTGAACCTTAACTTGTTCATCTCGTAGTTGCTCTCAAATGATCGAAACTCTTCGGAAGAGTCGTTAATACGATGCTCACTTGACTAGGTTCGTCAATGGCCCTGCCATTGACTTCTGCCATGTTGAAGTAGGACATCATGCTCAGGACATGTTCCCGAACTGATGTACCTTCCTTCATACGAGCGAGCATAGCGGAACGAACAGCTTCGTGTCGCTTTTGCTCCGAGGGCTGCCCGAACATAGCTTGCAATGACTCCATAATTTCAAATGCTGTAGTCATTGCTTCATGCTTTGTGATAAGCACGTCTGTCATAGAAGCCAACAAATATGTTCAGGCCTTCTCATCAGATAAGACTCATCGCTAGTGTGCCTCATGAACAGTTTGTGTGGCATTGGCAGTAGGCACCGGAGGACATTCCTCCGTAAGTACAAACTTGACGTCTTTGGTGATCAATATTGTATTAATATTAAGTTTCCACTTAGTGCAGTTATCGCCAGTTAATTTGTCGTTTGCAAGAATTTGAAGTAATGCAGAAGACATAATTGTTGAAATAAATAAAACATTCATTCAGTCATTTATTAAAAAACAAGTGCGAGTGCTTTGGCATAAATTTAAACATGATGCATGAACATGTTTATCGAACTAGAAATACCCTAAAAAAACAGTTACTATACCACGACAATCCAACATACCACAAAGAAGTGCCGCCTTAGGGTCGGTCAAGTCTTTGCATGTTGGACCGAGACATTCTCAATCAAATGATATTCTAGAATAACTCGTATTCCATATCATTTAACCATCGTTTATTCAGTCAGGTTTTTAATTAACAAAACTTAATCAAAACCTTCATAAGTGTAACCCACCATTTCAGATCTCATGAGCTTAACTCTAGAATTGCCGCCTTAGGGTCGTTCAATCCCGAAATACACTTAGAAATCCTATCCGTTAGAAAGTCAACCTTGGTATTGATCTTTGTGGAAACCCTCCTTAGGGAGGACAAAAGCAAAGTCGTCACAAGGCCCCACTTGGATCTCACGGTGTTGAACTAATGATGGAGATTGCGGGATATATATGTCATATATCCCTCTCCCACTCATTATTTTTAAAAATAGGGTTTTCAATTAACCGTTAATGCACCTAAACTCTACATGATCAAACGGCTAACTTTAATCAAGTAATCTAGCACATTAACAAATTCATTATTAGAAATAAATTCTTATTAACTAATAAATTATTAATGATTTTTAACAATTAAAAATCTAATCTATCAGTGAATAATCTAAGCCTTTGTAAATTATTTACTAAGGTCAGATTATTAAGATAGTGTTTACCAAGTTTTAACTATTAAAACTCTAACACTTTATTCGGTTCATTTATTATTAGGTCAATAATCATATTAATACTAATTACAATAAATGACCCTATTAATCTAACTTATTAAATACTTTAATAACTAGATTAATATTAATGAGAATTAACAAGTTTTCTAACTATTAAAAAACTAATCTCATTTTCATACCCAATAATGTATTTACCTATTTTAGTCATATTAAAAAAATACATAAAATATTAGGCTATATACATGTATGACATATCAAATATATTTGTATAGACACATTTAATCTAAATGACATACATATGCATGTCAATGCTTTATCATCACATAATATAAAGCATACATGAATTGACCGAGTATTGTGGATTATTTAACCTAAAAAAAATTGGAATCTAAAATTATAAAATTACCCCAAAGGCATTCCTTGGTCTTCTTGTAATTTCCGAGTCTTCCAGTCTCTTCAGGTCACTCCAATTCATCTCATGAATCCGAAATAGAAAATCTGCACGGAACGCACTAGGCAACACTTGCCAACGGAACTGTGCAAGACGACGTGAACAGTGCCCGTGAACATTCCGCGCAAACAGTACCTAGTGAACAGTACCATGTGAACAGCACCACGTGAACAGTGTCGTGAACAGTACCCCGTCATGCATATTTCTGATTCGCCCTTCCGTCATTTTTTTCCAGGTCTTCAATATAGGTTACAATTTTGTTTTTACAATTCAATAATAGAAAAAAAATAAAAAATTAATACAACCTATGAACCCTAAATCCACAGTACCATATAATTAACGATCAATCATGTTTTTGTAAATTAACAACATACAGTCAATTTAAACAATGCCTACACAATCATACATACAGGAGCATCAAAAACAATTTCCTGTTCCGAATTTTTTTTTTGGCTCTGACACAAATTGTAGGAACCTAGTTCACTGGTAACGCAACGGAAATAGGTTTTAAAATTTTTGGAAACAGTGAACTTGAGATCGTAATTATTTTTCCGGAACTAATACATACAATATGTAAACACATGAAATTTTAATCAATAAATATAATAAAAAATTAGAACCTTACCAGCGTTTGGAGGCTCCTTCACTTTACGATATGCTCCTGGTCTGTACCATCAATTTTCCTAGCTATTCTCGGAACTGGTAACTGCGTGTGAGCGCGTCACGTACTCAGGAACTTAGGAGGATGTAGAGAAAAGAAGAAGAAACAATTTCTTCCAAGAGAAAACAAAAAATAGAACAACTCTTGTTCTTTAAACGAAAAATATATTACTATTTTTTCTTTCAAATAGTGCAACATAATGGTGGCCACGGTTCGGTTTCGGGGCGGTTTCGGTTCCATGGCCACCCAAACCGTAACTGAACCGAGAGAAACCGATTTCTTTTTCGGTTTTGAACAGGCCGGTTAGGCAATACGGTTTCAGTTTCGGTTTGGTCCGGTTTCGGTTTCGGTTTTTTTCGGTTTCGGTTTCGGTTTTTTTTTTTTTTACAAAACTTAATTAAAATAATTACAAAACCTATTAAAAAAATGGGAAAAAATGTTCCAACAAATTTGTTTTTGACAAATTAAGAAAATTTGTGGGACATTTTATATAGTAATAAAATTGAAGCATTTGTAATAAAATGAAATTAATATAAAATATTCAATAAAATTATATAAATATACAATTGAAGCATTTAAGTATTTAACAATGTTGAAAATAAAAGAAATTGACACTGATTAATGGATACAAAATTACAATTGCAGATAAATTAAAAGAAATTATAAATGGACATTGAATTCAAATATACAATGTAACAAAGTTGAATCTTAAAAAAGAAAATATCGGCCTTGCACTTAAATTGACCTCAATTAAGTTGCCTACGTATCCTCCACCAATGTAGAGGAATCAAAGGCAACGTAGTTCTTTTACCTTTAATTAGATGCTCGGTGTTGAAGTTTGGAAGTTGGAATGGAATCTAATCGCTGCCTTTCGTTCCCGTGGTTTGTGTTAGGATTATGCTCAATAGCAAGAGTGTAATACTGTAATTGATAATCTTTTCATATTAATAAAGTGATTTCTGGTTTTACAAAATCTTATAGCATTTATAATGATAATTGTCAAATTAAATAATCATAAGGTCAAAAGACTATGAGAAAGGATGAATTCTTTGTACATCTGGATATGTATAAGGTAGACACAATTCTTTAGTTAGTCTTGAATAAACGTTCACAACTTAAGTTAAAGGTTGGGCACATTTATCTTGATAAAGATGTAGAATTCTTTTGCTGGCATTTGAGTGGGATCAAATGAGTTATGATGAGTCTAAAATCATCGATAGGGTCTTCGAGTAAAAGAATCTAGTGCACTGGGTGCATTGAACAGAATCACAATGAAATATTTTATCTAGAACCGTCAGTAGATACAAGTCTTTTCATTATGAGGACAATCAGAGAGTCTATCTTAATCCTGAGATAAATGATGGACTTATGATTGCAAGTGTTATCATTTGAGCTATCAATGAGTACGATTATATAGCATAGTCTATCCTCGATAGTTTGGTGGTATTCATTTGTTAATCGATAGAAGACTTCATTTATAGATATGGACATCGTGGCTCAATTTATTGAATGAGAGTATAATATTATCATATGGATATTTTGAGGTATTGGATATTAAATCTCAACGTTGAGTTTTTGATAATGTCTATTGAAAACATGGCTTCTGGACAAGTCAAAATATCCAAGTTCAAAACGTGGTTATATGAGTAAATATGGTAACTAGGAGAGCTATAGGCGGTCTATGAGCTCTTGGCGATTACTGATATTATTCACGAGGATACATTATCTCCAATAAGATTGTCTAGGGTATGAATGAGAAACATCTTCTTATTCTATATTTATTTAAGAGTTCAATTTTAGCTCTTTAGTGGAATGAACTAAAATTAATAGATCGGACCTAAGTGAATTATTTGTTGATTGTGATTAGGTTATGTCTATTGAAGCTTAAATTTAGATAGCCCGCCAAGATCCTCAATCCACATGGACTTGCATGGATCACTTGATATATTCTACCGGACTAATTTATGGGTCCATCTAGAATTGTATTTAATATATTAAAGAATATAATTTGCACATTATCTATTTAATAGGCTGCTCAAATTATATTAATATATTAATGAGAGGCATGTGGGCTTGTTTCTTTTAGTAAGAATGAGTCTGGTTCACATGTGGGCTTTTATTTAAAGCCTGAATGGATTAAATAAAATAAGAAAATAATATTTGGCCCATATTTTTTGTGTGTGGGCGGCAAGGCTATAATAATAGCCTAAAATATTACTTTAATTTATTATTTGATTAAATGGAAATTAATTAATTGATTAATTAATTATTTAATTAAAAATCAAAATCTTTTTCTGACTAGGAATTATGTTTCCTAGTAGTATACTATTATAGTAGTATAATAAATATAAAAGACTTAATTTGGTAAGTAGATAAATAAATAATTTATTTATCTAATCAAATAAGGAAGTCTTTAATATAATCACAAATACACTGTTTGAGTTGGATTAGGAGTCTTGGTGTGGAAAAGAAATCTTTTTTGAAAAAATGATTCTTTGTCACCAAGTAAATCCACCTAGAGATAGGATTCTTGCCCACCAAGTAAATCCTCTTTAGGAAAAGGATTTGTATACCTATATGTATTATTAATTTCGGAATTAATTGGAAGAGGAAGAAAAAAAAAGTTTTTTTTTTAGAGAAAGAATTTTTTATTCTCTTGCTTTTGAAAAAAAAAATTCCAACTCTAGAACATAGTGAAAATTCGGCCAAGAGGAAGAGAGAAAGATAGTTCTAAATTCGATAGTGCACTTGCAAGCCTTTACATAAAAAGGTTTTGTGCACACTTTCGATTTAGGTTCACGCGAGTTTCAATTATAAAGATTGTGAATCCAAAAGTGACCGGAAAGATCTTTCTAGGCTCTTGGAGTTTTTGTGATTAACGATCAGGAAAGAAGTTTTCATTTTTCCATTCTCAGGTACGCAATTCAAAGAATAGGGAGACCACGCTCCTAGGTGATTCACGTTCGTGATCGGATCGGAAGATCTTGCTGATTACCATCGACTCTAAGTCAATCGAATCACGCGACAAGTGGTACGATATCTTTTGAATATATGTATGTTTAATTAATTAAAGGGTTAAGGTTCAAATATTGGAAAAAAATTAAACAAGACTAAATTCGTTTTTAGTCACGCTTCCACTGCATTTTCGTATTTTTCCCTACAGTTTGGTCATCTTCGAAAAAATCATTCACTATCTTCGCTTCGATTTCTTGTTGTCTGTATTTTGCCTTTGTCAAATCATCAACACACGCCTAAGCTTCAAGTGTCTGGGGACACATAATCGACCGTCTTGGTTCCAAAATATTTCCAACTACACTAAATTCTTGTTCCACAGCAACGGTAGAAACCGGAGTTCCCAGAATTTGTTTGGCAATAATAGCTAAAATTTGAAAAATCTGTTCATGATTCTTCCACCAAACCTGGATACTAAATTCACTATCTTCGAAAAATTCATGAGATGTTTCTAAATATCGGTCAAGCTCAGAAATCGAGGCAGATGAGGATGAAGAAGATGTTCGTAATTTTTTGGGTCTTTGGGAAAACAATCGATCCCCTAAACCCTTTAGTTTAAAAGTTGAGGAAGTACTTGTACCAGTACCATGAGATGTCGGTTGATGTTGTGAAACCGACATGTTCAAAGACGGACCATATATTCTAAGATATTCATCATATAATTCATAAAGCAAAGTTTTAATGGAATTACAATAACTAAGAACATCAACTTCTAAATCTACACTTTTGTAATAATGTGTTAAATAATCTTGCAAACATTCTAATTTAAAGCGTGGATCAAAACATGATGCAAGCAAATAAATATTAGGAATCTCCTTATAATACTGTAACCATTTTTTTTTCATGGCAAAAACACATTCACTCAATTGAACATCGAGTTCACACTCACTGAATGCACCAGCAATATTAACACTTTGAATAAGAAATCAATAAGTGGTGGGATAGTAAATACCAGATAAAGCATTAGTAGCATCATTAAAAACACGTAACAATTCAATAATTTTTATACATGCATCCCAATGCTTCAATTCAAGAGAAATTGAAGGAACATTATAAGTAATAAAAGAAACTAATAATTCCTTATATGCAACACTTTCATTAAGCAATTTATAAGTAGAATTCCAACGAGTACTAATATCCCGAGAAAATGGTCGAGAAAATGTAATGGGACGCATACCATTTTGAGAGCAATATTTTAACCATAGTTTCTAGAGTTTGTTTTGCCTCCAAATATAGTTAATATTATCTCTAATTAGTCTACTATACACAAAAAGAATTTGTAATCCAGCTTGAATACACAAATTTAAAATATGGCATGCACATCTTTGATGAAATAATTTACCCCCAAAATAGGGATTGCACAAATCCTGTAACATAGGAATAGATGAGGTATTGCTTGCAGCATTATCAAAACCGGTCGCAAAAATTTTGTTTTGGATATGAAACTCTTCAAAAATAATTTTAAGGAGCCGAAAAATATTTTGAGCCGTATGTGATTCATCGAAAACATGAAATGCAATAATTCTTTTTTGCATGACCCAGTCATTATCCATATAAATAGATGATTGTATAATAGATGATTGTAAAAAATAGAAGAAATAAATAGATATTAATTTCTATGAGAAATGAGAATTAAAAAAAAAATTGTAAAATGTAGAGAGAATTGAGAATTTGAGATTGAGAGAGATTGAGAGAAGTTGAGAGTGGTGTGAAGAATATTGAAATGTGGGGATATTTATAGGATTAGAGTTGAGGGGCGAATTTGCAATTTTAAAAAAATTAAGGGGAAAATATATATATATATATATATATATATATATATATATATATATATGGCCGTTTGAGGTGACCGTTGGGAGAGGGAGATGTTGGTCATCTCTCCCAACAGTCACCAGTAATTGTTTTTTTAAAATTTGTGGTCCACGTGTCATTGTGTTATTGGTCCAAATTTATTAATTTTTTAAAAAAACTTAACATTTTCCCTACAGTCACCGGTCTCCAACGGTCACCTACTCCCAAATTTTTTTTCCAATTTTTTCTTCCATGTGGTTCGCTGTCATTAGTGACACTTTTTTTTTAATATTTTAAATGCCGTAAACCGACCAAAACCATCGGTTTAATCGCCGGTTTTGGTCGGTTTTTGACCAACCTCGGTTCTGGTTCCGGTTTTTGGAGGCGGTTTCGGTTCGATACCCATAGTTTCACCGAACTGTGGGCACCACTAGTGCAGCAGCATACCAATTGCCTTTTTCTCTTTTTGTTTCTCACGCACAACACACTTTTTTATTTTTTTTAAAACCTGTTTTTGTGCACAATGATTCATGCACAAAGTATTTGTATCCTATACAAAAACTAAATTATGTGCATGCATATTCTTCTTGTTTTTATTATCTAAATATATATCATATATATATTACTAAAAACTTTTTAATTGATATCTTTTTTATTTTAAAACTAAATCTTTTAAAATGATATCTCATATCTTTTATTTTAAAAGATAATTAAATATTTATTTTGAATTTAAACATTTTAAATTCAATTTCAAATATTTAATTTAATAAAATAATCATATTATCTAATTCTATTTAAAATCAAATATCAACTATCATCCTCCATTTAGTGATTAATAACATGATTAAATAATCTTATTATTTAATTTATTTAATCACCATTATTAATTAATTAAATAATATCATTATTCAATTAATTCCCGAATAAATACGTGTCACTTTCGTAACACAATTAATTGGACAATCCAATTAATTAATTGTGACCCTTGTTACCTAAATTAATCGGGCTAGCAAGGGGACCTATTGGACCCACAGTATTTTGAACTCCAATAATCCTTGGAATCATTAATTAAACTCTTTAATTAATATTCCTTGATTATTAACTCTGGTGTTATTCCACTAAAAACTCGAAGCTGCACTCTCTCAATTGCAGACGTTTTTACACAGACCGATACAACTTGGTGTCCATCGATATAGCTATTACATGGTGTGATCCTCCACAGTAGTTCATAATTAGAGCTGGGTCATAATGTCCGCTATACCCTTCTAATTACATATATCCTTAAAGTACCGTTGATTCTCTAATGAACAATAAATCCTATTTCCTTATGGAATTAGGAGAGCGCTCATATTGTCCAAGCCCTGAATCAACCCTTAAGGGAACTACCATCTACTTCTCAAAAGAAAGGAGTGGATTTCACTATTATGTACATACCTTCCCAGCCACAAGCCAAACCGCAATCCCAACATATAGAGCATATTGGTCAGGAACTGCATCCGACCTCTTCCATGGTATATCAAAGACCACGATCTAACCTGAAGGAGTCGATAAGACACTCAGGATTAAGATCACCCGCATATAGCCATCATTAGTTGATATATATGAATCTCATCATTAAACGGATCTTGGTGAGAGATTCATATAGATCATGGCCTAGTCCTATATGATCACATCATACAAGGTGTCTCCATTCCCATATCTCATATGAATGATTCATGATAGAATCACCGTACATTACGGAATGGACCGCAGCTATAGATTAAAGTACCCAGCTTTATTTGCTATCTATGGACTCTTTAGATTGCACGTCTCTTACTTTATCCATCTGTATATGACATTCATATACACGGTTCGAGATTACATCCGGTAATCTAGGATGTCAATATATGCACGAGTTATAAAATAAAGAACACAACAAGAATGAATTGAACTTTTTTTTTGTATTTCATAAATCCATTTAAAAATTACATATTTAGGGCATTAACCCCAACAATTCGCTAACAAGGGAAAGGCGTTCAAAGAGCAGATTTGACCATCATGCCGATGTTTGTGCCCCCTTGCCAACTGATCAAACCTAAGTCGCTGAGCAGACTATTCGTCTACAAGTTGAGGCTCCTCAACCAGTTATCCAACCTTCTCCTCCAGCTATTCACGTTGTTCAGCCTATTGACCATGTTTCAGCTGATCGACCTGCAGACTGCCCTAGTCAAGCTCAACTAAACTTCATAGTAAGCTGTTAGATAATTTTTACTGATTTTAACTCTAATGAAAGCCTCCCCGATAATGTAGAGGCTCAACTTGTCTGATCGGTTTGTGGATCATTCTGATGAAAAATTTAGATGCTTAGGTCAGCAGACTGGGGTTTAGTTGCAGGAAAGTGTGAGTGCTCATGTAGATAATGCTACAGCGGACCAAGCTGATGGTGCCAATGTGGGCCAAGCCACTACTACACCTGCGAGAGTTGTCTCTAAAATGGATGTCCAAACTGGGCAGGATAGCGCCAATCAGGTTACAATTGTCATTAGGGAAGCTGCTCATTAACTGGAAGTTCAGGCTGAGGGAGCTGTAAGCCTTAGAGTTGCGCAGCGGAAAGGATTTCAAAATTTAAAATTTTTTTTTTAGCGACTTTCAAACCTTGTACGATATATAGGAATAAATCAAAGGTAGGATTCGAAACCATACCTGCAGGCTAACTCCTTCGTTCTTTCTCTTGTTGATATCGCTTTCCAATATATACCACTGGATCTTCCTTGCTATATCCAGGGTTCTGGCAACTGTGTGTGGGTACGTCACGGGCTTCAAGAGGTTTTACGATGGTTGAAGAAACGACCAAAACAACTCCTTCTTTGTGTATGGAGAATTCGGACAACCTTGAATCAAATAAAAAAAAACTTTTTTTCTTTTGTGTGGCCGCACCTTTTTTTGTTTCTTTTTTTTGTGTATGCTTTATTCACAATTAGTACATATAGGGGTGGGCATAAAAGTGTGAACCGAACTAACTCAAACTAAACCGATTTTGGGTGTTTGGTTCGGTTTTATGCTTAAATTCGGTTCAATTCGGTTTGAACCGTATTGAATTCGGGTCAGTTTCGGTTATGAGTCTTCAAAACCCAACCGACCCGTATGAACCGACATATAAATTAAAAAAACCTAATTTTTCTAACTCTTCAGACCTATCTGTTCTATCAGCCGCATATCTAGTTTTTTTCTCTCAACTTACAGTCTCTCTCTCTTTCTCTTCCGTAGCTTCTTCAACCATTCAACCCACCAGAAATCTCTCTTCCGCCTGCAGTCGTCTCTCTTCCACGGTTCTGACTTCTGACTTTTGCCAACAATCGTCTCTCTTCAAGCTATTTTTCTTCTTCTTTCGCCATTCCAATCTACAATTTTCTCTAACTTTTTTCCCTTTTGTTGTTGTCTACTTACTTGTTTCAATCTGGTGACTTAGATTTATTTGAATATATTTCATTTTATGTTGGATTTCTATTTATTTAATTTTTCTGACTTTCGTTTTGTATACATGCATACACCTTTCTTTAGTCGATTTGGTGTCATCTCTGAAGTTTAATTTTATTATGGATTGTATGTTGGATTGTGTGTGATCATATTTTATTTTGGATTTCATTTTGGACTTCTATTATTCTATGTAATTGAAGTTATTTGGATTCAATTTCTGGACTGAATTTGGTAGCTTTTTAGAAGCTACTTTTGATTGATTTAGACTGTATTTATGCTTACAGGTTGATTATGTAAACAATAATTTAGTCTAAATTTGGACTGAATGAGTTGTCTAATGGCCCAATAACAATAATAGTTGTTAAAAGGTAAAAACGAAATGAAAAAAAAAAACAAAAAAAAAACTGAGCCCAATAGGCCCAAAACCAAATTGAGCTGAACCGAACCAACCCGACCCGACATAAGGGTGTTCGGTTCAATTCGGTTCAATTCGGTTTTGCTTTCAATACGGTTCGAACCGATTCACATTTTTAAAAACCGAATATAACTCGGTTCAATACGATTTTGGTAAAAACCGAACCGAATCAAACTGTGCCCACCCCTAAGTACATACTTATGTTTCAATAATATATCTTTATTTATTTAAAACAAGATACCTATCCTTTTCCAAATATATCTATCTATATATATTTAAAATAAGATAATAAGTATTTTAGTGACCAAGTTAGTATAGGATTCTAAATCCCACATAACCCTAGTTCATTAAGACATGAACACTTGGCCTAGTTTGGAAATAAAATAATCTTATTATTTTATCCTGTGTCTCAGTCATGGTTCGAACCTGTGACCTCCATAAAATGTTTAATTCAATTGATAATTATGAATATAATTAAATAATCACATTAATTAATATAATTAATTATTAATCCATTAATTAAATGATCACATTATTTAATTAATTGTCTGAATAAAATCCTTGTTACTTTCGTAACATAATTAATTTGACCATCTAATTAATTAACCGTGACCTTTGTTACCATCAACGTTCCGGGCTAGCAAGAGGACCTAATGGACCCATAGTTTTGAGCTCCAATAATCCTTAGAAAATATTAATTAAACTCTTTAATTAATATTTCATGATTATTAACCTCGGAGTTACTCCACTACAAACCCGAGGCTACACTCTCGCAACTGTAGATGTATTACACAAATAGAAATTACAGTTGTCCATCGATATAGCTATTGCATATGGTATGATTCTCCACAAGTAATTCATAATTAGAGCTAAGTCATAAAGTCTGTTATACCCCTCTAATTATATATTTTCCATTAAGTACAATTGATTCTCTAATGAACAATAAATCCTAACTTCCTTTACTGAAGAAAGAGAGCTCTCATATTGTTCAAGCCCCAAATCAACCCTTGAGGGAACTACTATCTATTTCTCACAAGAAGGAGTGGATTTCACTATTGTGTACAGACTTTCCTAGCCACAAGCCAAACCGTAATTCCAATATACGAAGTTATTGACTGGGAATGCAACTCCGATCTCACCCATGGTACATCAAAAACCATGATCTAACCTGAAGGAGTCGATAGGACACTCAGAATTAAGATCACCCATATATAGCCATTATTTATTGATATATATATATATATATATATATATATATGAATCTCATCATTTAACGAATCTTGGTGAGAGATTCATATAGATTGTGGCCCAGTCCTATATAATCACATCATATAAGGAAGGTGTCTCTAATCTCAGATCACCATATGAATAGTCTAGGATAAGACCACTGTACATTACGGAATGGACAGCAACTGTAGATTAACCATAAATAAAGTAACCAGCTCTATTTGCTATCTACGAACTCTTTAGATTGCTCATCTCAAACTGAATTCCTCTGTATATGACACTCATATACTCAGTTAGAGATTACATCCAGCAATCTTGGATGTTAAGTACACATGATACAAATGTATGAGACAGATTTATAGATGTATGAGACAGATTTATAGAATGAATAGACTACTTCTTTTATTAATGTTTCATTCACTTTTACAAATTATAAGCATTAGGGCATAAATCCCAACAGGAGCTTCAAGAATCAAAGTGCAACTGTGGCACCTATGGTCGTGCTTCCAGTCAGCTTCAGAATCCTTTTCCGGCTAGGCCTTGATCCGCATCCGAAACTATTTCTGAATCCTACGATCCCCTACTCGACCCTTTCAGCATCATGTGTTCTATGTCTGCTAGTCGGACATACATTGGGGAGGGATATTGGAAGGATCTCAAGGGCTCTCCTTACTCTAACCAGGTGCATGCAATCTTCAATAACAGCGTCTATATAAGTATCCAAGTCTCTTTTCCTTTCGTTGATCACTATTGATTTTATCTTCTTCCATTGGTCTGCCGACATTCCTCTTTCTCTTCACAAGTCATGGAAGAACTGACCGAGGCTTACATGGCTATGGAGAGGCAGAGTGGGGAGAATTCTCAACTGGAGAAGCAACTAGCTGAAAACGACCAGACGCTAAAGTCTGCCTCTTCTAAGAAATAAAAGGTGCTCCAAGCATGTGAAGGAAACTGAAGCAGTCTAAGGTTACAATTAATGCTCTAAGGAGATCGCTCGCTAGCATTGAAACTAAAGCTTCCATGGCCAATGAAAACACTAGATAGCTTAACTTGACAAATGTTCAGCTTGAGCTGGATCTGGCCCATGTTGTGTTAAGAGCTACCTCTCTTGAACAAAGAGCTATCTTAGCTTAACAAAAAGATTTCAATCTTGAAAATGAAGCACAGCTAATACTGCTCAGCACTCAATGATTAAGTCTTAGCAAAAATCTAAAAAGGCCATACTACATTACAAGAAGTTGGCCGAAGATTTGGCTCGCCAACAGGTTACTATGGAGGCACTTTCCAAAGAGGCGTGGATGGCACTTGAGGTTAAAGTCGTTGATTGATACAAGAGATCTTGAAAATACCATTAAAGCGTGTGTCTACTAACCTAGAGGGGGGGTGAATAGGTTTTAGTTGATTTATTACCAACTTTTCAACTTAATCAATTTTAGTAATGCTACCCCATATTAGCAATTAATCAATCCAAAATACACATGCGGAAAACACTAAAAAACACAAGGATTGATTTATGTGAGAAACCCTCCAACTGGGTAAAAACTCACGGGCTATCCTTCAAGCCACACACGGTCCTCAAATCCACTATTTGAAAGAAAGTTTACAACCTAGGTTGACCTCTAGTCACACCATTCTTGGTCACTAACCCTTTCTCTCTACCCAACAGGCCTTTAATAGTGATTCTAGACTAAAAGCTTGTGCACTAATCCACTTAGTCACAAAGCTTAACAATCCATGAAGAGATTAAGCAACCTATGTGAATATGTAAGAATATCCTATCATGCAATTAATGCTAGGCTACAGTAAATGCTTATCTAAGGATTTAAAGATGTCAATAGATGCAAATCATAGATACCAATATCTAAATGTAAAGCAAGAAGATTTAGCTATAAGGGTAAAATGGTCATAAATGCTAGCTATCAATGAACATGCAATCTCAACCAACAAACACAATCACAAACATACTCAAATCATGCTAAACCAAATAAACATGCAATTAATTAACAAATAATTGCTAACCCTAGGTAAACAAGAACATAAAGAAGAAAAAGGAAGTTCTAAGACATGTTTGATTACCTAGTCAAGAAGAGCATGAAGAGCCATGAAGAATAGATGCAAGAACGGAGCTTAGATGCATATGGGTATGAGTTTGGTTGAGTAATAAATGATTTCTTGGAGCTCTCTATCTCTTGGATTTTCTTTCTCTCGCTTAAGGATATGATTTTCAGAGCTCTAAGTTTAAATGAGGGAAGAAGATGATGTATTTATAGGATCCAAGAGAAGCCACGTCGTTTTGGATAAGGAAAAATTTGTTTCTTGCGACAAAAAGTGACCTTAGGGCGACCTGGAGGTCAGGTTGCTTCAAGGTCGCTTTGCTCTCGGGTTTGGGTGCAAAAAAACGCTTGAAAAGCGACCTGAAGGTCAGGTCGCCCCAAGGTCACTATTCTCTCGGGTAAAAACCTGACAGCACAACAGCTCTAGTTTCGAGCGACCCAAAACGTGACCAAACGACTGTTGGAACCTCGTTCACTGGTAACACAGCGGAAATATGTTTTAAATTTTTTAATACAGATCATAATGATCTGGAACCAGTGAACTTGAGACCGTAATTATTTTTCCGGAACTAATAATACATACAATATGTAAACTCAGGAAATTTTAATCAATATAAAAATATATAGAACCTTACTAACGTTTGGAGGCTCCTTCACTTTACGATACGCTCTTGGTCTGTACCACTAATCTTCCTAGCTATATTCCGGAATAGGTAACTGCGTGTGGGCGCGTCACGTACTCAGGAACTTAGGAGGATGTAGAGAGAATATGAAGAAACTATTTCTTCCAAAAAAAAATAACTAAGAACAACTCTTGTTCTTTAAAAAATATATATAATTTTATTTTATTTTTCAAATAGTGTCTTTTTCTCTCTTTGTTTCTCACGCACAACACTTGTGCTTTCACTATTAGAAAATATCAAACGCACACCATTTTGTGCTGATTACTTTCTCTTGTTTTTTTTTAATTCAAAATCAATTTTTTAATCAAAAAACAAATCAATCTAATCTTTTAAGATATCAAATATCTTTAAAGATATTGATTAATATTTATTTTATTTAATATGATTTGAATTCAAACTACTTAAATTCAAAATTCAAAATTTAATTTAACAAAATAAAATAATCATATTATCTTATTTTATTCAAAAAACAAATATCAACAAACATCCTCCATTTAGTGATTAATAATATGATTAAACAATCTTAATATTTAATTTAATTAATCACCATTATTCATTAATCAAATAATATCATTATTCAATTAATTTCTAAATAAATACATGTCACTTTCGTAACACAATTAATTGGACAATCCAATTAATTAACCGTGACCCTTGTTACCTAAATCGATCGGGCTAGCAAGGGGACCTAATGGACCCACAGTATTTTGAGCTCCAATAATCATTGAAATCATTAATTAAACTCTTTAATTAATATTCCTTGATTATTAACTCCGGTGTTATTCCACTAAAAACCCGAAGCTGCACTCTCTCAACTGTAGACGCTTTTACACAGACCGATACAACTCGGTGTCCATCAATATAGCTATTACATATGGTGTGATCCTCCACAGTAGTTCATAGTTAGAGCTGGGTCATAATGTCTGTTATACCCCTCTAATTACATATATCCTTTAAGTACCGTTGATTCTCTAATGGACAATAAATCCTATTTCCTCACGGAATTAGGAGAGCGCTCATAGTGTTCAAGCCCCGAATCAACCCTTAAGGGAACTACCATCTACTTCTCACAAGAAGGAGTGAATTCCACTATTGTGTACATACCTTCCCAGCCACAAGCCAAACCGCAATCCCAACATACGGAGTATATTGATCAGGAACTGCATCTGACCTCACCCATGGTATATCAAAGATCACGATCTAACCTGAAGGAGTCGATAAGACACTCAGGATTAAGATCACCCACATATAGCCATCATTAGTTGATATATATGAATCTCATCAGTAAACGGATCTTGGTGAGAGATTCATATAGATCATGGCCCAGTCCTATATGATCACATCATACAAGGTGCCTCCATTCCCATATCTCATATGGATGATTCAGGATAGAATCACCGTACATTATGGAATGGACTGCAGCCATAGATTAACCACAAATAAAGTACCCAGCTTTATTTGTTATCTATGGACTCTTTAGATTGCACGTCTCTTACTGTATCCATCCGTATATGACAATCATATACACAGTTCGAGATTACATCCGGCAATCTAGGATGTTAATATATGCACAAGTTATAAAATAAACAACACAACAAGAATGAATTGAACTTTTCTTTTTTATTTATTTCATAAATCCATTTACAAATTACATCTTTAGGGCATAAACCCCAACAAAGACATCAAAACCTTTTGTATAATATACCGTTGGAAAGGTATGGAAGTTTACTTTCTACTCCACTTAACAAAACAAGATTTGGATGTATGTAGAAAGATTTATGGTCAAATGAGTGATCAAAGGTCAGATTTTGACAACAACAATATAGCCCAAACTTATGGTATAAGCCCATTTAACCCAAATGCAAACAAAGATACACAAATGCAAGATAATACACATGTATGAGAGTGTGTGTGTGTGTGTGTGTGTGTGTGTGTGTGCTACTAATCTCTTCAAGAGGTCAATTTAAGTGATATACCTTTGAAGCGCACTTGAGCTTGATCATGAACAAAGACGACCTAAACTACCCTTACACATTTAAGCCCCAAATGTGGTTTGTCAACGAAATAAGCCAATCAAAAAGTGAGGAACTTACAGATCTCTTGCCTTTGATGCTGTAAGGACCTCTATTTTTGATTGGCTTATTTCATGACAAACCACATTGAGATTATTTGTAATGGGTAGCTTAGGTCTTATTGTGATTCTTCATCAACAAGCTTCCAATATCCCAAAGAGTTTCAAGAGAGGTATTTCACTTGCTCTTAACTCTTGAAGAGATTTAGTTGCACACACACACACACTTACATGCATTTGGATTGACATGCATTTGTTGTTGCACACACACACACACTTACATGCACTTGTGATGTTATGCATGTGTTCCTTATTGCTCTTATGTGCATTCTTTTCACAATCACACTTGCACTTCACTCTTAGTCTTAGGTGTGGTTTTCTGTGTGTGGTGTAATTTGTTTCCTGTTGTTTGTTCTAAAACGTTCGTGCTTGCATGGTGGTGTGCTTTTTCTTAGCGCGATGAGTGACCTCCCTAAAGGTCTCTAGTTTGCGGGTGTGTGCGGGTCCCTAAAGCTTCATGTTTCTACCGATCCATCGGGCGAACATCTTATTTTAACAGGCTCGGATATGTTGCCCTGGTATTCTTCAGACCAAATGACATTACCTTATAGCAGTAGAGCCCCTGATCAGTTGAGAATGTTGTTTTATCATCATCTGGCCCGAACAGCCTGATATGGTTATAGCCTAAGTATGCATCCATGAAACTGAGCAGTACGTGGATAACCGTAGCATCAACAAATTGATATATCCTTGGTATAGGGGAAACAGTCTTTGAGGCATGCCTTATTTAGATCAATGAAGTCCACACACATCCACCACTGCCTATTCTTCTTCTTAACCAACACCACATTGGCTACCCATTTCGGGTACTAAACCTCCATGATCCTATAGATAACAGTTTATTGACCTCTTCCTTGATGGCATCATTTCTTTCCAGATTGAACCTGCGTCTCTTCTGAACTACTGGCTTTGTGTTCGAGATCGATTTCCAGATACTGAGAGATCAGTTTAGTGTCTATCCCTGGCATGTCCTCATGATTTCATGCAAACACCTCCTTGTACTCCCTCAGCAAGTTAATCGGATGATTCTGAACATGATCGGATAACTGAGCTCATATCTTGATAATATGGTCGGGTTTATTGCTATCGAGCGTAACCTTTATCGTTGGTTCTTCTTCCTCCTGATCTTTCTAATATCCCAAAGACATTTCTCTCATGTCTAGGTCAAACTTGGTCGGGGTTTCTGCCCGGGCCTTTTCTTCATCGATCTCGAAACACTCTTCTTCTTCCACCAAGTCGACCTGTATTACATCAGAGTTTGATTTTTCTTTATACACTGCCAATTTTGCTTTCCGGGGACACTCATGTGAACTCTTCATTACACCTACTTCTGCTTAACCTGGCCGTTATAGCATTGGTTAGGCCCAACAGAGCGTTGTAGGGCCAATTCTTTGTCTCAACGACTACGAAGTCGATATGCACCATTTTCTGGCAAGGATATGTTCCAATTTCAACTGGTAACTTTACTGTTCCCAAAGATCTTACTTCTGCCCTGCCGAACCCCTTGACTGGGATCGTTATCGATTGTAAGTCTTTCCTTTACAGTCTTAGCTGATCAAATGCCACAGCACTCAGGATATCCATCGATATCCCATTATTGATTAGCACCCTCTTCAACTCTCTATGGCTGATGCGGATCGACATTACGATCACATCATTTGACCTGACCTCAAGTCCGCGTGCATTTGCTTCTGAAAAGACAATCGGGTCCCAGCCCTTTTTGGCCCTGTTTGGGTTGGGTTCAACTGAGTTTACCTCTTAACCTTTTTGGCCGTTTATTACATCACAGACTTTTGTCATCCTTTCTCTGCTGCTTCTCTATGTGTGGGGTCCTCCAACTATGGTGCTAATTGCTCATTCTTCTAAACTTCTCTTAGGACTATACATCCCTCTTTGGCTCCCTTCTGGGTGACCATCTTTCTGAGGGTCTCTCAGCTGATTGCCATCCCCCTTAAGGACCACATCCTTCAAGTGCCCTTCTCTGATGAGATTCTCAATGTTACCCCTCAACTTATAGAATTTTGAAGTTTCATAGTCATTCTCCCGATGGAACTGTCAATGCTTGGTTATGTCTCTCCTAGCGAAAGCTGACTGTTTTGAGGGCTTCTTGTACATGTTCTTATCTTTTATCACAACCAAAACTTATTCCTGCCTTTTGGCCAAAGGGGTGTGTTGGTGTATTGCCTTTTAAAGCCTTTGTTGCCTTTCTGGTCATCATCTCTACGACCATCTTTGTTCTTACTTGGATTTTTATTTTTCTAGTCACCTCTCTGATTGTCTTTGGAGCTGCTTTCCTTAGACTTTTGGCCCTCGTCATGCTCTTGTCTAGCCACATGTGACTGAGGTCCTAGAGGGTAATCCTTATTTAGTGGAACTGGCGTTTACTGGCCCTGCAGTATTGATATCGTGTGGGGATTGGCTTCCATTACGACCAGAGGCATCCCCATCTCTATTGTTTGCCATGTTAGCTTGTCACAAGTTCTTGAAGTGATTCGACAATACAGTTTTGTTACCCCTGTCCTTCTAGCGCCATTTGTTGACGGTGATTTTTGGATTATGGAAAAAGCCACACGTTCAACAACGTTAATATAATTATTAATGGAATTGTAAAGCCGAAAAGTAATACTTAAGCATGCAAAACAAAAGTTTTAAGTGGAAATCCCTAAAGGGAAAAAAAACCACGGTTGCATTAGACGGCGAGAACAAGTTTTTACTATGAAAAGATGAATTACACACTCAATCTCTCTTACACTCTTGCTACTATGTGTTTTTTACGTCACGTACATAATGGTATTTAAGGGTCTATTTATACATGCATAGAACCCTAATTCTTAATATACAAGTAAGGAAAGTTGACGAGATATAGTAAGACTCTAATTTGTTGGAGTCGTTTTTATCTTCTTTCCTGTTTCGTATACTCTAAGCATTTAATGAGTTAGATTCCCCTCTAAATATAGGCCCCAATAACTTTAAGGAATTTTATTTCCTTATTGGAGTGTACTTCATGGTTCCCTATTTGAGTAAGATTCTTTTTCTTCGTATTTGAATCGTGGTTATCTTAGAATTAAAGTCTTTCTTACATCACTGGCCAACCAATTATCTAACCCGACCAGGTCTTTTAACCTGATCGGTTACTCAACCCCGACTAGGTCTTTTAACCTGATCGGTTACTCAACCCCGACTAGTTTATCTTTTATCTGACCAAGTTTCTCTACCTTATCGGTTAATTGAACCCGATCGTATTATCTCTACCCGATCAATCTAATAGGTCTGGTCAGGTTATTTTTACCATATCGATTGGATACACACCCGACCGGACCTCACTGAAGTCAAAGGTTGAACTTTGGTAATTTTTTATTGGTTCCATCTGGTTAGCTCTGGTGATGTGGCTTATTTGATTTATTTCCTTTCTTAATATCGATGCTAATCTATCAGTTCGTTAAATTTTACCAATAACAGTTACACATGATGAAAATAACAAGAGAAGAGAAAGAAAAAAAAATAAAAACTCATATTTGCCTTCAATGAGTTATTCAAATCTTCAATGATGAAATCTTCTTCGTCTTCAAATCTTTTATGTGTAAAGATGGATGAGAGAAAGTTGTGTTATGTTATGGTGCATTGTATGTTGATCATCTGAAACCCTAAAATATTGATGTATTCATATGAATCCAGAAGGTAGATTGATTACATATATCTTTCTCAAAAAGGATTTATCCCATTGTGCATATTATTGTGCTTGCAGAGCGGTTTGGACAGCGGTTGACAAGGTTGGGCAACAGCTAGCATGGCATTGGGACAGTGGTCTTCATGGTGTGCTTCTCTGATATTGCACCATTATGTGAACCGATGTGCAATTGCACAGCGGTTTGCATTGTGGTTGCTGGAAAATTGCACTTAAGGCCTTGGAATCTTCCAAAATCACCACTCCAAATACACATGTTGGGGATAATAACCTGAAAATGCTCAAACAAACAAATTAAATGTCTAAATAACTCGAGAAACAAGCAATTGATAGAGGAAATATGGATAAAAAATATATAGAAATATTGTCCGATCAATACTCATATGAACAGAATGCTTTAGTGATAATAGGTTTACGTAAGATGATTTATATTAACTTAATTGGTATGTCTAACTTGTAGGTTGTTTCTTTTTCTTTTTTGAATTTTGACACCAAAAAGTGAGGTGTTTGTCGAATTTATTGAGATCAAACATTTTTTGTGCAGTCCGAGTATCTACTCCTACAAAAGGAGATTCTACTCTCACAATACCTGGAGAAACCCACCCATACATGCTAACTAGTGTTCGAAAAAACGTTCTAGGCGGCCACCTAGACATTGTGTGGCATGCCACGGTACCGAATCTAGAAATTTCGTTCATAAAAATCGATCAACGGTGGTCAACGGAAAAGCAGTCGAGTTGGACCGCTTTTGAAGAGATTAATTGGTCTAGGCGAGGTTAAAATCGTTGACCCTCCTAGCCTGTTAAAATACAGTCCATCAAAACGGCCTAGACCAAAACCCAAACCGTGAAAATTCCCACTTTCCAGATCGTGAAAATCACAACTCTAAACCAAAACCCAAAATCAAACCTCTGCTAGTCGTCGACCACTACAATGGCCCACCCAAACGGCACCGAGATTTAATGGTGTTCTTACAAATTGAATCAATTGAGAAAATATGACCAAAATCAAAACATAAATTACTGAATTAGATTCGAGTGCTGTTGACAAACAAACCCCACCAAGATTTAATGAAAATTAACTCAAAAACAAGCATTAATGGAGGAGCGAGAGCTTGAAATGAGAGAAAATGGTGGAAGAAAATTTGGCCATAGTTGTGAAAGAGAGAGAAGAAGGCATGAAAGAGAGAAGAAGAATAAAGATTTGACTTTTAAAAAGTACATTTGTAAAATAACAAGAGACACCCTCTCTCAATGCAAAAATCTAACATATACAACAAAAAGTAAAACTATATTAAAGAGGTACAATACATAAAAACAAAAAGGGAATTTGTGTTGTTGATTTTGTTTGAATTTCGTCATAATATGAGTTTTATTATTTATTTTATAGGTAGGAAAAACAAAAAAATAAAAAATAAAAAATCAACCGCTTAGACGACGGTCTACCGTTCGACTAATGCCTAGCATTTACTAGAATACTTATACTAACAAATGTACATTTTAGAACTTGAACCTCTCAACGTAAACTTGGAATGGAGATGTACATATCCCGTGAGCAAAGAAAGGATGTGCTTGCGGTTGGTTTCTTGTATTCCATGTTTATCTATATAAAACATACAACGAGAATATTAACAGAAAGTATAGTTTAATTTTAATTTTCTTAAGGTGTTTCGTCTCAAACCATTTTCCTATGTTGAAGCACTTTTAATTTTTCAAATTTTAGGTTAGTTCAATAATTCCTCAAGCTCAAAATATGTATTAACCTACTCAACTTGTCAACGGTAGAGGAAAAAAATATTGTCACATTTCAATGTAATTATAAATTGAGAGAGTAAAAATTATATCTCAATAGCTTAATCAAAATAACAGACAACAGAACTAGTATAGAATTGTATTATTGACCATTTTAGGATGTCTTAAAACTCCATTTGAGATCAGAAAATATTGTCCATGAATTCATTTACTGGTGATTAATATTTGGCAGTCCATTATCATTCCACGAGATGATATTTTTAATTGATTTAGTTCGAGATCCAGTAAGAAGAGACACAACAAGTACAGACAGAAATACTATAAATTTTTACAGACACCATCGGAGTCCTAACTAAGAGTAGCATATGCCCAAGAAAGCACAGAAGCTAACCCTAAGCCTTATCATGTTCCCGAGTATGGAACTACAAAATAACTACATACGGAAGTCGAGAGGCTTCACATATAAACATCATAGGAACGATTACATAAGGTGCAGTCTGCCAAATCATATGTCCATGTCATCGAATATTTCTCCATCATCCTCATAGGAAGAGTTGTCGAGGAGAAATCCATCCGTCACCAAATTACTGCAAGAAAAATCGGTGGCCAGATTCTTAAGCAAACAAGTCGGTTTTTGTAAAAGTTGTCTGTCTGATAAAACGGTTGGATTCTCATTCTCTCCTACTGAGCATCTGATCTATATCACTCATTGATACTGGGGCTTGATTGGTTAGAGAGATCCTTTTTTTTTTAACATATTCCTGTCATTGTACGCATTCCATATTTTCATTTTTGTTATATTAACAATTCAGTGTATGAATTGGTCATGTTGAAGGGCAAGGTTCATTACGTCCCCCATCTAACTTATACACATATTTCCTTGTTCCAAGAGATTCGCAAAAATAAAATACAGTTTAACCCACCTTAAGCAAGAAAAACGGCAACTCACAACACGCTTCTGTTTTCTATTGTAGAAGAAGAAACTGAATGACCATCTGAATAGAACAGAAGTCAGTGGTAAGTTGTAAAAGCAGCTATATGAACTTATGTGAAGGATGATATTGATGGTTATAAGTGAACTTACATTGCTCCTTTCTCAAGAAACGGGTCTGCATCGCAATCTGGATTGTAACTGTAAATTTCGCATTCAGATATTTTTACAACCTGCATCATTATTAAGTATCAGATAACTGCCTAAGGGAACAACTTGCATTCAATTCTTTAAAGTAAAGCTCACCTCATCCAGTGCCTTGTATAATGTTTCCACAAGCGAACTGTCCTCATCAACATCACTCCATCCCTGCACAATTGTATGAAGGAAAACCCAAAAGGTAAGGCTCAAAGATGTGTTTTTGCATAATTTATTCGGTCAAAATAGGAGAATAGTGTTATGACAGCAAACTCTACACGAAGGCCCATTAATGGATAACAGAATCATACATTCAGGTTCAGCAACAAAAGATATTCAAATTTTTACGTATGAGAAAATAATCAACAAAAAGATACAAAACATAATTCTGATAACTATATATAATGGATAAAATAGCTTCAGGGTATATATTTATCAGATTCAGGCAAAAACCAATCAGAAAACTGTATAATAAAAACTAATTTCAACTCCACAGATGTGGTGCTCAAAGACTAGATGAAAGATCTATACAGATAAAAGACATGAGGGAGAGGGAGAATGGTTAGCATGAAGAGTACACCCGAGCGGATGTAATTCCTGTCTAATGCCAATTCTTCCTTCCTCACATTCATGTGCCTCTTAATCCTTCCAATTTAACAGCAAAAATGGTGTATCTACAGCTGGCCAAAACTATAATTCCAATAAGAGAAATTTCTATCCAGTAAGGGAAATCTTAAGTAGCAATACCTTTGAAGCTTCAAACATGTAGGTATCAAAAATCTGCTTAAAAGAGTCCCAGGTTTCTTCTGTGAAAAACTCATGTGCTTTCACTGCACTGGAAACCGCAAAAATGCAGGGCAAAATCATAATATAGGAATATCCCAATAAAAACCAGATCAAAGGATCAGCAGAATTCAAGTCATCGTGTTAATGTTTGTATAAGACAAAACAAAAAATTTAGGGAAATGGAGAGACTTGAACTCTCAGCTCCTAGAGCAACAGTTTCACAAACTGTCTGTCAGACCTTCTGACAACACTCCCAATGCAGCAAAAAGAGGATTACATAGTGGGTTGCCATGTCGCCCAATAAGCTGACATTGGCATTACCCATAATCCTACTTTTTCAGCACGCTGTGAAACAAAACGCATTTGGTAACATACAGAGATACCTGAAGTCATAATCCGGATATATGTGATAGAGTGCAAGAACCAGGTAGATCAATGTCTTCCGGCTGGAATGAGCATACAGAAAAACCAGTTACACAAACATACATAGAATCCACACTTCAAAAAACCTATCCGGGTAACATGCACCACCTGGATCTGCTCAACAGAAATTCAGCCGGTGAGGAGTCATTGTCCAATGATTTCCCAAGATAATCAAGGATCTGAAGTGAAAATGGAAAAGCCAGACAAAGAGGAAAAAACAAACATGTACACAGTAGTATTAAAACTCAATAGTTGAAATTAGAACAAGATGCCAAGACTGATTGAAATAAAGAATAATACTTATGCAATACACACTCTGCAGATTGATAATTTGAAGTTATTAGCCAAATGATACTCTAAGTGAGTGTCAGGTGATGATAGATGGGTACTACCTCGTGCTCCAAGCTTAGCGACAGCCTTTTGTCAGTTCGTGTGTGTTTGCCTAGAAGAAACAAGAAAGGAATTAAGTTGTCTTCAATAACCCAAAATATATATTGGGTATTCATCTTTGTACTTACAAGAGTGAGCTTCGAGGCATCCTTTGATGGTACGCTCTCCAAGATTCAAATGGTTCAAAAAATCATTTACGCTGAAAATTTAAGATCAAAACAACAAGCATATTCAACAGAGACAAAGAGTCAATGCTAATAAACCTACAAATTGGGCTGAGAACTGAGAAGTGAATTTATCAAATTTACATTTTAATTTTAATGACAAAAGAATTACCGGTCCAGAGGAGTATATTCTAAGAACTTCATGATGACTATATTCAAGCGGATAACACTAAGATATTTCGGACAATCCTGTAAAATGAACAAAATCAACATTCGATAATTTTTTAATGATGTGGCAACATCACAGAGCAGCACACTGCTGCACCTACATTCAAATGTGGTTCATAGTTTTTACATTACAAGTGCATATCAAAATTACTAAATCGATAAATCAACATAATCCAAGTGAATCACTACATTATTATTTACAATGCATTTGTGATTGCTTTTGCCTCACTTAAAACTTTTGAAGGGTCAAAATAGTTTCTGTGATTATTTTGCATATTTGCATAAAATGAATAAACTTTTAGTTTTAGAAACACACTTGCAGATTCCTTTTAGGAGACACACTTGATTAGAGGCGGGCGTTTAATTGATCGGTTCACTTGCCAATAAAAAATCGATAATATTCGGTTTTTGAAAATGTGAACAGATCCGATAAAATTTACAATTGTCAACCGATCAAAAACCGATTGAACTGGACCAGTTCAGTTCAGTTTTTTCAGTTTTGGGCCTATTGGGCCAAATTACAAGGCTTTATTATTGTTGTTGATGAAATCACAATTAAATAACTCTTTCCACTGATTACAACTAAATTTAATAAAAATAACAAGTAAACCACACACAAAGATTATCATGCCCAGTTGATCAGAAGATAAACTTATATGTCAACATAATATGAAATACAGGATTCAATAGATTCAATCAAGCCAAACTACATTATCCTGCACAGGAGGATAGTCAATAAACTAATCTATCTGCATAAAAGTCAACCCAAATTATCGGTGAACAGATTTTATAAAGACATGTCTATAGACTCTATATATATAAACAAAACCATAGGTTCAGCAACAACCAAACTTTTGAATGATGATTGTTTGAGCATAATAATTCATCAATAATTCTGTGATAATGACATGATTGAATTAACCCAAACTGAGCATTATAAACACGATATATAAAAACAAAATCAACACGAAAAGAAAAAAAATCAACCTTAAAGAAATACTGGGCTTGTACCGAAGATGTAGTGGATTTTAGGAACCTATCAAGATTATTGACAGAGTTAACATTCGCAATAGTTGTAATCAACTATTGTTGGGATCAACTATTGTTGGGAAATCAAGGATTTGAGCAAAGACGAACCTGAGCAACAAACGAGAGAGAGACGGCGTGTTGACGAACCTGAGCAAAAACGAGCAAATATCAAGGATTTTTTGACGAACCTGAGCAAAAACGACGAAGCAGAGAAACGGTGACGCTCGGACGAGAGAGAGACGGCAGACGAGAGAGACGGCAGACGAGAGAGACGGCAGACGAGAGAGACAAACGGCGGTCGAGAGAGACAAACGGCGGAGTTGAGAGATCTAGAGTTGAGAGATTTAGGGATTCAGAGACAAACAGTGAAACAGACGAGAGAGGGACAGAGATCTGAAAATATTAGGTTTATTTTTATACGCCGGTTCTCAGGTTCTGTTCCCGATTCTGCCATCGAACCGGAAACCGAACCAGGAAATCCGGTTTTTAGAAAAATAAACAGAACTAAACCTGTCAATAAGAAAAACCCAACAAAAAAAAACGATTTTATAGGTTGGATTAACACACCCCTGAATTGATACATGTTATCCAAAAACCTATTTCTTTTTACTCAAAAAGGTGCTCGAAATTATTTTTTTAGAAGGAATTTTTTTTTATAAAAAAAATAACAAAAAACTGCAAACATGTTTTAGACGCTATGACAAAACTCAAACTCATTCTTATAAAGAAATTTTTTTATAAAAATCTGGCGAAGATAACGATAAACAATGGAGAAACAAAATTTAACGTCAATTCAATGCAATTTACACACATTTATCATAAATTAATTGCATAATAACGCATCATCACCCAGGAATAACACACAAAAAAAAAAGTTTAATCGTGCACACACTTACACGTCTATCAAAATTTAAAATTTTCCAACCCTAACAAACAGTATTCTAATGAAACCATAAAAAAAAGGTGGATCGATTCGAGTACCTTTGAAACGACTATGAATCAAGTCTTCTACGAGCGATTTACGCCAGAAATGTTAGAATGTTTAGGGTTTTGTTTTTGAATTTTGGTATCAGATGAGATTTGAAGAACCCTAAATTCGATTTTTCTAGTGTCGTGTCTGATTGGATATGATTCGGTGGTTGGTTTTGTAAGAGTCCCATTCAATTTTTTTTTGTTTTCCAGACAAGAGTTTCGAACTCATTAGGCCCATTCAGTTTGGGCTTCGACCCAAATAGTCTCAAACTCAGTCTGATAAGGAAAAATTGCACAACCTCCTCACTTTTGGCAATATTGCATCAATTACAACTAAAGAAAATTATGAAACAACCCCAACATTTCTAAAATTATTAGTATACTAAAATTAAAACTATAAATTAGTCAAATAAAATTGAAATGTGGAAATAAAATTAATAATTACATATAAAAATTCAGAATTAATTTATTTATTTTATAGAAAAATTGGAGTTATTATTTATAAATAATAATAAAATAACTAGCTTATGGATAATTTTCTAATTTCTCGATTCAAGCAATAGGTGTGGACTCTAACTTGCCTTCTTTTTAGCCACAAAAAGGAAAAAGCCAAACTCTAATTTGCCTTTTCTTTCTGAAATTGCTCACAGCCAGTCAACCACCCTGCATTTCCTTCCATTTTGAAATTTGAACCCTCTATTCCTTCGAATCGTCGTCGTCCAAACCTGCTCATACAAATTGTTTATTTTCATTTTGTGTTGTTGTAGGTGTTATTGTATTTTAGACTTAGGTGTCGTTTGTTTTTTTGTCTGAAGACTGAACAGTCCTAAATTTTTCTGAAGACTGAATAGAGACTGAAATCTGAACCTGAATGACATGTTTGTTTTTTTTTTCTTCTCATATCTGAATGTACTGTCAACATGTTTGTTTTTTTAAAATAAAATTGTCTGAAAATACGTAATTTTACATTTATATCTATACTAATTAAAAAAAGTAATTTAACATGTATAATTCTTTATAACATTTTGTATGTTTTTTTTTTTTGCAAACAAAGTTCAATTTAACAAATTAAAAAAATTAATCAAAGAATATAATTTTACATATTTTGCAAACAAAGTTTAAGTTAAATTTATTGTCAAAAAAAAAGTTCAAGTTCAAGTTCAATTTTTATGTTGTCCATGTTTCCGGCGAATATAATTCATGAAACTATTTTTGTTTTTTTTGGTTTCTTGGATCATATGCACCGGAAACCAAATAAAAAAAAGGTTCTTGAATTTTTCATATACAATAATTTTATAACATCTTCAAACCACGAAATCTACTCAATATGATAGACAAATTTATTGAGCCCTATACGAATAGTTAGATAAAAATAAAAAAAGAGTTGTTACCGGAATGTGGCAAGAGAGAATTTCAATTGTTCAATCTTTGAAAAATTTCATTATGAGAAGTAATTAGAGTTTTTTTTTTCTTTTCTAAAACCTGTTTAAATAAGAAATATGTTAAAAGAAATATGTTTATACCATATCAAATTAAGATAAATTTGGAAATATATCTTTTTTTTAAAGGATAGACTTGGAAGAGAATATTTTAATTGTAATTTAGTGATTTGGAAGTAAGTTAAAAGTCAGGATTTCTTACTTTTTATTTTAAGTTGTTTTTTGATATTTTTAAGTTGTTTAACCACTTAAAAAAACAAACAAAACAACTTAATGAGTTCAATTCAGACCCATTAAATTTTAAGTGAAAAAAACAAACGAACCCTTAGTAGTTGCTATATTTTGGTCCAAACCTGAAAATAGTAGTTACTGTATTTTACACTTTTAGTAGTTACTGAATTTCTGGTGTGTTATTGTGACAGGTTTTGGTGAAAATTAGACTAGTTTTAATTTTCGATTTTCAATTGAAATCGTGTTGGATGTATTTGGTCTGTTTAGATGGTGTTTGGGGTTTATTTTGAATTGGGCCTAACCCAAATGCATTTGAAACCCAAGAATAATGCAAATCGGGTCGGCATTACTCCTAAACCCAAGGAAACCGACTCGATTTTCTCTACAAAAATCGCCATGTTCGGTTAACAAAAATGAAATCGAAAATTGTCGGGTCATATTCGGTTTTGGACTTAACCCGACCCAAACACGTAATGCCCACACGTAGTAATCAATAGATTTCAGGAAATGTTTGTGTAATTATGACAAAATTTGTTGTGTGCAATATTACCTAAACTCAGGGGAGTCTGAATTTTCCATATAAAGAATTAGTTAGTTATGTACTTTACTTAGGATTAGAGCAGTAGGAGACCAAACTTTAATAATAAAAATCATCTTTATTGTGCTGGAATACCAAAATAATTTTAATTAAATTTATACGATTGTATATTAGTTTTATGAATATAAATTTCATAAAACATTTTATTGGGTATTAGGTGAAATTGTGTCACCACAAGTCCACAACACTATATAGTTACAATAAACTTGTGTATAATTTACTTGCAAATATTTTATCCTCTCAATCAAATTGTTAACTAGAAAATCTATTAAAATATAAAGTATCTAAAAACGAGATCAATTTAAGGAAATAACTTAAAAATCTCTTTTAAATCCAAATCCAAATTGTCATTTGAATTCGATTTAAGTATTGACTTTAATTAACCACATGTAATTTTAATTAGAGATAATTACCCTATTGGCTACCTATTTGATTAGGCTTTATCAAGTAGGACTTTTCGGTTGGTTGTAATGGGACCATAAGTGATTTGGTGTATGAAACGAAGGGAATTAGATGACAAAGAACTCAGATTCATGTTAAGACAATAAGACATTTATACATTACATTGCTACACTAGGTTGTCTCTAGTACACATTTCAAGGCTTACAATTCTAAATTAGTTATGCTTTGGTTTCTACTCTTATTTTATTGAGTAGATTACATTTGAAGATTGAAGGCTTGAAATGTTTTATTTCAACACTTGATATATTTTTTTTAGATAAAGCCTCTACTTGCACAACATACATATATACGTATTCGCACATTTGCCTTGGTACACGCGATACAACAATAAGAGCTTAACAATTAAATTCTTCTAAATCATACACTTCTACATGATCATAGCTATAGGATATGGCTTATTAATGGATATATGGTTTAAGGAATGTGTGGGTGACAAATGTAAGGCTAAGTTTTTGGCCGTAAATTTAGCAATGGAAGCACACAAAGAGACATGGAAGTTTTTAGGGTAATATAGTAGTTATGCACAAATTGCCTAAAATCATTTCTAAAAGTCCATCTATCAAGGGATTTCAAATCTCAACAAGTAATCCACACGATAAATGTTCTATTGCAATCAATGCTAAGTTGAGATGCAATTAGATCACAATGAAGAACAACATTAGAATAGTGTTTAAGAGTATAAACAAAATTACCCTATAAAATAAAGCGTTTAAGGGCACAACAATCTCACAAGGGTAGTCCACATTATTAATCCTAACACTCAAGCATGGAGCCTCATCTCGTGCAATGCAAACTTAAAGCAACATGACATTAACCTAAACTCAGAGTTTAAAGCATACACAACATCTCTAAAGGCACACTCAAAAGCATCTTATCAAGCAAGAATTTTGTTCAAAATTTTGGCCAATTGCAAGGATATTTACACTAACACAAACATAATACATAAAGATACAAAAATGAAAACGTTTTAACAAAAACTAACAAAACAACTAAACGAAAGCAAAAGAACAAAAAATTTAACCAAAATTTTAACACAACAAACTTGCCCATACCCCTAAACATAAACTTAACATTGTTTTCAATGTTGAAACATTTACGAGCTTGGACAATGAGTTCAACAGTATGGAAATTCGAGCACAAAACACACTAACAATTATATACAACTAATCACAAACATAAAAAATATTTAACAAAACAAAAACTTTAAAATAAATTAACAAATACACAACATGCGAAATAAACATCTCAACATGGAGGACAATCAATTGGCGTCGCTGTTAGTAAGGTGGCCTATTCGTTAATTGTTTCCAGTTTTAGCTAATAATTGTAGTTGTAAAAACCTCTATTTTTATGATTGGCTTATTTCATGACAAACCACATTGGGGATGATTGTGTAATGGGTAGCTTAGGTCTTCTTGATGATTGTTAAGACAAGCTTCCAAGCATCTCCATGACTTTAAGATCAAGAGCTTCAAAAGGTATATCATTTGGCTTTGATTCTTGAAGAGATTAGGTGCACACACACTTGCATGCATATTTACTTATGTTGTATTCGTTATCTTGCATTTGTGTATTATTGTTATGTGCATCTTTGTCTTTCATCACACTTCACACTTGCATAACATTCACATAGGTTAGATATGCTTAAACGTGTGTTTGTATACCTGGAAAAGAGAATGTTTCACTAAGCGCGGCCTAGACCACTTGGCAAGCTCTGCTTGCACCTCGGCACACGGAGCGATACTCTCTAGTGTGTCATGAGCAGTGTGGACAGCGGTCTGTGCACTAGTAGGCACAGCGGTCCCAACCGCGGTGTTGTCTAGACGGTGCACTCATGTGTGTACCGCGGTTTGGACAACTTGCCCGAGCCACGGTCTACCTAGCGGTAATGACGGGATTTTGTTTCCCAAGTTCAATACGACGTAGTTTTGACTAGGGCTTCATATATATTCTTCATCTTCTCCTCTTGGCCGATCAAAAGCTTAGAAAATCATTTTTAGAGAGAGATTAGAGCTCCTAGAGAGAGAAAGCTTCAGGAAAGCATCTTTGACTCTCCAAACCCAAAACCCATCTTCGTATTGCATATTTCATCATCATTTGAGCATGGGTCTTCATGGTTTCATGACTAGGCAAGTAAGAACTTCATTTAATATCATTTATTGTTCTTCTTACTCTAGATTAGGTATTTATTGCTTGATTAAATATATAGACTCTATTTATTGCATATATTTATGAGTCTTGATAACATGATTGGGTTTGTTTGTGATAGCTTGCATCATTAGGTCATTTATGCCTAAATAGCTAATCCATAAATGTTTATGTATGCTTAATTGATGATTAGGTTGACTTTTGTGCATCTAGTCAAGTTCTTGAATATTTATGTGAGTTTTATTTGACAATTAGGTTGTTAGAATTTCTCTACATCTAATTGAGACCTCATGTGTGTACATGTAGTGTTGGTTGATAACTAGGTTGTTAAATTGCATTATAACATCTAGTTAAGCATTTAGTGTTTAGTCTTACACTTTATTGCATTGAGTATATTGTCATATATACACTTAGACTTTTAATTCTCTTCATAGAGTCAAAGTCTTGTGGCTTCTAGGTGAAGTTGCACAAGCAAGAGAAGCCTTGCAACCAAGGGTGTGGTTGGCAAGCATTGTGTCGGGAAGCCACTGTAAAAGGCCCGTGGGGTAGATTAAGAGGTGTTCACGCCAATAGTAGTGGATCATGGGATATCACTAGGGATTGAACCAAGAGTGGTGAGTGATAGTGTCCATAGCCTGAGGTTATCGAGAGTGAGAGTCTGAGTATCACTTGAGGGTGTAATTTCCTCTACATATAGTGGATTTCTGTGCCTCAAGTGGCTAGCATGGCTAGTCCTATGGTTTTTCCCGTTGGAGGGTTTCCAGGTAAAAATCAAGTGTTCTTTATATTTCCACACTTTACACTATGATGATTTTAGACTCATCATAACACATTTGATCCTACTCAAATGCTAGCAAAAGAATCTACAAATTTAACAAGGTAAAGGTGCCCAACTTTTATCTTAAGTTGTGAATATTGTTCAAGACTAACTACAGAATTGTGTCTACCTCATACTATCCAGATGTACAAACAGTTCTTCCTTTCTCATAGTCTTTTGACCTTATGATTATTTACTTTTGGCAATTATAATAATTAAACTATAAATGCTATAAGATTTGTTAAACTAGAAATTACTTTATTAATATAAAAAGATTGTCAAAAACATTATTACACTCTTGCTATTGAGCATAATCCTAACAATCTCCCACTTATGCTATAGTAAGTGTGTCATATCTCTCATTCTCATGTTCTCAAGGTACCCATCAAAACTCTTCTGTGGTAGAGCCTTTGTGAAGGGATCCGCTAGATTTTCTGCTGACACGATCTTGGTAATCGTCACGTCACCCCTATGTACAATTTCGATCAGAAGGTGATACTTCATTTCAATGTGTTTCCCTCTCTTATGACTTTTTGGTTCTCTCGAATTAGCGACTGCTCCACTGTTGTCATAGTAGATAGTGATCTGCTTATTCATATTAGGAACCACTTCCAAGTCAATCAAGAATTAGCAGAGCCAGACAGCCTCTTTAGAAGCTTCGCATGCGGCAACATACTTAGCTTCCATGGTGGAATTAGCAATACAGGATTGCTTGATACTCCTCATTATGACTGCACCTCCTCTAAGAGTAAACACAGATCTTGATGTGGGTTTCCTAGAGTCAGAATCTGTATACCCAACGAGAATTAAATCCCCTCCAGAGTATTCAAGCATATGATCTCTCGTTCTCTTGAGATACTTGAAAATATGATTGACTGCCGTCCAGTGATCAGGACCTAGGTTTCATTTGAAACCTGCTAACTATGCCAACAACAAAACAAATATCTGGTCTAGTGCAGAGCATTGCATACATGAGACATCCAACTGCCGAGGCATATGGAACCCTAGTCATGAATTGCTCTTCATGCTCATTCTTGGGAACCTGTTCCTTAGAAAGTTTGATTCCATGTCTGAAAGGTAACAAACCTTGCTTAGAATCTTGCATGGAGAATCTAGACAAGATTTTATCTATGTATAAAGCTTGGGATAATGCAATCGTTCTATTAATTCTATCCCTTATTACTTGGATACCAAGAATATAACTTGATTCTCATAAGTCCTTCATATTAAATTGTTTTGCTAACCATTCTTTTACTGATGTCAATACACCTAAATCATTTCCAATGAGTAGTATATCATTAACGTAAAGAACTAGGAAAACCAACTTGTCACCTCTAATCCTTTTGTACACACATGGTTTGTCAAGGGTTTGAATAAATCCAAAACATTTCATGGCTTGATCGAACCTTATGTTCCAGGATTTGGATGCTTGCTTCAATCCATATATGGATCTTTGGAACTTGCATACCCTTTCCTCTTGGTCTTTTTCAATAAATCCTTCTAGTTGTGTCATATAGATGCTTTCGTCAAGACTTCCATTAAGGAAAGCCGTCTTGACGTCCATTTGCCAAATCTCTAGGTCTAGAGATGCTGCAATGGATAAGAGTATCCTAATGGATTTAAGCATGGCCACAGGGGAGAAGGTTTCCTCATAATCGATACCTTCCTTCTGTGTGTAACCTTTAGCTACCAATCTAGCTTTAAAGGTTTCCACCTTTCCATCCATTCCTCTCTTCATCTTGTATACCCTCTTGCACCCAATGGGTTTTATCCCTTTAGGTAGGTCCATAAGAGACCAGACTTTATTTTTGAACATAGATTCAATTACGGATTGCATTGCCTTTTGCCAATGGCGACAATCAACATCTTCCATGACTTCCTTGTACGTGTAGGGATCATCGTCATCCGGGAGATTCTCTATAGATTCTCTTAGACCGATGTATCTCTCAGGTTGTCTACTAACCCTCCCAGTACGATAAGGAATGGTAGGTTATTGATCTTGTGATGGTTCGAAACTTACAATTGGGCTATGTTGTGAAACCTCTTGTGGAATTGTATCTCTTGAAAGCTCATTCAGGACAATTCTACTCTTAGGCACAAAATCATTCATATAGTGATTTTCCAAAAATTTAGCATTTATCGAAACAAATACTTTAAGATCTGAAGGACTATACAAACAATATCCTTTAGTTCCTTTTGGATACCCCACAAATATGAATGTTTCTGAACGAGACTCCATCTTTTCTTTCTTTCCTTTTAACATGTGCGCATGACATCCAAATATTCTTAAGTATTGTAAACTAGGCTTTCACCCAGTCCATAACTCATGCAGTGTTTGAGAAACCGACTTGGATGGTACATCGTTTAGAATGTACATAGCAGTTTGTAAAGCATATCCCCAAAAAGAAATAGGAAGTGTTGAATAACTCAACATATACCTAACCATGTCCAAAAGAGTCATATTTCTCCTTTCTGCCACCCTATTCTGTTGAGGTGTACCTAGCGTAGAAAGCTGAGAAATTATCCTATTATCAATAAGATATTGTTAAAACTCATCAGATAGATATTCTCCACCACGATTAGATCTCAAGATTTTTATGTGTTTCTCAAGTTGATTTTCTACTTCAGCTTTAAATGTTTTAAACATGTCAAAAGCATCTGACTTATGTCTCATTAGATACACATAGCCGAATCTCGAGTAATCATTCGTGAAAGTGATGAAGTACTCATATCCACCTCTAGCTTGAATGGTCATAGGTCCACACACATCAATGTGTATTAATCCTAAACATTCAGTGGCTCTTGTACCTTTGGTCGTGAACGACCTTTTGGTCATCTTACCTTCCAGACAAGATTCACAACTAGGTAGATCATCAACCTTTAAGTCACTTAAAGGTCCATCACTAATCAATCTTTTTATCCTATCAAGGTTAATATGACCTAGGCGCAAATGCCATAGGTAAGTTTCATCTTTTGATAATTTTATTCTTTTATGATTAGGTTCTGTGGATTCCGTGTTTAACATGTGCGAGATATTACTATGCAAATAGAATAAACCGTTTTCCAATGTACCTTTGCCAACAAAATTGTCATTCTTACTAATAATATAACTTTTATTAAAAGTAACAAAATATCCAAATTTATTTAAACAAGAAACTGAAATTAAATTCCTCTTGAATTGAGGTACATAATAAACATCTATCAAATCTAAATGCCTACTAGAATTTAAATTAACTCTAATATCTCCCACTGCACAGGCAGACACCAACGCTCTGTTGCCTAAACGCAATTTGAATTCATTATCATTCAGCCTTTTCCTTTCCTGAAACCCTTGCAAGAAATAACAAAAATGATTAATGGCTCCAGAATCTATGATCTAAGAATATGTAGAATCTGCCAGAAATCATGTTTCAAGATAATTAATATTACCTTATTCCTTCTTTTTCTGAGACTTTGGGCAATTTCTTTTCCAATGTGGAAACACTTCCCTTTGATCTTGGTTACTTTCTTGGTCTCCTTCTTGTTAGGTCCAAGTTGCTTTTTCTTCTGTTGTTTATTGACCTTCTTACAGGTCTTAACAGTAGCAACTTTACCAACCGTATGAATCTCTTGACCCTTGTCTTTCACATGGATCTTCTCAACGCTTTGAACATCTTGCATCAGGCCCTGCAATGTGTATTCCTTATTGTTCAATGTGTAGTCCAACTTGAATTGATCAAAGGAATCTGACAGTGAGTTGACAAACATGTCAATTTTTTTCTCACCATCTATCTCAGCACCATTGAGTTCAACAATGTTGAGATGTGCTATGACTTTCATCATATAATCTTTCACAGCCTGTTCAGGTTTCATCCTAAGATTCATAAAAGCAGTCACTGTCTCCCTCTTAGTCGTCCTAGACCTCATAGCAAACATCTCATCTAGAGACATCATTATATCAGCAACAGTACTCATTCCTTCATGTTGTTATTGTAACACGTCGGAGATAGTGGCCATAATGTAACATTTGGCCATCTCATATGAGGTCTCCCACTGCTTATACTCGTCTCTTTGAACTTCAGTACATTCATTAGTAAAAACAGGTAGTTTAGAGGTAGACAAAATAAACTTATGCTTTTCAGATTGCAGCAACAGCCCAATTTTCATTTTCCATGTGACATAATTATCACCCGTTAAAGTATTATCTTTTAGGATGTTGATTAGGGATGGAGTCATGATTTCTGAATAAATAAAAATTATATAAGTAAACAATCATTTTAAAGCACTTTCGAATATTTATCTTGAATTAAATAAAATAATTCAATCGTAAAATTCAACGGTAATCCAACATCCATAAATGTCACGCCTCATTTGGGAGTTCGCACCATTTACTAGTTGGACTAGGTCCCACCTAATTGTTAACATAATAATCAGCGTTTTCAATTTAGCCTTGCGATCTATATTGATAAGAACTCTTGGGTGGATATCAATAAAACCACATTAAGTGTGTTACCAAGATATCGAACTTCAATATATTCCTTCACGAAAATCCCTCCTTTGAGAGTATATATCGCTTGAGTCAATTGTCTAGTCTATCCTTGTAAGAAAGTATTTTGCTAAATTCCATTCATGGATACCCCTTGGGGGGTTATCATATGAAACATAAAGCTCAACTAACCTTGGAGGCCATAGGTGTTCAAAACATCTTCTCCCACTCAATTATTTAAGTCGTGTGATGGAATTCCATAGAATGATTTACCAAGTTATCTAGATGCCAATTAGATACCTAAATCATTCAATGCATGTTCATACCAAAAGAGATATATGAGTGACAATTCTATTCTATATGAAATGTTATCAAACAATGATAAACATTGCAATATTTACAAAAAATAAATAGCCACAATTTTGGTCTATCCTAGAAAAGCAAGTAAATTACATTTGTTCTAAATACAAAAAACCACTTGGCGATCAAGTCATCAAGCGGCCATCCGTCAAAACTCTTGCGTGCCCAAAGCCATACGTGGCTGCCCAGTGCGCAGCACGCGCACACCCGAAGGCTTGAGTAGCTGCCCAGCGCGAAGCACATCTGCTGCCGCCCATGGGCACACGCCTAACCTTGCGCGACTGCAGTAGAACTGCTACCTACCAGTTGCGCACATGCGTGCAACAACTTTGGTAGGCGGCGCGCACTGCTGCCTTGGTGCGTATGACCACGGCCTTGCTCCGTTGCTACTTTTTCTGCTCCCAATTCTTCAATTCTTCGAATCATCAAAACTTGAATATATTACAGCAGTTTTTTTTATTACAAACAATATTTTTTTATTACAACAATAAAATAAAATAAAAAACTTAACAACTATCAAAAGGAAATTATTGCGATGATAGACCATCCTTCTTGTTACAACTTCAAAATAAAATTTACATTGAAATTCTAGGACCAAAATTGAGCAATAATAAATCGTATTATAAAACATATATATATATATATATATCAATACATTCAATTGTAATTATATATGTGAATACCTAGAGTGCCATCTCTTTCTAAAACATGTATATTTACAATTAAAAGAAATAGATCCACATATATATATATATATCAATTAATCAAGGGTACAACCAGACTCTGATACCAATTGAAGGAAAAAACACTCGGCGAAAGTGAAAAATTAGATTGTATATTTCAAAAAAATTTCCTTTTAAAAGAAAGAACCTTAACCCTTGATTAATTAACATATAATTAAAATTATTATACCTTTTTCACGTGACGATTGATATTGCATCGAATTGAATCCGCTTGAGTCGAATGGAATCTGCAAGATCTTCCAATCCAATCACGAACGTGAATCACTTAGGAGTGTGGGCTCCCTTTCTTCGAATTGTATACCTGAGGATGGAAAACAAACATTTTTATTTTGTTAGTCACAATAATCCTCCTAGAGAAAAACAAAGAACGCTTGGTCACTTGTGAATTCTCAATCTAATAATCGAAAACTCACGTGAACCTTTATTCGATGTTGTGCACAAAGCTTTTTGATATAAAAGTTTACTAGTACACTATCGAAAACAAAACGCTCCTTTTCTTTTCTCTCTTGGCTAAATTCTATGATTTGGAGAATTTTTTTTAAAAATTTTAAAGCAAAAAGAATAATCAATTTTTTTCTTCTTGAAAACTACCTTGGCCGAACTCTATGTATATATTTATAGGGTGGCCGAATTCCTTGATAGTTATATGTGTGGTGACCGAATTCTCCTACTATATGGAGGATTTATGTTTCACCAAAACTCTTATCAAGTTAGTGGTTAAAACCTATTCCAACTCATAAGTGTAATATCCAATAATTAAATATTAATTTAAAATTGTGACTTTATCAACTACTTCTTAATTTGACTAGATGAATAGAAACTCTTCTTATTTATTTACTTATCGAATAAAGTCTTTGATACTTATCATACTACTAACAATAGTATGACAAAGAGTCCTACTCCTAGTTAGAAAAAAGTTTTGACTTTTAATTAAATAATTAACCAATTAATAAATAAATTAATTTTCATTTAATTAAATAATAAAATAAAACAATATATTACGCTTAAATTCTTAGCCTTGCTACCCTAGTATAAAACATGTGCAATATATTATTTTTCCATTTTATTAAATCAATTGGACTTTAATAAAAAAAAATCTACATGTGAACTAGACCCATTCTTACTATAAAAGAAACAAGTCCACATGCCTTAAATTAATACATTAATATAATTCAACAGCCAATTTAATTGAAATGTGCAAATTATATTTTTGATGTATTAATGGAATGCTAATTGCACCCCATTAGGGCGGCCCAAGGATTCCTACATCCATTGGCCGCCCATTTCAGGTTTTTGAAGAGTTACCGCGTGTCTTGATCACACACATGACTGCACCTCTCTAAAAAATTTTAAAAATGCTCTAAGTGTGATTAAACTAACTTAAAGGGGGGGGAGGGGGGGGGGGGGATTGAATAGGCTTTTAACCAAATTAATTACCAACATTTTTTGGTTAATCAACATTAAACACACAACCCCTAATCTAACATAATCAACCATTGCCAGAATAAAAACTGCGGAATAAACAAAATGACACAATGATATGATTTACGTAAGAAACCCTTCAACTGGGTAAAAACTCAAGGACCTAATCGCCAATCGAACCTTCAAATCCACTAATTGCAAAAGGATTACAACCTAGGTTGACCACATCACACCTATATGGTTACTAATACACTTTTGCTACCCGCAGGCCTTTAATAGTGATAATCGACTCTTGCTTGTATACTACCCACGACACATACAAGACTTAACTCTTAAAGGAAGAGATATGCAACCTAATGTGAATATGAAAAATATTCTAAATGCATAAAGGCCAGGCAACACATATTATGCTTGTCTATTCATGTATGAATGATTCAAACAATCCTAGATATCATGTTGTTATATGTCATACATATAACTTAGCTATATGAAATAAATGCAAACCTAGATGCAATAGCTATCACAATACAACAACCCAACAAGCACAAGCATCACATATAAAATATAAAAACTCTACCTTGAGACAACCAAATCATAAAAGAGTTATCTTGGTAAACTAGAACACAAGAAAGAATGGAGATGGTGTTCTACTTACCAAGTCATGTGCTTTGATGCAGACCCATGTAAGAAAACATCCTAGATGATGTTTGTTTCATGAAAGAATGATGGGTAGATGTGTTTTGGTCAATAAAGTTTGGATCTTGGTGGCTTTCCTTACAAGACACACTTATCCCCTTTAAGGTTCTTCAATTTTAAGCTCTAAACATGAAATAGAGATGAAGAGATGTATATATAACAACCCTTAAAGAAACTACGTCGTTTTGGAAAAGTTGATTAAAAGATAAGCAAAACTGACGCAGTGCGCGGGTCCATACATACCTGCGTACATGGATTTCGCTGGTTCATGACCAGCGAACATACCTGTGAACCAGGGAACATCAACCACCAAGACCAACTGCGGGGGTCTATACCTGCGCACAGGCACTTTGCTGGTTCCAGACCAGCGAACAACCAGCAAATATATCAGCGAACCGGGGATCAAAATCCCACCAAGGTCAGCTGCGCTGGTGATTGCGCGGGTAGAGACCCGCGCAATATAACCCGCACACATGGTCAAAAGACACTAAAAAACAAGCACACTTAAATCTAGACATGTGGTGTGAGTGATTTAAGTGATGCACTCATGAGTAATAAAGAATAAATGCATGTTGATACAAATACATGCAAGTGTGTGTGCAATGAATAAATGTTGTGCCCACATAAGTAAAGATAAACACAAATGCAAGATAAATAGAGTATGCATGAGAAGTGTGTGTGTGTACGACTAAATCTCTTCAAAGACTTAAGCAAGTAATATAACTTCTTGAAGCACTTTGAGATGTTCGGAAGCTTGTCAATCATGATCACCTAAGCTACCTGATTGGACTATTTTATATCTATTTTAGGTCCCCATTTTCCTATCGTTTGTTTTCGTTTTCAAGCGTATTTTATATAATGTGTTTGTTGAGCCATGTGTAGGTACATATTCCCTACATTTTGGTTTTGAGCTTAAAGAACAGTTTGGGAGACAAAATGGTGCAAAAAGAGTAAAAACTGTAAAAGCTCATGTAGAATGGCCAACTTGCAGGGGTCCTATCTTCCTACTCTGATCGAACCAAGTTGATATCTTTATATATTCAGAAAGATTTGGAAGTCTAGTTTCCATAACATTTCACGGATTGTGATTCCGAGCTTTCTGCAGGAAGTTATGCCCATTTACGTAATGACGCGCGATGCCGAAATGCTGAATTGCTGTCAGGTCCAAACGACTACTTCAAACGGCGGCCAGGCCGCAGAACCAAACCGCCGATTACCTCCAGAAGGTCATTTTTTACCCAAAAATTGAAGGGTAATCTTGTCCTTTCACCCAGCCTTCAGCCCTAACCTCCCCACACTATTTAAACACCTTCTTCTCTTCTCACCCAACAGACTTCTTCTTCCCCAAACTTCTTCTTCTTTATCTTCTTCATTTCAAAAGAGAGAGAGAGAGAGAGAAGCTTTCAAAGCTTTCATGGAGGTTTTCCACTACCATTTATACCCATCCTTCCCCACATTTGAGAGTTGATTGCAGAGATTAGAGTGGTCTTTGGACCAATTTCATGCTAGGCAAAGGATGGAGCTCTTAGAGGGTTCTTCAAGGGTTGTATCTACTTACTCTTCTCTTGTATTTCATGTTTTCTCTTATGTGTAATCCCCCATTTGAGAATATTTGTAACCCTACATTTTGGTTATTTATATATGATGATTTTATATTTATTTGGGTCTTGTTTTAATGCTTGTTATTATTATTATGAATTAATCTCTTATTGTGAATTACATGTGTATGGATGATTTGAAATTAATATGTATTCAAGATTGGGATTAGGAGTAGATTAGTGTAATTTAGGAGTAGATTAATTAAACATCCCATGATTGTGTGTATGTTGATGGATAACTAGAAATGCTATGTTAGGATCAATTTGAGTGTATGAGAATTAGTTGGGGTTATGATTTTGGAAGGGCCTTTCCATGTATGATCTTGAGTAATAGCTCACAAGAGTGGAAATAACTTGTTTTATGCATGGCTTGCTAGAATAGGTTTTGGTTATTTGTTTTGTGCTAAAATGGGTCCATGGCTATGTCTCATGCTAGGGGCTCTACCTGAGTTATGGTTGGGGACGAATTTAGTATATCCACTTGTGGGATTTTTATCCAAGTCATTGGACCTAACGTTGCCATTTTACATTACCTAGTTAGTATTGGGGCTAAATCTAGCTTTGGTTTGTAGAATTGGTTCACAAATGTCGGTTGCGGTTTCCTGCTTGAGAGGATCTCGACACACTCTTCAACCTTTAGCTCAAATGAATGGATACCCTAAGTTGGATTTAGGCTTGAACAAACCCTTGACTTGAGTGAATGTGCTTAAGTGTTCAACCATCTAATAGATATGCCTTTGTGTTTGGTGAACTTATTGCCCCTTGTGTGACCATTTTCATGCATCTCTCATATCCACCATTTTATTATTTCTCATTTAAACACCATTCTCACCCTTCCATATTCTCTTTGTTTTTATATTTTCATTTTCATTTTCTTTGCTGCACACATCACACAACACACACAAACACCATTCTCATCACATCCACATTCTATTCACATTGATTTCCCTAAACTCTAGAACTTGAAACGGTTAACAACACATCCCTGCGGAACGATACCCTTGCTTACACGTTATACTAGTTTTATTTCTATATGTCTTTTAACTCGTGCCTTATAGCAAGGTTGATTTTATTATAAAAATTTGACGATGCTTTCAACGACACATAAAAATCGAGATGTCAAAATGGCGCCGCTGCCGGGGATGTGTATTCATTAATTGTTTCTTGTTTTAGCTTAGGTTATGTAAATGTTAGATTTAATTGCTTTGCTGATATTTATGTATGTGGTTAGATTTTTCTTTTTCTTATTTTCTTTTATTTATGGCATATGCATTTGATTGTTTTTGAGTTGTCCTTGTGCTAGGAAAGAACAATTTCAGGTTTTATGGACCGCACAACTCTTGAGAACAAAGTGTGCGCTTATCGCATTGCAACAATTCCATCAAGTGAAACGGTAGCACCACAACGGACGCGTTGGTCGCCGACACGAGAGGTAATTCCTCTACTTAAATTTAAGTGCTTGTGGATTAGTTGTCGACTTGGGTGGAAATCGCCCATGTGCTTAAGGATAGGAATGCTATGTTTGTTGTGTTTGTGATTTTTATTTTTGTTTAGATCTAAGAGTGGAATTGTATTGTGCTTAGATCTTAGGTTTTTAGTATTTGTGATGTTATGTTCTTAGCTCTGAATCTTGCTAAGCATTGTCCATATTTTATGAGTTGAGCAACATTGAGGACAATGTTGAGTTTAGGTTTGGGGGTGTGGACACTCCCGTTGTTTATATGTGTTTTGTTACATTTAAAAAAATTTCAAATCTCTGCAAACCGGTCGTTTTTGAAATTTTTTGTAATAGTTCCGGTTTTGTTGAGTTGTTTTTCTTCGTGTGCCGGTTGAGACATATCATGTATGCTTTTAGCTCCGTGCATCGCTTTAAATATGCTTGTACAGTGCCGATCTTTTGATGTTGAGGTGGATTAGACCTCTATTCTTGTTTCACTTAGGAAATTAGTGGAGACTATCCTTGTGAGATTTTGTGCCTTATAAACATTTTTTTTGTGAGGGTTATGTCATTTCTACTCTTAAACACTCCTTTATTTTGTACTTAATTTTTAGTGATCTCATTGTTCATCAATTGTCTATAATTGATTGCCATAGAACATCATCATGTGGACTGCTTGTTTGAGATTTGCATTCCCTTGCTAGATGGACTTTTAGAAATGATTTTGGGTTTGAGTGTGTGAGTAACTACTAAAATAGCATAAACACTTGTCCCCAAATATGTGCTTTCATCGGTTAAATTGAGGCCAAACACTTAAACCTCCTCCACATACATAACCCAAACACTTTCACATACCCTAGTTATTGATCATGTTAAGGTGTATAGCTTAGGAGAAGCTATGTGTAGCTCTAAAATGTGTAAAGCGTGTACTCAGGCAAATGTATGTAAATTGTGCAAAGGAAAAGGCTTTAAAAAAAGGAAATAGTGTGAAATATAAACACTTAAGCCTCATATTCTTCACATGTAAAGTTACTCAAAAATATGGGTACAAATGTAGCACAATGGTGCAATGTAAAGTTTATAGCCTAGACGCTTGTAATTTAAGGTGTAAAAGAGCTCAAATTAATGTAAATGTAATGTGTAAACACCTTGACATGATTTGTAGATTTATCCTTCCCATTTGTAGATTTATCCTTCCCACTCATACCATATCCTCCATACTTCACCACAAATTACCCTTGGCCACAAATACAAGTGAGGGAAAGCCTATTTGATCTCTTAGAAAGTCTATTTTGTGAATGTGAGTCAATGTATGCTCTTTCCACGTTCATAGCATTTCAATTCCTTCCATGAGATATATTTTCAAAAAATGTGCGTTATTGGAAAATACTCATATGCAGTTTTATTTGATTCCATATACCTAAACTCCAAATTGCATATGTTTGCTAGAGAGTGGGCCTAAGTTCTAAGTGAAAATATGACTGAAATTCGGTGCCGATTAGAGTCGAGGCCAATTTTATCTTGGGCATGCGAGAGTAGTTGTTTTGTAAACCGAAAACAGCCTAAGTATTGGCATACTTGCATTGTGTGATGCATTGTTAGTAATTGGAATATTTGAGATTCTAGCATGCATGTGTTGTCTTTGCTTGGTATGTTTGGATTGCAACTCAACCAATTTTCTTGCAGAGTATACGTTTGTGGGTGTCGTAATGTAAACCCTCAGGAGACTATAACCCCTCCTATTAGGGCCGCCTATAGGTTCAAAGGCTTGTGGCACGTGCTAAGTGCCATCGTGTTTCCTACTAAAGTGGACTAGCCTAATTTTTATTTATTTTTACTGTTATATGTTTTGTTTGTTTGTTTTTCTGTTTTTGTTTTGCTCGAGGACGAGCAAATGATAGGTTGGGGGTATTTGATTTGACTATTTTATATCTATTTTAGGTCCCCATTTTCCTATCATTTGTTTTCGTTTTCAAGCGTATTTTATATATAATGTGTTTGTTGAGCCATGTGTAGGTACATATTCTCTACATTTTGGTTTTGAGCTTAAAGAACAGTTTGAGAGGCAAAATGGTGCAAAAAGAGTAAAAAACTGTAAAAGCTTGTGCAGAATGGCCAACTTGCAGGGGTCATATCTTCCTCCTCTGATCGAACCAAGTTGATATCTTTATATATTCGGAAAGCTTTGGAAGTCTAGTTTTCATAACATTTCACAGATTGTGATTCTGAGCTTTCTGCAGGAAGTTATGCCCATTTCCGTAACAGTGCGTGATGCTGAAGTGCTGAATTGCTATCAGGTCAAAACGGCGGCCAGGCCGCAGAACCAAACCGCCGATTACCCCCAGAAGGTCGTTTTTTTCCCAAAAATTGAAGGGCAATCTTGTCCTTTCACCCAGCCTTCAGCCCTAACCTCCCCACACTATTTAAACTCCTTCTTCTCTTCTCTCCCAACAGACTTCTTCTTCCCCAAACTTCTTCTTCTTTATCTTCTTCATTTCACAAGAGAGAGAGAAGCTTTCAAAGCTTCCATGGAGGAAAACCTCCATGGAAGGCTTACCACTACCATTTCTACCCATCATTCCTCACATTTGAGAGTTGATTGCATAGATTAGGAGTGGTCTTTGGACCAATTTCGTGCTAGGCAAAGGATGGAGCTCTTGGAGGGTTCTTCAAGGGTTTTATCTACTTACTCTTCTCTTGTATTTCATGTTTTCTCTTATGTGTAATCCCCAATTTGAGAATATTTTAATCCTACATTTTGGTTATTTATATATGATGATTTTATATTTATTTGGGTCTTGTTTCATTCTTGTTATTATTATTATGAATTAATCTCTTATTGTGAATTACATTGTATGGATGATTTGAAATTAATATGTATTCAAGATTGGGATTAGGAGTAGATTAGTGAAATTTAGGAATAGATTAATTAAACATCCCATGATTGTGTGTATGTTGATGGATAATTAGAAATGCTATGTTAGGATCAATTTGAGTGTATGAGAATTAGTTGGGGTTATGCTTTTGGAAGGGCCTTTCCGGGTATGATCTTGATTAATAGCTCACAAGAGTGGAAATAACTTATTTTATGCATGGCTTTCTAGAATAGGTTTGGTTATTTGTTTTGTGCTAAAATGGGTCCATGGCTATGTCTCATGCTAGGGGCTCTAGGTGAGTTATGGTTGGGGACGAACTTAGTATATCCACTTGTGGGATTTTTATCCAAGTCATTGGACCTAACATTGCCATTTTACATTTCCTAGTTAGTATTGGGGCTAAATCTAGCTTTGGTTTGTAGAATTGGTTCACAAATGTCGGTTGCGGTTTCCTGCTTGAGAGGATCTAGACACACTCTTCAACCTTTAGCTCAAATGAATGGATACCCTAAGTTGGATTTAGGTTTGAACGAACCCTTGACTTGAGTGAATGTGCTTAAGTGTTCAACCATCTAATAGATATGCCTTTGTGTTTGGTTAACTTATTGCCCCTTGTGTGACCATTTTCATGCATCTCTCATATCCACCATTTTATTATTTATGATTTAAATACCATTCTCACCCTTCCATATTCTCTTTGTTTTTATATTTTCATTTTCATTTTCTTTGCTGCACACATCACACAACACACACAAACACCATTCTCATCACATCCACATTCTATTTACATTGATTTCCCTAAACTCTAGAACTTGAAACGGTTAACAACACATCCCTGCGGAACGATACCCTTGCTTGCATGCTATACTAGTTTTATTTCTATATATGTCTTTTGACTCGTGCCTTATAGCAAGGTTGATTTTATTATAAAAATTTGACGATGCTTTCAACGACACATAAAAACCGAGACGTCACTACCCTTACAAGTAAATCCTCAATGTGGTTTGTCAACGAAGTGAGCCAGTCATAAAGTGAGGCACTTACAATCTCCCTATTTGGCTATTTCATGACAAAACTAGCACTCACAAAGCAACCTCACAATTACAAAAGAAAGTTGGTCAATAAAATTTTCTACATTACAGTAAAGCCTATAATCTAAATCTTGAACATCTTCAAGTCAATCAAAGGCTTGTAGAAAAATTCCAACCTACACACAATCCACCAAACCAATAAAAATACCTTTCAAGATCAAGTGTGTGAGAGGTGCTTTCAATAACCATAATCATCAAAAACAACATTTGCAATAGACTCAATAAATTGAACCAATACAATAAAATAATGTAATCATGCTATGCAATGCAATACTCCCCCTAAACATGATCCCTCTCAACTCCCCGTAAATACAACCCTTCTCCCCCTTTTTGTCATGACACAGACAAAGGGAGTCCCCCTTAATGGGTATGCATTTGGCAAGAAGAGCTCATAGCACAAAAGACATATGCATAATCATATAAGCAACTTTATGCAACTCAATTAAATAAGAGATATTCAAGAAGTTTTATTTTATGAAAATGTGTGACACGATGCTTTGCATGCAAGACATGTTGTATTCAAGTTCAAAAACAAAGGTATTTGGCAAAGTAGACAACAAGGGTTTCCAAAAAGAATTCAAACCAATTTTACCCTTTGACAATTGGCACCCGGATGGTCCTCTTCTTTCTAAATGGAGCCCCCGTGTTGTCTATGACTCAGGCCTCCCTATCCACGCAACGGTTAGTTCCATTGTTCATGGCGATTCTTGGAGTTGGCCGGCTGCTATGTCCATTGATCTTTTTGAAATCAGAAGTCGTATGCCTTCCTACAATCCTAACTCCAATGTGAATGATAGAGCTCGCTGGCTTCCTTTCTCCAATGGTACTTATTCTGCCTCCTCTGCTTTGGCTTCTCTTAGAACCCCTCATCCGTTTGTTCCTTGGTTTAAGCTTGTTTGGTTCCCCCAAAATATTCCTAGAATGAGTTTTATCCTATGGGTGGCAATTAGAGGTAGGCTCCCTACTCGGAATCGCATCCATAAATATGACCCTATGGCGGTTACTACTTGTGTTCTTTGCAACACCTACCCGGAGTCTCATGCCCACCTTTTTTTTTGAATGTTTATTCAGTAGAGCCATTTGGACTCAGCTTATGAATATTTGTGGGTCTTCTTGGAATGGCCTTTGTTGGAATGCTTTCATTGACTGGGCTTCCACTCATTGGAGAGGGAACTCTCCTGCTATTGTTGCTAACAAGCTTTGTCTTGGGGTTGCGGTTTATCATATTTGGAGAGAGCGAAACTGTCACATTTTCGAAGGCACTCAAAAGACTAGTTTGGTTGTTGCTCACTCCATTATTGACACCATTCGTTGCCGGCTATCCTCTTTCAATTTAAAGAACCACCCTATCATTGCCTTGAATTGGAATGTCAACTCTAGTTGATTTGCTGTCTTGCTCTTGTCTTGTCATGCTCGTTTGTTAGAGCTGTTTTGAGCCTTTGTACATTCTTTCTCTCTTTCTATGATACTATTTACTTACCTAAAAAACAAAAAAAAAACAAAAAAAAGATATAGATTTTATAAGATAGTTTAGCATACAACAACTATATCAATCCTTAATGGCAAATCAAGACATTTGATCAAGAGATCCTTTTAGAATTTTTCGGATAATTATCCGTATGATAGTAGTCTTGCTTAACCATTAAGAAGAGAAAGAAGACTAATTTGGATATAAAATCCTTATTGAGTTTAGTCTTCTCATTTACTTTTTCACACATATTTTTGCATTCATATATAAGCAATCAAAAATGTCTTCATGCATATCATCTTAAAGCATGTCATTAGTAACATCATCATGTCATGGAGATCAATTATAGGTCATTCAAGTTGTACTTCCAAAGTTAATCTCCTAGTCCAAAAATGCATGTTTGAACAAAAATATGACATGGATTGTAAGGAAAGCACTTTGCACACTTATTAGGAAAATAACATAAGCATATGCACAATCAATCATCTCAAGCAATTAATAAATGAGCATAAAATATATCAATATAGCACAATGCACTATCACGCCAATTTGCTCTCTTTGCTTAAGCTCCCCATATGAGGTCAATCTCTAAAAAACCTCAACGCATATGACACATCCCAATAGACCTACTAAGTGTTTTGAACCTAGTTGAGTCTAAGTGAGACATGTTAGCACAACAGCATGCGGGTTCTTCTTTTCTAATCCACTTAGGTGACACATTTTCAATCCTAGTGGTCTTAGAAACATTGGTTCTAAATTCCTTAGGAGCATGCATTTTAGCTCTAGCCCTATTCTTTTCAATCATGTTTTTAGTTATGTTTAATGAACTTGAAGCAAGTTGGTTTAATATGACCATTAACACCACAAAAAATGACATGTAGGAATGAAGTAAGAGGTCATACCATTCATTTGTGAGTACAAAGGGGCTTTCTCATGTCTTTGAGCTTGCCTTTAGTGTTGAACAAACTCTCTCCTTTGTGGTTGAGCCAAAGTAGGATGTCTTATTGTTGAGCATAAGGAATCCTTGGTTGAGGTGGAGGGATTCTTGGATGTGGAGGTCTTGATTGAGATGCTTTAGCTTGTTGTCATTGAGCTCTTGTTGAACCCTTGTCTTGAGCATGTTTTGAGGATTCTCCAACTTCAATCCTTTTTGGAGTTTGTTGTGGGATTTTAGCTTCTTCAACCTCTTGACTCTTGACAAAAGTGGTCTTCTTCAAGGAAGTGGTCTCCATGTCTTCCTTATATCCCAAACCCCTCTTATCACTAGGGCTCTTCCCACTTGATAACATCTTGTCAAGCTTTTCGGTTCCGGAGGTCATCTTGGTAATCACACCTTTTGTCTCTCTAAGCTCTTTTCTCAAGTTCTCTTCACTCTTCTTGACAATAAAAAGCTTGAATTTCAAGCTACCTTCCCTTTCTCTTGCTCTTTCCACTTCCTCACTCAAGTGAGTCATCTTGGATGTCAATTTAAGATTCTTCCTCTCCAACTCTTGAATCTTCTTTTTCTTCTTTGCTCTTAAAGTATTCCATGAAGTCTTCATAGTCCATCTCATCATCAAGTTCATGCTTAGACTCGGATGAAGTACTCTCATCACTTGAGTCATCTTCTTCTTTTTCTAGCTTGTCATTTTCCTCTTCTTTGTCACTTATAACATCCTTGCCATTGTGAGATGATGAGAAGGCGATGAAGTTGGCAACTTGGTCATCATCATCCAAATACTTTTCTTCCTCCTCTAAGTCTTCACTATCACTCCAAGTAGCCACCATTACTTTTCCTTTCTTTTTCTTCTTTAGATTAGTGCATTCGGGGGCAATACGACCATACCCATTCCATTCATAGCATTGGATCCCCTTCTTGGAATCCTTCTCTTCACTCTTCTCCGCCTTTTTGAAGGGAGTCTTCTTCTTCACAAATTTTCCCTTTGATCTTAAACTCTTCTTTTCAAACTTTATAAATTGCTTGAACCTCTTCAACATTTGAGTCATTTCTTCATCCGAATCTTCTTCCTCCCTTTCTTCCTTGGAGGTCTTCAATGCAATGTTCTTTTGCTTCTTTGAAGATGTTGTTTAAGTAGAAGTTTTTGTTGACTCAAAGACTAACAACTTGCCAATTATTTCACTTGGCTTCATCTTCTTATATTCGTTATTCTCCTCAAGCGGTCACTTTTGCATCAAATCTCTTCGGGAGAGACCTCATGAAATTTTGATTTATCCTTCTATCCGAATATTGGTCGCCCAATTGGTGACTTTGGTTGACAATATCCATTAGCTTCACTTGGAATTCATTATAGCAATCATGATCTTCCATCTTCAAGGTCTCAAATTGGGTTTGAAAAATTTATAGCTTGGAGTCTTTTACCATATCGGTTCCTTCATGTGCCATCTCCAATATTGTCCATGCTATATGTGCATTGCTTGTGGTTTGGATTAGCTTGTATTGGTTCTCATCCACCGCACACAAGATTGCATGCAGGACCTTGTTGTTCCATTTGGAGGCTTCAAAGTCTTTAGTATCCCATTCTGATTTCGACTTGGGCACGATGCTTTCATCTTCGAGAGTCTTGGTAGGTGATGTGTAACCATCCTCAATCACCATCCACACTCGATCGTCAATTTGGCACAAGTAGGATTCCATTTTTCCTTTCCATGATGACTAATTAACCCCCGTCAAAAGTGGAGGTCTTGTACTTGATTCTCCCTCTCGCTCATATGTGTTTCCACTCATGGTGTTTAAAGGAAAATGAGATGAATGCAATCACTCAAACAAAAACAAGCAAGACACACTTACTAAAATGCAATCTAATGCCAGACACTCTAAAAGAGCAAGGGATCTCCTAATTATGTTAAGGAACCTGCTCTGATACAAATTGAAAATGCTCTAAGAGTGATTAAACTAACCTAAGGGGGGGGGGGGGGGGGGGGGTTGAATATGCTTTAACCAAATTAATTACCAACATTTTTTGGTTAATCAACATTAAACACACAACCCCTAATCTCTAACATAATCAACCATTGCCAGAATAAAAATTGCATAATAAACAAAATGACACAATGATATGATTTACGTGAGAAACCCTCCAACTGGGTAAAAACTCAAGGACCTAATCGCCAATCGAACCCTCAAATCCACTAATTGCAAAAGGATTAAAACCTAGGTTGACCACATCACACCAATATGGTTACTAATACACTTTTGCTACCCGCAGGCCTTTAATAGTGATAATCGTCTCTTGCTTGTATACTACCCTTGGCACATACAAGACTTAATTCTTAAAGGAAGAGATATGCAACCTAATGTGAATATAAAAATATTCTAAATGCATAAATGCTAGGTCAACACATATTATGCTTATCTATTCATGTATGAATGATTCAAACAATCTTAGATATCATGTTGCTATATCTCATACATATAACTTAGCTATATGAAATAAATGTGTTGAAGTTTCTTCTTTAGGAGCCTCTTGATAGTCTTATTTGTGGCCTCTACCAGGCCATTAGTCTGAGGGTGTGGTATAGATGCGAAGCGAAGTTCAATCCCCAGACTCTCGTAGAATTCCCGGAACCTAGCGTTATCAAACTGCTTACCCAGGTCGATGATGATGACCATGGGGGTACCGAAACGGCAGACCACATTCTTCTTGATGAATTCTGTTGTATTTGCTTCAGTAATTCTAGAGAGGGGTTCTGCTTCTGCTGACCTGGCGCGGTTAGTAGAGGTCCAATTAGATCTACTCCCTAGAAGGCAAACGGATACGGCGAGCTGATGGTAGATAATCGTTTTGGAGGTAGGTGATACAGGTTGGTCATTTTCTGATATGGTTCACAAGACTGCAAGAACTTCCTCTCATCATGGTGCAAGGTTAGCCAAAAATATCCCATGCGTAGCACCTGGTAAGCCAGTGCTTCTCCCTCGACATGATTTCCACAGTCTCCCGACTGCACTTCTCTCAGTGCCCAGTCCGCATCCTTGGGATGTAGGCATCTAAGCAAGGGGAATGACCTACCTCTGCGGTAAAGATGCCACTCTACCAAGTAGTATCGGACCGAGGTTCTCTTGATCTTGCCAGCTTGATCAGGGGTTTCAGGGAGCTTCCCTGACTGAAGATAATCCGCGATGTGATCCATCCAGCATGGGAGTCGTTCCACATGGTTGACTTTCCTGCCTTCAGCTTTACTCGAGGTAGTGATTGAGCGGTACTCCTTTCGGCAATGCTTGTCCTCCACTGGCAGCTATCTTAGCTAGGACGTCAGCTCGATGATTCTGCTGCCTAGGTATCTCCTCGATCCTGAAACCTTTGAAACGGGATAACAACTTCTGGACTTTTTCGAGTTAGGTTGCCATGTTATCCTCTCTAGCCTGGTATAGACCTGTTATTTGATTAACTACCAGTTGCGAGTCACATTTGGCAAGGAGGTAATCAGCCCCTAGCTCAGCTGTTATTCTCATTCATGCTAACAAGGCTTCATATTCAGCTTCGTTGTTGGTGGTGCTGATCCCACCTCTGCCTCATGCTTGATTTGATACCCCATCAGTATATAAGATCCAGACTTGATTGATAGGCCAATCTACAGGCTCTTGCTCTTTCTGAAGAGCTTGATCCAAGGTCAGGGTAACATCTTGATCGGGGATTGTATTGAATTCTACCATGAAATCCATCAAAGCTTGGACCTTGATGGTTGTCCTGGCTTTATACTTGATGTCGAACTAGGTGAGCTCAAGGGCCCACGGCACAAGTCTTCCCGATACGTCTGGCCTTTGGAGAAATTGACGCAGAGGTTGATCAGTGACTACCACGACTGTGTGGGCAAGTAAATAAGGGCGGAGCTTCCTGGCAGCAACCACCAAGGTGCAGGCGACCTTCTCCAAGAGGATGTAGTTCCTTTCTGATTTGGTTAGGGCACGGCTCATGTAGTAGACAAGGCGTTGGACCCCATCTCCACATTCTTTTACCAATGCTCCGCTGACAGCGGTTTCAGATATTTTTAGGTATAATTGCAGTTCTTCTCCTGGTACCGGGCTAGCTAGCAGGGGCGGGCTAGGGATGTACTTCTTCTGCGATTGGAAAGCTAGCTCGCTATCCTGGTCCCACTTCATGTTCTTCCCTAGTCTGATTGCCTTGAAGAATGGGATACACTTGTCGGTGGATCGTGATATGAAGCGGTTCAGGGTTGCAATTCGTCTGGTCAAACCTTACACTTGTCTGAGTGAGGTAGGGGACTCAAGATCTAGGATGGCTTTGATCTTCTCAGGATTAGCTTCAATCCCCCTCTCATGGACCATGAATCCGTGAAATTTCCCGGCTGCAACTCCAAAGGCGCACTTATCAGGATTCAATCACATATGATTTTCTCTGATTATTTAGAACGTCTGACGGAGGTGGTCCTGGTGATGTTCAGCTGCTTGAGACTTCATGATCATATTATCGATGTATACCTCCATTGACTTTCCTATCAGTCCCCTGAACAAACGGTTGACCAGGCGCTGGTAGGTAGCCCTATCTTTTTTGAGCCTGAAAGGCATGACCCTATAACAGTACAGGCCCTGCCTGGTTATGAAACTGGTTTTATCCTGGTCAGGTGGGTGCATCATAATATGGTTGTATCCTAAGAAGGCATCCATAAAGCTCAAAAGCTTGTTACCCCCGGTTGAATCTACCAGTTGGTCAATTTTCGGTAGCGGGAAGCTGTCTTTTGGGCAGGTGCGGTTGAGATCCGTATAATCAACGCACATGCGCCACTTCCCATTTGCTTTGGTCACCATAACTACATTGGTGATCCACTCGGGGGTACCGAGACTCCCTGATGAATTCTGCCTTTAGTAGTTTGTTTACCTCCTCTTGCAATGCAGCATTTCTTGCTTGGTTGAAATGCCTTCTCTTTTGTTTAATTGGCTTCAAGGTGGGATCTACCGCTAATCTGTGAGCTGCTAAGGCAATAGGTATCCCTGGCATCTCCTCATGGCTCCATGCAAAGATGTCATTATATTCTCGTATGAGCTTTATCAAATATTCCTTTACCTTCGCTTTCAATGTTGAACCTATCCTGACTACCTGGGAAGGATCGTCCTTCCTGATAGGTATCTCTTCTAGCTCCTCTACAGGATGGCCACTGGCCTATCCCTTCTCTTCCTCCTCCCTGATCTCTATATCGGGGAGCTCTAACGTGGATCTCTCCCTGGCTAAGTTCGTTTCATCTTCAAAATCTTCCTCTAGGGACTGATGATCTTGATTAATGGTTGTTTACACACATTGCTTGGCTAGCGTTACTGGGTTGGTTGACACTGTATAGCACTTGCGAGCAGCCTGCTGATCCCCCCGTACTTCGCCACCTTGTCTCCTACTGGGAATTTCATGACGTTATGGTATATTGACAGGACCCCTTTGAGGGCGGATAAATAGGGCCTTCCCAGTATAGCGTTATAGGCGAACAGGGTGTCTACCACAACGAAGTATGTCATTAAGTTCTGCTGAAGTGGCGCTGTTCCTACTATTACTGGTAGGATCATAGATCCGGTAGGAATCAACGAATCTCCCGTGAACCCGTACAATGGGGTGGTGCAGCTGTTGTAACAAGGTTTCTTTAGGTTGAATTGCTTTAAAGCACTCTTGAAGAGAATATCAACGCTGCTACCTGTGTCAATCAAAACACGGTGGACCAAGTTGTTGGCTATTTGAATAGTGATGACCATGTGATCATCATGAGGCTGGACGGTGTTGAATACGTCCTCTTCTGTGAAGATGATCTGTGCAGCAGGAGGAGACCGAGGTGATCCTCTAGTAACCTTGAAAACATTCTGGCCCATTTCTACTCTGGGTACTTTCATGGCGTGGTTCTTTCGAGCATCGTTGGAGGTTCCTGCTAAGGTGGGACCACCACTGATGGTGTTGACAATATGGATCTGTTCCATCAGATCCTTCCCTTTTGCTTTCCTTCCTTCTTCATATGCTTTAATATCGGCCTGCACCTCTTTCCCAGTGAGTATGTTATCGCGTACTTGTTGGAGAAATTCCTCCAAGCAACCTCCCCTAACCAGGGCTTCAATTCGGTTCCGCAGGCTATAGCATTCCGTGCTATTATGACCTACATCCTCGTGGAAGTCACAATACTTGTAGCGGTTCCGTTGATCGACTGGTACCTTTATTGGACCAGGCTTCCTGAGTAGTCCTTTGTTGCGGATGGCGAGGTAAATAGTCTCACGAAATGTGTTCAAGGGGGTGTAGTGGGAGTACCCCTTTTCCTCTCTATCTACCCACGCTACCTCCTGGGAGGAGGTGTAGCTCTGGATGGAGTCCGCCAACCGGGTACCGGTTCCGTGGAGGCTGATAGGGTGGTGACCGATATGTAGATTTTTTGGGAGGCCTATTCTGATTTTTCTGAACGGGTGCAGGCTTAGGCACCTCCTTCTTTTGGCGCTTGGCATTTCTCATATCATCGTGCTCCATCTTAACTCGGAGCTTTTCATCTATCTCAACCTGCTCTAGAGCTCTATCTTAGGCCTCCTGGTAGATCTCCAGAGGATGCTTGGCGAAAGATCTGAACAGTCTGCCTGCCCAAAGATTCCTTCTGAAATTGGCCAAGGTTTCCTTCTCCGCCAAGACTCCCATCTGGATCACTTCTTTATGGAATCTCTCCACGTAGGCTCTGAGCGATTCACCCCGCTTCTGGATCATGTATTGAAGGTAAATGGGATCCTTAGGGCGAAGGTTTAATGCCCTGAAACTCGGCACAGAAGTCAGTCATCAATTTGGTGATTGAATCAACGCTTCCTGCTGGTAGCTTCCTAAACCATGTCTTGGCGTAGTCCGTTAGCGTGGTTGGGAACATTCTGCACTTAGCGGTCCTAGTAGCAATGTGGACCTCCATCTGGTGACCAAAGATTTCTAGGTGGCTCAGGGGGTCCTCGGTCCTAGAATATTTGTCGGTTGGCATCTTGAATTTGGAGGGTAGTTCTGCCTCCTTGATCCTCATAGAGAAGGGAGCATTCATCTCTCCCAAGGGGTCTTTCCAGTTTTCCTGGTGCTTGCCCTTCTTCAACTCCTGGATTTCTTTCACCATTCTAGCAACCTGGTCCCAGAGATGTTTATTGCCATCATTCCCAGATTCCACCTCAGAATCTCTGTCGTCAGGCTCCTCCGATGTCACAGAAGCTTCATCCTGATTCTCTCCCTAGGGAGGGTCTTCTCCGGCGCCCCTGTTGCTACCTCCCACCACTGAGCGAGGGCGTCTCCTGGTCGTTTCCTGGTGAAGCTGCCTAGAATATGATATTGGTTTGGCCAAGTGGTGGCGCTATCTGGAGGGGAGGTCGATGGTAGATCTCGCACGCCAAGGTTGATAACCTGTAGGATGCCCTGGAACCGGGGGCATGGGCTCGAGTTTGTTATGGACTGATGGTGCTGGCGGCATGGGCCTGAGTCTATCATGGACTGGTACGGGAGGTGGTGGTCCCAACCTGTCGAAGGGAGGTACCCTGGTACCTTACCGATTAGCATCTCCCCTGGGATCTGGTACCGCGAGCTGACTGGTACTACCTTCGGCGTCCTTTCCGAGGTGAATGCTCTCTATAAAGACCGTAACCTGTTTGTCTAGATTGGTAGGTCCAGCTGTTTGGGTATTAGGTACCTGTAGGGTAATCCGTGCGGTAGCTGACGGCTTCGAGGCGGGTTTACGACCCTTTTCTCCTCTCTTCGGCTTCTGACCCTTTCGGGTTGAAGCGTTTGACTGATGTCCCGACGAGTCAAGATGATCCTGAGAGGATCAGAGCTTCATTTTGATGGTATGGCAAGAAAACAAGGCATGCTGGCTTTCTTTTGAGGGTGTGGTGTTCCCAAATTCAGCGCCAAAAAGTGTTAACTGAAAATTTGCTCAGGCTGAGAAATCTCAATTAACACCCTCTAGATCACTACCACAGAGGTGGTGGACAGAGTCGAATATACTTTATACAGTGCTTATCCAAATGATAGAAAATACTAGTAATAATGCCATTAAAAAAAGAATGAAAATACTTTTATTATCAGTGGTATATCATGTACAAATGTCTCTCAAATGCTCTCCATTTTTCTGGGGTGTAGTAAGGTTGTCGTCGCGTACTTGTCGAAAAGTAGTCCTTTTTTCCTCTGTATATACACAGTTTTTGGTAGGTCACATTTGTGAATCTCCCCTTGATTTTCTCAATCTCATCCCTCCTTATTGGATGGGATTTCTCATTTAAACGTCATTGACTTTGTGCTAATAACTGAGTTGAGAATATCTCGGTGGAGATCAGTCTGATTCCTTTTTGAACTCTATTAATTGTTCTACACGTATGTAATGTTTCCAGATATGATCGAGTGTATCTTCGTATCTTCACAGTGTGATCTCTCTTAGCAGTCGTTGAGTACGGTGTGTATTGTCTCGTATAGCGAGGTAGATCAATGCTCCGACTTTGGTATTCAGGAGCTTAGTCTAGCCAGGAGCTTGGTCTGACATTTCTTGATCTCTTGGAGCTTGACGCGGCCCCCTGCGGGCATTCTTCTATGGCAGCGGGGTTTTGGCGAGCTTCTGGAGAGGTTGCGAGGTAATCTCGACCCTGGAGGAGCTTCTGGATTTCAAGTTTGGTGATGCAGGCTCGATCTGATCGCGCCGGGCTCTACTCCGAGTGTTTCTAGAGCTGGCCTTTATTTCTGTGGGGTGGTATCGTAGCTCGGCTTTGGGAACCGTGGTCTCCTAGGGAATAACCCCGGGCCTGGAGTCAGACGAGGATGGTGGAAAATTTCCCTTTGGTCCCTAGCCAAATTTAGCTATTAACAAAATGCAAACCTAGATGCAATAACTATCACAATACAACAAGCCAACAAGCATAAACATCACATATAAAAGATAAAAACTCAACCTTGATGCAACCAAGTCATAAAAGAGTTATCTTGGTAAGTTAGAACACAAGAAAGAATGAAGATGGTGTTCTACTTACCAAGTCATGTGATTTGAGGCAGACCCATGTAAGAAAACATCCTAGATGAAGATAGATGATGTTTGTTTCATGAAAGAAGGATGGGTAGATGGGTTTTGGTCAATAAAGATTGGATATTGGTGGCTTTCCTTGCAAGACCCACTTATCCCCTTTAAGGTTCTTCAATTTTAAGCTCTAAACATGAAATAGTGATGAAGAGATGTATATATAACAACCTTTAAAGAAACTACGTCATTTTGGAAAAGTTTGTAAAAAGACAAGCAAAACCGTCGTAGTGCGGTGGTCCATACCCGCACACTAACCCGCCTACATGGGTTTCACTGGTTCATGACCAACGAACATACCTGTGAACCAGGGAACATCAACCACTAAGACAAACTGTGCGGGTCTACTGCGCGGGTTTATACTCGCGCACAGGCACTTTGCTGTTCCAGATTAGTGAACAACCAGCAAATATACTAGCGAACCGGGGATCAAAATCCCACCATGGTCAACTGCGCTGGTGACTGCGCGGGTAGAGACCCGCGCAATATGACCCGTACACATGGTCAAAAGACACTAAAAAACAAGCACACTTAGATCTAGACATATGGTGTGAGTGATTTAAGTGATGCACTCGTGAGTAATAAAGAATAAATGCATGTTGATACAAATACATGCAAGTATGTGTGCAATGATTAAATAATGTGCCACTGCTGCTCCGGCTGTTCCTCATGGTCGGTCTCGATCTCGATCGAGGGAGAGCAGCTAAGAAGAGGTCATGGCCAGATTCACTACTTCCTGCCCAGGTGGAAGCTTGGATGCCATGACCTTCATGCCCATGATCTTTTGATCTCTAAAGGATCTGCTCTCCTGGCTGAGGTAAGTCGCTTCATCCTGGTCTTCTATCTTGATTAGGTATGTGCCATATTTTTAACCCTTGTTATGTATCTGGAAGGCCTTTGAATTCAATATGGCAATGAGCCACCAAGTTAGCTCTCTCTGGAAGTAGGTCAAAGATGCCACCTTCGAGCTGGAGAAATCCAATAAGGAACTGGCCAAGTCTGCTAGGGGAGTGGTAGTTCTGCACCAGTCCTTGGAGGAAGTTGAGAAGGTAGCGGCCGAAGCGCAGATAGATAGGGAGTGAATGCCACGCACTTTGGACATGGAACAACTCAGGTCTGTGCCCTACAAAACCGAAAGGGATGCCATGAAAGAGAATGCAGTGGAGCTGGAAAATGAGGTTCAGGCTCTGCGCTCTAGAGTGGCTGGCCTGGAGGCTCAAGTGGATACTTCCTTTGGGGATGTCTACTTCTTCGCAGGCTACTAGGTTGCCCAGGCTCTCCCTCCTTAGTTTGACATGAGCATTATCGACGGGTGGAATAGGAGGAGATCATGGCTAGAGCTGCTGAGCTAGCTAAGACTACTCTGTCTGATGAGGCTAGTCCTTCTCGGGTGGCTGGGAAAATGAAGAGGTGGATAATGAAGACCAACGACCCATCTCATCTCTTTAACCAGGCTATGTTGGGGCAGATCCCAGTTTGAAGATTCCTAATGTTGTAGCGGCCTAGGTTGAAGGTGGAGTTCTCAATCCGCATACTTCTCCATCTGAATCTATTCAGGAGGTAGATTTCCAGCTTGCTTCTAAGGATGTGGAGTCTGACATGCCTTTTGGTCTTGCCAAGGAGGTGGAGGACCAGGCAGATCTCACGAAGGGGGCAGATGAGCAAGCTATCTTGGTGGCATCAGAGGAGTTTCAGACCGATCCATCTCCGGTGGAGGCCCCCGTCGAGGTAGGTGCCCAGGTAGCAGACGAGGTCGCAGCTGGTCCAGGAGTTGGCACTTCAATAGGAGCTGTAGAGAAGGTGGCCAACCAAGGTCAAATGGAAGTATAACCTAGCACGACCATTTATTAGTTGCCTTTTTTTTTGTATCCCTTAACTAGGGGATGGGCTCCTTGGTTTTAAGCAATGAAACATTCCCTTCCTTCTTGCATGGACTCTTGTTTATTCACTATGCTGTGTATGTCCCGTTTTACTAATTTCTTGGTTGAATCCTGCCTTGATCTAAGGAGCAGTCGCCAGCGCAAAACCTGACTTAATAATTTCCTGGTAACATAAGTGTTAACAGTTTTTTTTTAGCTAGGGTCCAAAGGAAAATTTTCCACCAAGTTACCACCTGGTAGGGGGGGATTCCTAGCTCCCAAGTACCAGTAAGCATCGACACCGCGACCTAGGAAGAACCGGTACCAGATGAGAACTGAGAGTACCTTAACTACCCGTCCGCCTAGATGGAGCACCAGAACTACGAGCTTGAAAGAGCAGGTACCATGCCATGTCATAACCCCTGATACCAAGTGAAGACCAGTACGGCGATACCGTATGTTTAGTACCTCGCAGGTACCTAGCACCTCGACGTCTACCTGGTACCTACGTACCTTGACTTTTACCTAGTACTCGAGTGCCCCGACGTCTACTTGGTACTCAGTACCTTGACGTCAGCCCATAATCCAACCGAGATAAGCGTCCTACTTGCCAAACAGGATGAAGGTCACCATGATGATACCGGCACTCCGTCGAGAATGGACCTAGTCCTAACAAGAGAAGACTGGTACATCGATGGACCACGCCACCACAAAACGCCGATTAGAACAAGCACCACGCCAGCTAAAGCAAACCGGTACATCAACGTACCGCGCTACCAGGATTCAGAATCAGTTTTTCCTTCCAAGCAACGTAAGAGGGAAGAGTAGGCTTCCTCGCAAATTAAAGCGCCATAAACGAGACCAAACAGTCAACTGAATCAGAGTTTAAATGCGACAGTAATTGTAGGGATCAAATCTCGTACCTTAAGCCTCAATCAATGTCTTTCAACGCCTAAAAAAGGATTCCAAATATTTCTCAATTAAGAGACTAGATTCTTAGGAATAATAAAGGTCTATAAATACGGTTATGAAAGACGAAGAGAGATGAGGAGAATAATTTTGTTCTGAACTTGAGAGAAATCAGTGAGAGATTTTGACAATCACTAGAGGATATAGCCACTTATCGACACACACGATTTCGCCATCGCTATTCTGTGTAGAGAGAAAAGAGAGTAATAGTGTTATATTGTTATCAAAACCGCTTTTTTTGTAAACAACTGTTTGATCAATAAAGTAATATCATCCACATCTGTTTCCACATATACCATTTCTTTTATTGGATCTATCTTATTCGAGGGTTTATCCCCCCTTCTCCTATAAAGGGAGATCCCGGTACCAAAGGTTCCTACCCCGCTGCCACCTACCGGTAGGGGACAAGGGTGTTGATAGGATTTTTCACTCTGAGTGGATTTTTCGGCTAACACTTTTTGGCACCATCTGTGGGATGTTTCCACACCCTTAAAAAAAGCCCGTGAATCTCGTTTTCTTGCAGCATTACCAGTATAAGACTCTGATCTTCTCAGGATCTCCCCGATCCATCGGGGAACCAATCAATCATTTCAACCTAGAAGGGTCAGAAGCAAAAGAAGGGGAGGAAGAATTGCAATCCTGCTTCAGCACCAGCAGCTATTGCGCGGGCTTCCCCCAGATACCTACGGCCCCGGTAGCCGACCCAGCCAGCTTGGACCAATATGTCACAGCCTTCTTAGAATGTATCCGCCTCCGAATTGTCATGGAAGGTAACACCCCCTTGCTGGCGGTACCAGATGCTAGGAGAGACACCAGTCGGCAAGGTACCAAGATACCCATCTTCGATAGGTTGGGACCGCCACCTCCAGTATCTATCCATGATAGGCTCGGGCCCAAACCCCTGATCCCACCGGTCCATGACAGGCTCAGGCCCGTGCCCCCGGCTCCAAGCCGACCATCGGGTTATCAACCCCGACAGGTGAAGTCCGACATCGACCTCCCTCCTAGGGAATGCCTCTACTCGGTCTGACCGACAACGACTTCTAGACAACCTCAACCAGAAGCTGCTAGGAGTCAACCTCGATCTGTGGCAGGGGGATGCACCAGCAATAAAAGAAACACCAGGGAGAGCCCTCCCTAGGGAGAGAACCGGGACAAAGCCTCAATAGCATCAGAGGGGTTTGACAACGAAGACTCCGAGGTAGAATCCGGGGAATGATGGTAACAAGCGCCTCATGTACCAGGTATCCAGAATGACAAATGAAATCCAAGAGCTGAAGAAGGGCAAGCACCGAGAGAACCAAAAAGATCCCTTGGGGGAGATTAATGCCCCATTGTCTAGAAGGACCAGGGAGGCAGAGCTACCTCCTAAATTCTAAATGGCAACCAATAAGTACTCCGGGACAGAGGATCCCCTGAGTCACCTAGAGAGCTTCGTTCAACAGATGGAGGTCGAAAATGCTACCAGAGCTGCTATGTGCAGCATGTTCCCTACTACGCTAATTGACTATGCCAAGACATGGTTCAGGAGGCTGCTAGCAGGAAATGTTGACTCTTTCACCAAATTGACCACCGACTTCTGTGCCTAATTCTAGGGTATGAAACCTTACCCCAAGGATCCTATTCATCTTCAATACGTGATCCAGGAGTGGGGTAAATCGTTTAGAGCCTACGTAGAGAGGTTCCACAAAGGGGTGATCTAGATGGGGGTCTTTGCGGAGAAAGAGACCTTGGCCAATTTTAGAAGGAACTTGTGGGCTGGTAGGTTATTCCGATCCTTAGCCAAGTATCCACCAGAGACGTACCAGGGGGCCTATGACAGGGCCCTTGAACAGGTAGAGATAGATGAGTAGCTCAAAGTTAAGATGAAGCATAACGATATGAGATTTGCCAAGCGCTAAAAGAAGGAGGCATCCAAACCCGCACCGGTCCTAGGGAACCAGAACAGACCTCCTAACAGATCTACGTACCGGTCGCTACCTTACTAGCCTTAACGGGAGTGGTACCCAGCTAGACAGACCCCTCCTAAAGCAACACATCCACCAATGGAGGTAGCTCGGATAACTAGCGATGAGGAATGGTACACTCATTATACCCCCCTTAATGCATCTCGCGAAACTATCTACTTCGCCATCCACGACAAGGGGCTACTTAGGAAGCCTGGTCCTATGAAGGAACCAGTTGTTGTGCCGAATCACTATAAGTACTGCGACTTCTACGAGGATGTGGGACACAACACCTTAGAATGCTACAGCCTGCACAACCAGATTGAGGCATTAGCAAGAGGAGGTTGCCTGATAGAGTTTCTACAATAGGTATGAGACAAAGAAAGTATATGATGGAGAAAATCCATGTAGTTCTTACCATTAGCGAAGGTCTCACCCTGGTAGGAACCTCCAACAATTCCAGGAAGAATCATGCCGGAAGGTACCCCGGCTAGAAGCAGGCCAGGATGTCCTCAAGGTCCTAGAGGATCACCAGGATTCCCACGTTTATCCCAGATTGTCTTCACTAAGGATGATGTGTACAATACCGTATAGCCCCACGATGATCCCATGGTTGTCACTGTGCAAATAGCCAGTTGCTTGGTCCATCGTGTCCTGATCAATACTGGTAGCAGCGTTGACATCCTTTTCAAGGGTGCTTTGGAGCAGTTCAACTTGAAAAACTCTTGCTACAACAACTACACCACCCCGCTGCGAGGGACTCACTGATACCCATAGGGTCTATGATCTTACCTCTGATAGTGGGAACAGCGCCACTCCAATAGAATCTTATGACAGACTTCGTCGTAGTGGACACCCCATCTGCCTACAATGCCATTCTTGGGAGACCTTTTCTATCTGCCATTAAGGGTGTTGTTGATAACCAAATTTGGCTAGAGACCAAAGGGAAATTTTCCACCTTTCTAGTCTGACTCTAGGCATGAGGTTATCCACCAGGGGACCACGGTTCCAGAAGCCGAGTTACGATACCACCCAATAGAAATAAAGGCGAGCTCTAGAAACACTCGGAATGGAGCCCGGCGCGATCAGATCGAACCCGCGTCACCAAAGCAGAAATCAGGAAGCTCCCTGAGATTGAAACTACCTTGCAACCTCTCTGAAAGCTCGCCAAAACCCCACTGCCACAGAAAAATGTCCGCAGGGGGCTGTATCAAGCTCCAAGAGATCAAGGGAGGCCAGACCAGGCTCCTGGCCAGACCAGGCTCCTGGCCAGACCAGGCTCCTGCCAGACTAAGCTCCTGAATACCGAAGCAGGGACACTGATCTACCTCGCTTTACTAGACAATACGTACCATATTCAACGACCTCAATGAGGAATCATGCTGTGAAGATATGAAGATACACTGGATCATATTTGGAAACATTACGTACGTGTAGAACAAGTCATAGAGTCTAAAAAGGAAACAAACTGATCTCCACCAAGATATTCTCAACTCGGTTATTAACACCAAGTCAATGACGTTTAAATGAGAAATCTCGTCCGATAAGGGGGGAAGAGATTGAGAGAATCAAGGGGAGAATCACAAATCTAACCTACCAAAACTATGTATAAATAAGAGGAAAAAAGGAACCTCTAAGGGAAGAAGAAAACTACTTTTCGACAGGCATACGACAACCACTCTACTACACCCTAGAGAAATGGAGAGCATTTGAAAGATATTTGTATATGATATACCATTGATAATGTTAACAGAAAAATTCACTCGGGATGAAAATCTCAGTTAACACCCTCACCCACTACCGATAGCAGCAGCGGGGTAGGTACCTTCGGTACCGGGGTCCCTCTTTTTTGTATGATCGAGATCGATAGATCAAAGAATCGAGAAAGAACACAAAGGGACCGGGGAATGTAAAATAAACACTGTTTTATTCCGTCAATCACTACGGTAGGATTACAATATGTATACATGCATATTTTTCTCTAATTTCACTCTTTTACACAGGATGAAGATGGAGAAAACGTTCGTGTCGATAAGTAGGTATTTTTCCTCCAGTGATTGTCAATGTGCTCTCACTGGCTTCTGGGAATCTCCCAGGATCTCTCTGGTTGTGGTGATCAAGAATTCTCGAAAAAATCCTTCTTTACTTTACCCTTCAATGCTGTTTATATAGTACTCTCCAGAATCTCCCCAAAATCCGGTTGTCTTAATAAAGATTATAGAGAGTCATATTTTAAGCGTTGAAAGGAATTTGCGTGGAGCTGAAGGCGCGTGATTAGATCCCGTTAATCAATGGTGAATTCAAATTCTGATTCGGTCGACCATTGGGTCATTAATGGCGCTTTATTTTGGCGATGGAGTCAACTTTCCTTCTTCGTAGAGCTTGATGGCGATGGAGTCAACTTTCCTTCTTCTTGGAGCTTGATGGCGATGGAATCGACTTTCCTTCTTCGTGGAGCTTGGAGGGAAATTCTGACTTTGAGGTCTGACAGAGGGTAGTGCTGGTACCTCATTTTGATGAGCTTGTTCTGCCTCCTGCTGGAATGGTGCTTGTGTCTTCGTGTACCATATCGTATCGCCTGGGGGGGGGGGGTAGGATACTTGCCTTGAAGGAGCTCTGGATAAGCATACTAAGCACCAGGCGGGAGTCGGGGTGGCACCAAGGCAGATATTGAGGTGGTACCAAGGTAGGTATCGAGGTACCTGGTACCTTGATCAACGTCGAGATGCTTGCAGGGTGCTAGGCGTGTAAGCTATCATCGTACTGGTCTTGAACTAGTATCATGAGCTTCAGTAGGGCGAGATACATGCTTTTGGAGTTGATATCCTATATAGATAGGTGGATAGTCGAGGTTCCAACCTCGTCGGGTATCGACTCCATCTAGGTGATGGCACCGATGTCGCAGGTCTCTTGGAGTATCTGGATGAATCTTCTTGGATAGGTCTCTGTTTGGAAAATTCTCCTTTGGTCCCTTGTCAGAAAAACCTGTTAACAGATAATAAAATCATCTTTATTTTCTTTCGATTGTACCAATATCCACATTTTTAAAATTATTGTCTGAACAAGCTTGGTATAAAGTATATCCGACCCTGTCCACCACCTCCGTGGTAGTGGTTTCGAGGGTGTTAATTGAGATTTCTCACCACGAGCAAATTTTCAGTTAACAGGTGCATTATCAATCTACCACAACATTCTGAAATTCCCTGTGGGGGACAAGGTAGGCGAGATGAGGGGAGACCAGTAGGCAGTACGCAAATGTTACGCGGTATCTACCAATCCGGCGGCACTTGCCAAATAATTTACGCGGGTAACTGTCATGCAGGACCAGGAATTATTAGGAGATAACCCTGAGGACTTAGATGCCAAAGACAAAATAGTGGCAATAGATACGGAGCCCGAGGTAGAGTTTCCAGCTACTAAAGACACAGAGGAGGAAGACAGAGGGTGGACCAGCGGCTGCCATGCAAATGATTTAGAAGAAATACCAATCATGGAGGATGACCCTTTCAAGGTGATCAGGGTAGGAGCAACGGTGGAAGTAAGAGTGAAGCAGGGTCTGGTAAAGCTCCTTCGGGAATACAGTGACATCTTCGCTTGGAGCCACCAGGAGATGCTGAGAATTCATGTCACCTTGGCAAGTAGCTAATTGGCAGTAGACCCCACCTTTAAACCAATCAAACAGGAGAGGAGGCATTTCAACCCAGAAAGGAATGCCGCAGTGCAAGAGGAGGTAGACAAGTTCATCAAGAAGTCCCGGTACCCTAAATGGATTGCCAACGTTGTCATGGTAACCAAAGCCAATGGGAAATGGTTCATGTGCGTTGATTACACAGACCTTAACCGCGTCTACCCAAAGGATAGCTTCCCATTACCGAAGATCGACCAGCTGTTCGACTGCTGGAAACAAGCTCTTGAGCTTTATAGACGCATTCTCGGGGAATAGTCAGATCATGATGCACCTTGCCGATCAGGATAAGACCAGTTTCATCACCGGGCAGGGTTTATATTGCTACAAGGTAATGCCCTTCGATCTTAAGAATGCAGGGGCTACCTACCAATGTTTGGTCAACCGACTAATCAAAGAGCAAATAGGGAAGACGATAGAGGCCTACATTGATGACATGATCACCGAGTCTTGGGTAGCCTAGCAGTACTAAGACCACCTCCACCAAACTTTCCAGATAGTCAGAGATAACTAGATGCGGTTGAACCATGTTAAATGTGCATTCGGAGTAGCTGTCTGAAAATTTCTTATATTCATGGTCCATGAAAGGGGCATATAGGCCAACCTGGAAAAGATTAAAGCCATCTTAGATCTAGAATCTCCAACCTTTCTAAAACAGGTTCAAGGCTTAACCGATCAGATAACAGCCCTCAACCGTTTCATATCGCTGTCCACTGACAAATGCATTCCCTTATTCAAAGCTATCAATTGGAAAAGAACATGAAACGGGATCAAAACAGTGAGCTAGCTTTCCAATCAATGAAGGAGTACCTAGCCAGCCCACAATTGCTGGTCAAGCCGATACCAGGAGATGAGCTACTACTATACCTGGTAGTATCTGAGAGAACTGTCAGTGGGGCCCTGGTCAAAGCATGTGGAGATGGAGTCCAGCGACCCATCTATTATGTAAGTCGCGCTCTGACCAAATCAGAGAAAAATTATACCCTCCTAGAGAAGCTCACCTTTGCACTAGTGACCACTGCCAGAAAGCTCCACCTCTATTTCCAAGCCTATTCAATCGACCAGCCTCTGCGCCAATTATACAGGTATAGATTGACGAGTACCACCCCGGATAGGTACTACTAGATGTTAGTACTCACAAGTACTTGTATCACCATTTGATTTATCAATAAAGAGATTCTTCTTTTTTCTCCAATCTTCATTTGTCTACATTCTATCGCCGTTGTTCGCCATGTAAATTTCACCTATGATCTCCTCAAGACCAGGAAAGGCCAAATGGCATTCCTCCTGCCCTGGCCGGGCACCACCCACTGCCAGGAAGGATCTGGATCGTAAGAGCATAGTTGCCTGACAGATCAAAACCTTGGTCGGGCACCACCCCCCGCTAAGAAGGGTCTAGTTCGTAAGAGCATAGTTACCTGCCAGTCCAAGGTTGCGAAGTTGTGGCCTTAGTTTCCTGTCGCTTCCTCAAGATAAGGACAAGCCAAATGGCCATCCTCCTACCTTGGCTGGGCACCACCCCCCGCCAGGAAGGACCTGGATGGTATAGTTGCCTACCAGGATCATTTTCGCCTATGTACCTAGATTCCTGAAAAATGGAAGGCTAGGTACCACGATTCGCTAGAATTTTTCACCTATGTACCCAGATCCTTACAAAATGGAAGGCTAGGTACCACGATTCACTATCATTGTCGACCAAGTACCAAGATTCTTTGAAATATGGAGGCAAAGTTCCGTGATCCACCAAGTACCAAGATTCCTTGAAATAGGGAGGCTAGGTACCGTGATCCACCAAAGTACCGAGATTTCAGAAAAACAAGAGCTCTAGGTACCAGTACTGGCCATAGATTATCGCCTAAGTACCAGGGTACCCGAAAAAGGAACGCTTGATACCTCAAACCTCATAGATAGAGTAATCGGTGCTGATAATGTATTTGACGAAGATGCTCTGAGATTCCTTGACTAAGTACTTCTGGTAACCTGGTACCAGTTACCTATCGCGCCAAAAACCTGTTTCTTGTGTTACCGAATATTGGTAAGGTAAGGTTTATGCTGGGGACTGCTCCTCAGATTTATGCTACATTAGAGTTATAAACATGCAAGAAAATTCAACCAAGAGGGTCGTAATGGAAGTTAACCAGGAGTATATTATAGAAGAAAAAGAAAGGAAATGCTTCATTGATCAAATCAGGGAGCCCAACCCTTTTTTCAGGCTACATAAAAAAAACAAACAAACAAAGAGCAACAAAAATGAAAGCCTAGGCATGCCAGCTTCCTCTCCAACTTCTTGCCCGCCTTCTTGACCGGCTTGCCCAACGACATCGATCTCCACCAAGACAGTTGTTGACAATGTCGCCATTATCACCAAAGGTAGGAACAGGGACCATGTTGGAACCATCAACAACAGAGGAGGACATAAAGACAGCTTTGAAACCATCCACGTTCAAGATGCAGGCGGGCACGAGGTTCTAACTCGACTAAGCAACATGTACACCATCGGTAAAGTACAAAGCCATGATCCACCCCTCCTCCCGGTTCCAGGAATCATAAATCTGTCCAGCCATGTTTCCCTGGTGACTCATACCACCTCGCACTGCTCCCTCCATAACACCAAGCATCCTGCCAGTCAGAGAAAAAGAATCTCCACTTCCTTTCACATGGCCAACCACGGTGACGAAACCATCATCAGCTATATCTCATGAAGATCTAGAGTCATCACTGAAACCTACCAAGATGGCCATCAATTGGTTTACTGGATTCTTTTTTCGCTGAAGGGTGAGAAGCAGTGTGAGAAACAAATGAGCAGATCAGGGTATTTGTAGAAGAGGGAGACAGTCACCAGTAACTAGACCCGTCCACGGTTATGGTTCGGGCCGGTTTCGGTTCGAAACCGGCGGTTCCGGTTCCGTGGAGAGGGTGAACCGAAACCGAACCAAAAAATTTCGGTTTTGGTTCGGTTTTTAACCGGTGGTTTGGCAGTTTTGGACGGTTTTCCACGGTTTTAGGCGGTTTTGGAATGTTTTTGACGGTTTTTTTATATGTAAACCGGCGGTTTTAACCGCCGGTTTTGGGCGGTTTTGGGCGGTTTTTCCAAAGGCTAAACCGAAACCGAACCGGCTTCAACCGGTTTCCAACCGGTTTCCAACCGGTTTTGTAACCGCCGATTTCGGTTTCGGTTTTTAACCGCCGGTTTAACCAAACCGTGGACACCTCTACCAGTAACGCAAAAGGGAAACCATTAACAAGGTGCGATGTTCGAAGCATGGGAAAGGAAAGTTTCGTGAAACGTTCATCGCCGAGATATTTCGTTTGAAGCAAGCGAGCCTCTCCTGAGTTGACACATGGAAGAACAATTAAATATAGTGTCCAAACCAAAGATTCCCATACAGGAAATCCAAGAAGGGTTTTTCACTGGGGTAATCTCGAATAGAACGCAGACCATGACTATCTCGATTACCAGATATCGGGAAACACCGATGCCATGATCTAGCAAAGACTTAATACCATATCCTACCACTCCCTTAAAACCGGTACCACAGTCCTTGTTTAACTGATGCCTTGGTACCGCTTCTGGATCAATCCCGTCAACGACCACTATTGATCGGGGTTTAAGGGAAGATCTTCCACCAAGTCTTCCACCAAGTCTACACCTAGGTACCTCGATTCCACAAGGAATGGGTATAACTGGTACCTGGATTCTTTCGACTAAAGTTTTGCCTAAGTACCAAGATTCTCAGAGCAAGAATGCCTGGTACCTTGGTTCTCCCCAAGTAAGACCTATTTCTAACAATGCTCCTCGAGAATATCATTGAAATTCTCGGGCTAAGTACCAGAAGACCCTCGTACCGGTTACAAATTATGCTACACATTCTGATCTTAACGAATTCCAAAGCTTCTTTTATCACCAGGAATTTATTAAGTCAGGTTTACATTGGGGATTGTTCTTTAGATCAAGGCAGGATTCAACCAGGGAATCAGCAAACTGGACATACATAGCTAAAGAAAAGAAAAGGGAATGTTTCATTACTTAAAACCAGGGAGCCCATCCCCCAATCACGGGCTACAAAAATGGTAATGAAAATGAAGTAAAATAAAAAATAATTGATTAAATGATCGAGCTAGGTCATGCATCCACTCGCCCTTGGTTGGCCACTTCAGAAGGATCTGGATAGTAAGAGCATAGCTGCCATCCAGATCAAGGCCTTGGACAGGTCCCACCCCCCGCTAAGAAAAACCAGGTGCTAAAGTGGCCTTAGTCGCCTACCTGGATCTTGCTGCCAGTATATATTCACCATTGTTTTTGCCAAAGTACCAAGATTCCTACAAACAGGAATGCGTGGTATCTGAATATGATATCCTTATTTTCGCCAATGATCGCCTCAAGACCATAAAGGACCATATGGCCTTCATGCTGCCTTGGCTGGGAGCCACCCTCCGCTAGGAAAGAGTGTGGTTAGTAAGGACGTAGTCTCCTGCCAGATAAAGGCCTTAGCCGGGTACTACCCCCGGCTAAGAAAGACCTGGTGCTAACATGGCCATAGCCGCCTACTAGGATCTCGTTGCCAACACATTCTCCATCATGTTCGCCACGGTACCAAGATTTCTGGAGCAGGAATGCAAGGTACCGAGATTCACCAAATATGTTCGCCAAGGCACCAAAGCTCCTTCAAACGAAAACGCGAGGTGCCCAGTTTCGCCAGAATACTTACTTTGGGATCTAGGTTCCTTGAAACAGGAAGACTAGATACTAGATTATTTGCCAAGGCACCAAGATTCTTACAAACAAGAACATAAGGTGCCCAGACTCGCCAGAATATCCACCTAGGAACCTAACTTCCTTGAAACAGGAAAGCTAGGTACCCGATTATCCGATAAGGTACTAAAATCTTTGCAAAGCAGAAATGCAGGGAACCCAGACTCGCTAGATTACTCGCCATATTACCGAGGTTCCTAGAATGGGAATGCAAGGTACCTAGATTGCGAGATTGTACACTAGTATGCTCACCATCATCAAGGAACCAAGATTCCTGGAACATGAATATGAGGTGCCCAGTTCTTACAGATTTTTTCCACCAAAGTTCCAAGATCCCAAGAAAGTATAAGGATCTCTAGTACCCAGATTACCTTCGGTTAAATTTCTGCAAGGTTATTAAAGGGCCCCGAGATTATTTGACTAGGTACCATGGTACCAGTCACCCGCTGTTTTTCTACACACCTTTTCTTATCAGGTTCCTTGCACTACCAAGTACTGATTAAGTCAGGTTTATGCTCGGGATTAATGCTCGAATTTACTCTACAATCAGAAAATGTGTGACAGAATTCAGTCAACAGATATGAATGGAAATGAATTTCTCCTTTCATTAATCAAATCAGGACCCAATAGAGGATGGACCGCCGAATCTACACATAAGTACCAGGATTCATCTGAGGATAAACATCTATGAAATCGAAATTATATTGGGGATCTCACTTCAGATTAAAGCGAGGTTCAACCTAGGGTGTAATAAACCACACACGCATGAAGTCAAAGAAAATAAAAAATTCTCATTTCTTAATCTAGGGAGCCCATCCCCTGATCACGGGCTACAAGAAGATAAAATTATCTAGGTACTACTGGGTAAGGGGTCAAGCTGGATCATGTATCCTCCTGCTCTTGATCGGCCATCTTCTCTCTATCTCCGCCAGTTAGAGCTTCCCCCTCTACTGCACCAGATGGATCCCCGCCTACTTCCTGGGTACCTACAGCAACCAGAAGCTTCATTTGAGACAGATCGCCCTGAAGCTCCCCTGCTACTGCTCCATCAGAATCTCCTCTAAATTCCTTGATCATAGTAGCCTGACCTTCTTCTACCTGGGTAGGGTCAGAAGATGAGATAGGCGGGGCAGATTCTCCACCGTCAGTAGCAGGCTGATCCCCTATCTCCTTGATAGATTCTGATGGAGGAGCAGAAAAGGCAGGAACCCCTCCTTCAGCCTGAGCCACACCAGCCTCAGGATCCTTCAAACTGGGAGTTGCTCCAGCATTGCTTGGTGGAAGAAGGGAGATATAACTCTGGTATGCCCCTCCAACCACTCCACTGGCTCTAGCAACCTGGGAGGGTCCAGCAACATCAAGAGGTGCTACCCCAGCTAGTTCAGTAGCCTTTGCCATGATCTCTTCTCAATTCCATCCAGCGATGACACCCAGATCAAATGGAGGAGAGAGAGCTAGAGCCATTTGGTAGCCAGTAAAAAAGTAACCGTCCCCGAAGGCGGTATCTACTTAAGCATCCAGATCGGCCACGCTACCACGAAGGGATTGGACGTCTTTCTCCAGCTCTGTTACTCGTCCAGTAGCAACATCCCTCTCCTCCTTGAGGCAAAGGGACCTGAGTCTCTTAGTATCCAAAGCATGTTGCATCATCTCCCTGTCAACCTTCGCCTCGTCAGCTTCCCTTTGGGCATTGGCCATCGACTGGTTCAGAGCTTTCATTCCATGAGCAGCCTCAGCGAGCTCGAAGTTAGACTTCCTTAGCTTGACAGTAGCACCTCTAACTTGCTCCAAGAGGGAGCCGACTTGTTAGCACATGGCCACATTGAACTTAAAAGCCTGATAAGAACAAATCACTAGTCAGGATACCTCCTACACTTAAATCAGGATAGAAGATTAAAACAAGACAACTTACCTCAGCCAGAAGAGCAGATTCCCTTCTGATTAGTAGCTCGGTGGGCATGGCCGTCATGACACCCAAGCTCCCACCTGGGCAAGAGGCTGTTGGAACCTAGGGTTACAGATTGCGCAACGAAAGGTTTAAATTTTTTTTTTAATGCAATCATTAAACTAACCCATTTGTACAGTAATAATCAAATGCAATAATAAAATGAAGGAACTTTTCATACCTACGTAGGAGGCTCCTTCACTTTGATACGAACTGCTTCTGATTTGAACCACGTGATCTTCCTCGCTATCTCCCGGAATTGGTAACAGCGTGTGGGCGCGTCACGATATTCAGGACCTGTATGGAGGAAGAAGATAAGAATACACACAGAAAAAACAAACTCTAGGAGTGCAGCACTTTGTGCTCGCCACACCCAATTTTTTTTCTTAGTTTGCTTTTCTCTTTTGCTGTGCACGACCATTTTCTTTTTTTTTTCTCTCTTTACTGTGTCAGTTTGCTCTAATTTGTTTTCATTGCTTTTAAATTAAAATATATATCACATATATCTTAAAAACAAAACCGACATTCGGTTTAAATTTAAAAAAATATATATATCTCATATATATTAAAAACAAACCAAAAATCTTATATTTGATTTTTAAAATTTTATAAAGATATCTCATATCTTTTTTAAAATTAATTAAATATTTTTTTTTTGAATTCAAACATTTCAAATTCAATTTCAAATATTTAATTCAATAAAATAAAATAATCATATTATCTTATTTTATTCAAAATCAAATATCAACTAACACCCTCCATTTAGTGATTAACAACATAATTAAATAATCTTATTATTTAATTTATTTAATCACCATTATTCATTAATTAAATAATCCCATTATTCAATTAATTCCCGAATTAATACGTGTCACTTTCGTAACACAATTAATTGGACAATCCAATTAATTAACCGTGACCCTTGTTACCTAAATCGATCGGGCTAGCAAGGGGACCTAATGGACCACAGTATTTTGAGCTCCAATAATCCTTAGAAATTATTAATTAAACTCTTTAATTAATATTTCATGATTATTAACTTCGGTGTTATTCCACTAAAAACCCGAAGCTGCACTCTCTCAACTGTAGACGTTTTTACACAAACCAATAACTCTCGGTGTCCATCGATATAGCTATTTCATATGGTATAATCCTCCACCAGTAGTTCATAATTAGAGCTGGGTCATAATGTCCGTTATACCCCTATAATCATATCTTTCCATTAAGTACCATTGATTCTCTAATGAACAATAAATCCTACATTCCTTACAGAATTAGGAGAGCGCTCATATTGTTCAAGCCCTGAATCAACCCTTAAGGGAACTACCATCTACTTCTCACAAGAAGGAGTGGATTCCACTATTGTGTACAAACCTTCCCAGCCACAAGCCAAACCGTGATCCCAAAATACGGAGTATATTGATCGGGAATGCAACTCCGACCTCACCCATGGTATATCAAAGACCACGATCTAACCTGAAGGAGTCGATAAGACACTCAGGATTAAGATCACCCACATATAGCCATCATTAGTTGATATATATATATGAATCTCATCGTTAAACAGATCTTAGTGAGAGATTCATATAGATCATGGCCCAGTCCTATATGATCACATCATACAAGGTGCCTCCATTCTCATATCTACATATGAATGATCCAGGATAGGATCACCGTACACTACGAAATGGACCGCAGCTATAGATTAACCACAAATAAAGTACCCCGCTTTATTTGCTATCTACGAACTCTTTAGATTGCTCGTTTTAAACTGAATCCATCTATATATGACACTCATATACTCAGTTCGAAATTACATCCGGCAATTTTGGATGTTAAGTGCACATGTTATATAAAGTATGACACAAAATGAATGAATATACTACTTCTTTTATTTATGTTCAAATTACATTTACATATTACAAGCTTTAGGACAAAAACCCCAACAATCTCCCACTTGCACTAAAGCATGTGAGTCATGTCTCGTAACCCTAGACCTTCTAGGTGACCTTCAAACACTTTAGCCGGTAAGGTCTTCGTAAATGGATCAGCATGATTGTCTTGTGAGGCTATCTTGGTGACGATCACATCTCCTCTCTGCACTATCTCTCTAATGAGATGATACTTTCTCTCTATATGCCTCCCTCTCTTGTGGCTTCTTGGTTCTTTGGAATTAGCCACAGCACCACTGTTATCACAATAAAGTGTGATGGGCTTATCCAGATCTGGAACAACTTCCAGATCACTCAAGAACTTACGGAGCCAAACAGCCTCTTTAGCAGCTTCACAAGCGGCTACATATTCGGCTTCCATGGTGGAGTCAGCAATGCAAGATTGCTTTATGCTTCTCCACACAATGGCTCCACCACCTAGGGTGAATACTGATCCAGACGTGGATTTTCTAGAATCCCTGTCTGACTGAAAATCAGAATCTGTGTATCCTAACGGGATCAAATCCTGGCCGGAATACACTAGTATATAGTTTCTCATTCTCCGAAGATACTTGAGAATAGTCTTGATAGCAACCCAATGATCTAATCCTGGGTTGGACTGGTTCCTCATGACTACTCCCACTGCATAGCAGATGTCCGGTCTCGTGCATAACATATCATACATGAGACTACCTACTGCTTATGCATATGACACACGTCTCATATCCTCAACTTCTTGAGGTGTCTTAGGACACTGTTCCTTCGACAAGTGAACCCCATGTCTAGAAGGTAAATTACCTTTCTTGGAGTTCTGCATCGAAAATCGCATAAGAATCTTGTCGATATATGATGCCTGAGACAATGCTATGAGTGTGTTCTTACGATCCCTTATAAGTTGGATCCCTAGAACATAACTCGCCTCTCCCAAATCTTTCATTTGGAATTGGCTAGCCAGCCAGCCCTTTACATCAGACAACACTCCTACATCATTCCCAATGAGTAGGATGTCATCTACGTATAGGACCAAGAAAACTACTTTCTTGTCAATGATGCGCTTGTAGACACAAGGCTCATCAACGTTTTGCTCGAAGCCATAGGTTTTGATCACATCATCAAACCTTATGTTCCAAGATCTAGATGCTTGCTTAAGTCCATAAATGGACCTTTGCAACTTGCAAAATTTTTGCTCTTGATCTGGAAACACAAATCCCTCTGGTTGCATCATGTATATGCTTTCATCAAGATTGCCATTCAAGAATGCAGTCTTGACGTCCATTTGCCAAATTTCATAATCTAAATAGGCAGCAATGGATAAGAGAATCCGAATAGACTTAAACATGGCTACTGGCGAGAAGGTCTCTTCATAATCGACCCCCTCTTTCTGGTTATAACCCTTGGCCACTAGCTTTGCCTTGAAGGTCTCTACCTTCCCGTCTACTCCTCTCTTCCTCTTGTAGATCCACTTACATCCTATGGGTTTTACCCCATTCGGTAAGTCTACAAGTTCCCAGATTGAGTTAGAGTACATAGACTCCATCTCGAGATTCATGGCTTTAAGCCATTCCTCTTTATCATGATCTTCCATTGCATTCTTAAATGTCAATAGATCATCCACACTATCAGTAGAGACAAGATCTTGTCCCTCACTGACACCCAAATAGCGTTCAGGCTGTCTCACAACCCTCTCACTACGTCTAGGTGGTAGTGTATCCTGACTAGGAATTATCTGACTTTCAGATGTTAATGGATTAACAACTCTAGTTGATTGAGTACTGGTCTCACCAGGCTCCAACTCATTTAATACAATTTCAGAACGAGGTTTATGATCACTTATATAGTTATCCTCAAGAAACGTTGCATTTGTCGATACAAATACTTTGTTATCTTCAGGACTATAGAAGTATCCACCTCGGGTCTCCTTAGAATATCCTACAAACAAGCAGACCATAGACTTGGGATCTAGCTTTCCAGTTCTGTTCTTCAGCACGTGTGCTGGACACCCCCATACGTGAAAATGTCGTAAACTAGCTTTATGACCATTCCACAACTCTAGGGGAGTTTCATGAACAGATTTGGATGGCACTACTGTAAGGACCTCGATTTTATGATTGGCTTATTTCATGACAAACCACCACATTGGGGATGATTGTGTAATGGGTAGCTTAGGTCCGTATTGGCAAGCTTCCAAGCATCTCCATGACTTCAAGAGCAAAAGGTATATTCACTTGACTTTGTCTCTTGAAGAGTTTAGGTGCACACACACACTTCATGCATGTTTTGTTTATCTTGCATTTGTGTTCTTTATTGTTTGTATAAGTGTGCATCCTTTTCTAAAACACTCACTAGCTTACATTAGATATCATATCTTGCATTGTATCTTAGTTGATAACATGTTTGACATGTTAATTGTGCTTCATTGTGTGCATCCCACTCTCTTCACACTTGCACAACATTCATGTAAGATTGACTTTTGTCTTGAGTGTTAAAAAGGGATTTTTCCCTTTGGCGCGGCCTAGACCGCTCGGCAGGCTTTGCTTGCACCGCGGCGCACGGAGCGGTATTCTCCTGTGCGTCATGCGCGACGTGGACCGTGACCTGTGCACTTGCAAGCACAGCGGTCCCAACCGCGGTGTAGTCCAGATGGTGCACTGCTGTATGTACCGCGGTCTAGACACTTACCTGTGCCGCGGTCTAGCAAGCGGTTTTGACGGGATTCTGGTTCCCAAGTTCAAAACGATGTAGTTTGATCTAGGGCTTCATATATATTCTTCCTCTTCTCTTCTTGGCCGACTAAGAGCTCAGAAAATCATTTCTAGAGAGAGGTTAGAGCTCCTAGAGAGAGAAAGCTTCAAGAAAGCTTCTTTGACTCTCCAAACCCAAAACCCATCTCCATCTTGCATCATTCAACATCATTTGAGCATGGGTCTTCATTGTTTCATGACTAGGTAAGCAAGAACTTCTTTGAATATCATTTATTGTTCTTGTTACTCTAGATTAGGTATTTATTGCATGATTAAATACCTAGACTCTATTATTGCATATTTATGAGTCTTGATAACATGATTGGGTTTGTATTTTGATAGCTTAATTGATTAGGTCATTTTTGCCTAAAAGCTAGGTCATAAACATTCATTTGTGATTCATTGATAACTAGGTTGAAATATTGATTCTTAATCAACTAGTTAAGCTTATTGAATGTTTATGCATATTTTGTGTAACAATTAGTTTGTTGGAAATTCTCTACAAATCTAATTGAGTTTGTTTGTTGATAGACTTTTGTCTAAGACCTGCATTTAGTGAATGATTAAATGTCTTGTTTTAATCACATGAATATATGCTAAGTTTATGTTGAATACATTGTGAGCATATCTGTTGATTCATTGTGATTGTTTGTGATAGCTAGGATTGGTTGTTATTGATAACATCTAGCTAAGTCTTTATGCCTTGCATTTAGACATTTGACAACTTGGATGTGTTTCTACAAACTCCTAGTTGAGCAATTTGTGTTGTCTAGCATAATTTGCATTGAGCATCATTTACATGATCACATAGACACATAATTCTCTTCATTGAGTCAAAGTCTTGTGGCTTCGGGGTGAAGTTGCACAAGCATTGTAGTCTTGCAACCAAGTTGTGGTTGGCAAGCATTGGTCAAGAATCCATTGTAAAAGGCCTGCAGGAAGAGTAGGAGGTGCTCACGCCAATAGGAGTGTATCAGTGGATATCACTAGGGATTGAACCAAGAGTGGCGAGTGGTAGTGTCCATAGCCTGAGGTTATCTAGAGTGAGAGTCCGAGCATCACTTGAGGGTGTAACATTTTACTCATATAGTGGATTTGAGGATCGTGTGTGGCTAGAAGGATAGCCCGTGGTTTTTCCCTTGTTGAAGGGTTTCCACGTAAAAATCAAGTGTTATTTATTATTCCGCACTTTACACTTAATTTTGTATGTTTGTTTATGTTGGGTTATATTATTAATATTGACTAATCGAAAAGTTGGTAATAATCGATTAACAACCCATTCACCCCCCCTCTAGGTTGTTAGACACACATTAAGAGTATATTTTCAACTACATTCAAAATGTATGCCGCTGTTTGTAACGCATATCCCCAAAAGGAATTTGGTAATGATGAGAAACTAATCATAGATCTCACCATTTCCATTAGGGTTCTATTTCTCCTCTCCGCGACACTATTCTGCTGAGGTGTACCAGGAGCTGTGAGTTGGGACACTATCCCATGCTCGACCATAAAGTCTTTAAACTCTTGGTCAATGTACTCACCTCCACGATCTGATCGTAGAGACTTGATAGTCTTTCCTAACTGGTTCTCAACTTCAGCTCGGAATTCTTTGAACTTTTCAAATGTTTCTGACTTCCGTTGCATTAGGTAGACATATCCGTATCTCGAGTAGTAATCTATAAAGGTGACATAATACTCATAACCACCCCTTGCTTTAACATTCATTGGTCCACAGACGTCTGAATGTATAAGCTCTAGTGGTTGTTTAGCTCTAAGCCCTTTTCTAGTAAAAGGTCTCTTAGTCATCTTACCTTCTGGACAAGATTCACAGACAGGTAATGTGCCAACCTTTAACTCATTTAAAGATCCGCTTTTTACTAGTCTGTTTATCCGGTCAAGGTTAATATGTCCAAGCCTTAGATGCTAGAGATAGGTTTCGTTTTCTGGAGAAATCTTATGTCGTTTAGTTTTTGGTTTTTCAACTTTAAACATTTCGGTGTTGAGCAGTGTTGTATGCATTAACGGTCTTAACACATACAAATTGTTTTCATTAATTCCTGAACAAATATTCAGACCATTCTTTGCAATAATAACTGATTTATTATCAAAAGAAACAGAATATAATTGTTCTAACAACTTAGAAACGGAAATTAAATTCCGTGTAAATCCAGGAATAAAAAATACATTGTCCAACAAAATAAAATAATTATTACAAAAATGCAATCTAATTACGCCCACTGCTCGTGCCGACACGACATCCCCTGACCCCACTCGCATCGAGAAGGCTCCCTCCTCAAGCTGTGTCCAAGAATCAGTCAACTGCAAAGAAGAACAAACATGGTTAGTGGCCCCTGAATCAACTATCCAAGGTGAAGAATCATCTTCAACTAAACATGACTCAAGAACAAGTAAATCATATTTACCTTTCGCTTTCTTCTTCTTGGCTACCTCCTCCAGATACTGAGGACAATTCCTCTTCCAGTGTCCGACCTTGTCGCAATGGAAACATTTTCCTTTGCTCTTGTCGATGGAGGCGCCTTTCTTTTTGCTTTGGGCTTTCTTGGGTTTGGGCTTACCCTTCACCTTCCCAGCAGACCTCTTCCTCTTGTTGTTATTGGAGGAAGATGGTTCAGCAACGTTTGCCTCACCGGTCTTACTTTTGCTGTCCTTGGTCATGGACTCAAAAGTAGCGAGCTCATTGAGCAACTATGTGAGACTAAACCTTAACTTGTTCATCCCGTAGTTGTTCTTAAACTGATCGAAACTCTTCGGAAGAGTCGTCAGTATGATGCTCACTTGACTGGGTTCATCAATGGCCCCGCCATTGACTTCTGCCGTGTTGAAGTAGGACATCATGCCCACTTCATGCTAGCGAGCATAGCGGAACGAACAGCTTCGTGTCGTTTTTGCTCGGAGGGTTGCCCGAACATAGCTTGCAATGACTCCATAATATCGAATGCTGTAGTCATTGCTTCGTGCTTTGTGACAAGCATGTCTGTCATAGAAGCTAACATATATGTTCGGGCCTTCTCATCAGATGAGACCCATCGCTGGTATGCCTCACGAACAGTTCGTGTGGCATTGGCAGTAGGCACCGGAGGACATTCCTCCGTAAGCACAAACTTGAGGTCTTTGGTGACCAGTATTGCATTAATGTTAAGTTTCCATTTTGTGTAGTTATCACCAGTTAACTTATCATTTGCAAGTATTTGTAATAGTGCAGATGACATGGCTGAAAAAACATAAATTAAAGATTCATTCAGTCATACATTCTAAACATGTGCTAATGTTCGGCATAAAATTAAACATGATGCATGAAAATGTTTAATGAACAAGAACAACCCTAAAAACAATGTTTCTATGCCACGACAATCCAACATACCACAAGCAAGTGCCGTCTTAGGGTCTGTCAAATTCTTGCATGTTGGATCGAGACCTTCTCAGTCAAAGGATATACCAGAATAACTCTTATGCCAATATCATTCAACCATCGTTTATTAGGTCAGGTTTTTAATTAACCAATTTAATTAAAACCTTGTGAGTGTAACCCATCATTTCAGATCTCAGGAGCTTAACTCGAAAATTGCCGCCTTAGGGTCGGTCAATCCCGAAATCCTATCTGTTAGGAAGTCAACCTTGGTATTGATTCTTATGGAAACCCTCCTTAGGGAGGACGAAAACTAAGCCGACACAATGCCCCACTCGAATCTCACGATGTTGAACTAATGATGGAGACCGCAGGATATAATGTCATATATCCCTCTCCCACTCACTATTTTATATTAAGGGTTTTCTATTAATATTAATGCACCTAGATTAAAAAAGATTAAACGGCTAATTTTAATCTAAGCGTCAAGTGCATTAATCACAAATTATTAGAATCCTATTCCAATAACTAATAAACTAAATTGATTTTTAACACTTAAAAAAATCTAGTTCATTAGTGATAATTCAAATCTATGCAAACTGTTTACTAAGACTAGAATTATTATTAAATGTGTATTTACCAAGTTTTAACTATTAAAACTGAACACATTATTAGGTCCAATTATTATTAGGAGCTTAATCAAATTAATCCTAATATATAAAAAAGGACCCTACTAATCTAAGTATTTAAACTTTTTAATAAAAAAATTAGTAATTAATGAGATTTACCAAGTTTTTACTCCTAAAAACTAATCCCATTAAAATAGCCAATTATGTGAATAACCCATTTTAATCAAATTAAAAAAAATTAAACACATAATATAGATGGCTATAATGCATGTATGATATATCAACATATATATATATATATATATATATATATGTAGGCACAACTAATTTAAATGACATGTATATGCATGGCAATGCTTAATCATCAAATAATTAAAACATACATGAGTTGACCGAGTGTTGTGGATTATTTAACCTAAAAATTGGAATCTAATTACAAAAAATATTCCCAAGGCATCCCTTGGTCTTCTTGTAATTTCCAAGATTTCCAATCTCTTCAGGTCATGTGCGCTGGTAGCATGCGCTGGATAGGCATCGCTGATATAACATGTGCTGGGCGCTGGTAGCAAGGTTGCTCGCTGAGGAATCGCTGGACGAAGCGCTGGTAGCATGCTCGCGCGCTGATAGGCGCTGGTGGTATGCGCTTGTCTGCGATGCGCGCAGCTGGAAGGGAGCTGATGGCATGTGCTTGTCTGCGATGCGCGCAGGTGGAAGGATGCTGATGGCATGTATGCGCGCAGGTGGTGCGCACAGGTGGTAGGCGTGTTGGTCTGCATGCGCACGTTGAACGCTGGCCATACTGGTCTACAACGCACGCAGTCACCAGGTCTTGTTGCAATTACATATTTTTTTTTTTAATAATACAACAGTAAAAAATAATAAAAAAAATATAACAACATTATACAACCCAAAAACACTCTAAATCCACAACACCATAAAAAATTACGATCAACCATGTTTTTAAATTAAACAATTTAATTAAAAAACATCATACACTCATAAAAAAAAAATATGTGCCTACAAATTCATACATATCAGGAGTAATCGAATTCGATTATACTGTACAAAAATTGGCTCTGATACCAATTGTTGGAACCTAGGGTTACAGATTGCGCAGCGGAAGGTTTTAAATTTTTTTTAATGCAATCATTAAACTAACCCATTTGTACAGTAATAATCAAATGCAATAATAAAATGAAGGAACTTTTCATACCTACGTAGGAGGCTCCTTCACTTTGATACGAACTGCTCCTGATTTGAACCACGTGATCTTCCTCACTATCTCCCGGAACTGGTAACAGCATGTGGGCGCGTCACGATATTCAGGACCTGTATGGAGGAAGAAGAGAAGAATACACACAGAAAAAACAAACTCTAGGAGTGCAGCACTTTGTGCTCGCCATACCCAATTATTTTTCTTAGTTTGCTTTTCTCTTTTGCTGTGCACGACCACTTTTTTTTTTCTCTCTTTACTGTGTCAGTTTGCTCTAATTTGTTTTCATTGCTTTTAAATTAAAATATATATCACATATATCTTAAAAACAAAACCGACATTCGGTTTAAAATTAAAAATATATATATATATATCTCATATATCTTAAAAACAAAACCGACATTCGGTTTAAAATTAAAAATATATATATATCTCATATATATTAAAAACAAACCAAAAATCTTATATTTGATTTTTAAAATTTTATAAAGATATCTCATATTTTTTTTAAAATTAATTAAATATTTTTTTTTTGAATTCAAACATTTCAAATTCAATTTCAAATATTTAATTTAATAGAATAAAATAATCATATTATCTTATTTTATTCAAAATCAAATATCAACTAACACCCTCCATTTAGTGATTAACAACATAATTAAATAATCTTATTATTTAATTTATTTAATCACCATTATTCATTAATTAAATAATCTCATTATTCAATTAATTCCCGAATTAATACGTGCCACTTTCGTAACACAATTAATTGGACAATCCAATTAATTAACCGTGACCCTTGTTACCTAAATCGATCGGGCTAGCAAGGGGACCTAATGGACCCACAGTATTTTGAGCTCCAATAATCCTTAGAAATTATTAATTAAACTCTTTAATTAATATTTCATGATTATTAACTTCGGTGTTATTCCACTAAAAACCCGAAGCTGCACTCTCTCAACTGTAGACGTTTTTACACAAAACAATAACTCTCGGTGTCCATCGATATAGCTATTTCATATGGTATAATCCTCCACAAGTAGTTCATAATTAGAGTTGGGTCATAATGTCCGTTATACCCCTCTAATCATATCTTTCCATTAAGTACCATTGATTCTCTAATGAACAATAAATCCTACATTCCTTACGGAATTAGGAGAGTGCTCATATTGTTCAAGCCCTGAATCAACCCTTAAGGGAACTACCATCTACTTCTCACAAGAAGGAGTGGATTCCACTATTGTGTACAAATCTTCCCAGCCACAAGCCAAACCGCGATCCCAACATACAGAGTATATTGATCGGGAATGCAACTCCGACCTCACCCATGGTATATCAAAGACCACGATCTAACCTGAAGGAGTCAATAAGACACTCAGGATTAAGATCACCCACATATAGCCATCATAAGTTGATATATATGAATCTCATCGTTAAACGGATCTTAGTGAGACATTCATATAGATCATGGCCCAGTCCTATATGATCACATCATACAAGGTGCCTCCATTCTCATATCTACATATGAATGATCCAGGATAGGATCACCGTACACTACGAAATGGACCGCAGCTGTAGATTAACCACAAATAAAGTACCCATCTTTATTTGCTATCTACGGACTCTTTAAATTGCTCGTTTCAAACTGAATCCATCTATATATGACACTCATATACTCAGTTCGAAATTACATCCGGCAATTTTGGATGTTAAGTGCACATGTTATAAAAAGTATGACACAAAATGAATGAATATACTACTTCTTTTATTTATGTTCAAATTACATTTACATATTACAAGTTTTAGGGCAAAAACCCCAACAGAGGCAACGAAGTGGGCCAAAACTTCATCTTGGTTGCTGTCCTTCGACCTCAATCGCCCCTTATCTCGAGGTACCACCTGCCTCGCCATAGCAGGGTCAGAACTTTTCTTGACCGATTTAGGCTGACCAGTTGCCATAACGGGAGAAGCTGAAGAAGCTGAGGCACCAGCATCATTAGCAGCTGCAACATTAACTGGTTTGAGAGGCGAAGCATCTTGCACCCGGCTGGAAGCACCTCGATACCTCTCCACTCTGGCTGTAAAAGCCTCCAGCGACCTAGCCGAGGTAGGAAGAGGGGGAGCCGACGATCTAGATACCCCGACCGGGGTCCTATCAGAGCCAGCAGATACACCAACCCCTGCATCAAGATCAGAACTGGCTGGAAGCCTGACAGGGGAACTTGGAGGAGAATCAACTGTACCGCCGGCTTGGTTGGGCTACACCTCAGGAACCAATGGAGATACTGCTGAAACTACAAGGATAGACAGAGTCAATATTTGCAGAATCAATAAAGCAATATAATATGAGCAAAGTCAGAAAGTCTTCTACCTGGAGAAGCCCCGGAAATGCGAAGGTAGTGATCTACCCTCTTTGCCTCGAAGGCCTCCGAGATGGGAAACTTCCCGTTAATATAATGACGGGCCATGATAGCCCGTAAGATTTTCTCCGATTCTTCAGATAGCTTGCTCTTCTTTAACGTGGGCTTATCACTGAAAATAGTGGGAACTCGGAACTCAGACCCTCCGATATGAACCGAACTTCCCCATTCACCTCCGAGGATGATCCATTCCTCCTTCCAGGAAGTATCCTTTTTCATGGCCCCCAGTACCACAAATTGCAAGTTGTTTTTGGTGCGAGCATAGAATTGACTCTTTGGACCCGGGGCATTAGCAGCAATCTGAAACACATATCCAATCTCATCTGGACCTGGTTCCCGATCGATGTTATCCCTCTGACATTGCTCCCTCCACAACACCAGGAACCCTACCAGGTGCCTCCAAAATCCTGGTGTCAGCTGGACGGGCGCTAACTGTAAGGCATGTAGCGTCCTTCGTAAGGTAGGGTGAAGGGGTAGCCTGACTCCACAATCGAAGGCTGCCGTATGAATCAGGACCTCACCAACTGAAGGAGAATACAAGTCATACTCCCGTGGAGGGACAGCGATAGTGATCTCTTTAGGGATATTAAAATCTCTCCGTAAGCGTTTGATGGTTTCCGGAGTGCTGGTAGAAGGAGGGACGCATCTATACTCATACGGAAGGCCGGTCAGCCCTTACTGTCTGTGACCTCGCCAGCCCAGTCTGTCTGTGACCTCGCCAACCCGGTCTCTACCTACCCCGGTAGCGGTTCCTGTTTCTCCACTTAACTCCCGGTCGACATCAACCGGAGCATCGGGATTGTTCAAAAAGCCCGTCCCAATTGCAACGTTCCGATTGGAACGCCGGCTCTGAAAGGGAACGTCGTCCCCGCTATCACTGTCGACGCGTGCCCTTTTTCTAGGGGCGAGACTCCCACTAGCCACCGCATCACCGTCGAACAGCTGCTCAATGCTGTCTCCACCAAGTGAAGACATGACAACAGGCTCAGAATTCAGTTTCTGGAAGAAGAGAAATTAAAGGGGGTAAAGACGAGGAAAAAGCTAAGATTTTTTTTGTCTTGCTACGCGTGTAAATTGGGAAAGCTAATGAAAGAAGAAGTAAGTCCACAATGAAGGAGCAAGGTTCACTTATATAGAGTTAGATGCTTGTAACGGGCAGAGAGGGTAATTAATGTCACGGGATAATCAGCGACGTGGAGGGAACGGTTTTAGGAAACGTGCGCCCCTAAAAATTTTGTTTTTCCTTTTTTGAACTTGGCCTACCCTGGTTAGCCACATGGAAGACTCAGTAAAATCAGCGTGCAAAAGGAAGATTCCATTCTACGAGACGATTATGAAAAATTCTCTGAATATTAACTATCCTGACTCCAACCCCAACCTGATATCGGTGTTCAAATCAGAGGGGACTTCTGTTAACATGGATTTTTGGCAAAGGACCATAGGAGAATTTTCCAACTAGTATCAACCTGATGGACGCCAGTCCTAGCTTCCGGGTGACCAGCAAGGTCAATGCCACTACCTAGATGGATCTGATACTTGGTAAGGCCAGGACCTTGATTACCTATCTATCTAGATGGAGCACTAGTCCCGCGAGCTAACGAAGGTACATACCTCACCCTACTAAATCTCCTGATATCAACTCAAGAGTAGTACAATGGTAGATCACACATCTAGCACCCCTCAAGTGCCTCGACATCAGTCAAGGTACCCGGTACCCCGATGCCCACCTTAGTACTACCTAGACTTCCATCTGGTACCTAGTATCTCGATGTATATATTCAGAGCCCCCCCCAGGACAAGTACCTAGTCTACCAAGCAGTACGAAGATGATCGCGAAGATACAAGCGCCAGACAGAACAAGCTCAATGCCGGTGAGACCCTAATGGTATACCAGCACTACGTCCTACCAAAGAATTCAGAATCAGAGTTTCCCTCCAAGCTCCATGAAAAAGGAAAGTTGACTCTATCGCCAAAATAAAGCACCATTAATGAGACTTGATTAGAATTCGGATTCGACAGTAATTAACAGGATCAAATCCAGCGCCTTTAACCCCACACAATGTCTTTCAACGCCTAAAAAAGGACACTCGATAATCCTCATTAAAGGGACCGGATTTCGTGGGGATCCTTTGAAGAACTATATATACGGCAGTGAAAGGTAGAAAAATAAGGCTTTTTTCTGAATATTAAGATCGCCTAAGACAGAGAGAGTTGTTTTCCGGTGGAATTCCCTTTTGAAATTCTCCGAAGCCCGTGAGAGTCCACTGACGATCATTGAAAGAAAATATCCACTTGTCGACATATACGCTTTCTCCACCGCTACCATGTGTAAGAGAGTGAAAAACGAGATAAGAGAGTATACTGTGTAACTTTGTTATAATATTATTGAATAAAACAGTGCTATTGAATAAAACAGTGCTATTTCATATCTCCTCGATCTTTCCTATATTGCTTCTTATTTACATTACAAGGAAGGATCATGGTACCGAAGGTACCTATCCCGCTACTGGCTACCGGTAGTGGGTGAGGGTGTTAACCGAGATTTCGCTCCCTGAGTGATTTTTCTGTTAACAAATATAGTGCACAAGTATATACTTGAGTGGCAAGGCTAATTAATTAGTCTAATATGTTGTTTTATTTTATTAATTAATCAAATGGAAATTAATTAATTTACTAATTACTTGTTTGATTAAAAGTTAAAATCTTTTTCTAACTAGGAGTAGGACTCTTAGTGTCATACTATTGTTGGTAGTATGGTAAATATCAAAGACTATATTTGATAAGTAGATAAATGAAAGTATTTTAATTACATAGTCAAATTAGGAAGTTTTTGATATAGTCACAATTTTAATATTCAATAATTTATTATTGGATAATACACTCATGAGTTGGAATAGGGTTAAAACTCAAAGTTGATAGGAGACTTGGAAAAGAGGTAATCCTACTTGTGTGAGGATTTGACTACAAGGTAGAAATTCTACTTGTGTGAGGATTTGACTACAAGGTAGAAATTCTACTTGAGTGAGGATTAGGTCATCAACTATATATATTATTAAATTCGGAATTAAGAATATGAGTTAAAAAAAAAAATTTGAAAGAAACAATTTTTATTCTCTTGCTTTTGAATAAAAAAAACTTCCAACTCAAGAAAGGGGTGTAGAATTCGGCAATAGAGAAGAAGAATAAGGAGCGTTTTATTTTTGATAGTACATTAGAAGCTTTTACATCAAAAGGCTTAATGTACAAGATCGAATTAGGGTTCACACGAGTTTTCGATTAAGAGATTGAGAATTCACAAGTGACCAAACGTTCATTATTTTCTCTACGAGGATTATTATGACTAACAAAAAGAAAAAGACTTTTGTTTCCATCCTCAGGTTTACAATTCAAAAAAAGGGAGCCCACACTCCTAGGTGATTCACGTTCGTGATTGGATCGAAAGATCTTGTGGATTCAATTCGAAGCAAGCGGATTCAAATTGACGCAATATCAATCGTCACGTGTAAAAGGTACGATACTTTTATTATATGTTAATTAATCAAGGGTTAAGGTTCTTTCTTTTAAAGGAAATTTTTTGAAATATACCTACCAAGTTTTTCGCTTCCGCCTCGTGTTTTTCCCTACAATTGGTATCAGAGTCTGGTTGTACCCTTGATTTATTGATGTATATATATACTTGAATATATTTCTTTTTATTGTAAATATGCATATTATAGATGTTAGGATTATGCTCAATAGCAAGAGTGTAATATTGTAATTAACAATCTTCTCATATTAATAAAGTGATTTCTGGTTTTACAAAATCTTATAGCATTTATAATGATTATTTACTTTTGTAAAAGTAAATAATCATAAGGTTAAAAGACTATGAGAAATGAAGAATTGTTCGTACATCTGGATATGTATGAGGTACACATAATTCTTTAGTTAGTCTTGAATAAACGTTCACAACTTAAGTTAAAGGTTGGACACCTTTATCTTGATAAAGTTGTAGAATTCTTTTGCTGGCATTTGAGTGGGATCAAATGAGTTATGATAAGTCTAAAATCATCGAAAGGGTCTTCGAGTAAAAGAATCTAGTTCATTGGGTGCATTGAACAGGATCACAATGAAATATTTTATCTAGAACTGTCAGTAGATACAAGTCTTTTCATTATGAGGACAATAGGAGAGTCTATCTTAATCCTGAGATAAATGATGGACTTATGATTGCAAGTGTTATCATTTGAGCTGTCAATGAGTACGATTATATAGCATAGTCTATCCTCGATAGTTTGGTGATATTCATTTGTTAGTCGATAGAGAACTTCATTTATAGATATGGACATCGTGGCTCAATTTATTGAATAAGAGTATAATATTATCATATGGATATTTTGAGGTATTAGATATTAAATCTCAACGTTGAGTTTTCGATAATGTCTATTGAAAACATGGCTTTTGGACAAGTCAAAATATCCAAGTTCAAAACTTGGTCATATGAGTAAATATGGTAACTAGGAGAGCTATATGCGGTCTATGAGCTCTTGGCGATTACTGATATTATTCACGAGGATACACTATCTCTAATAAGATTGTCTAGGGCATGAATGAGAAACATCTTCTTATTCTATCTTTATTTAAGAGTTCAATTTTAGCTCTTTAGTGGAATGAACTAAAATTAATAGATCGAACCTAAGTGAATCATTTGTTGATTGTGATTAGGTTATATCTATTGAAACTTAAATTTAGATAGCCCGCCAAGATCCCCAATCCACACGGACTTGCATGGATCACTTGATATATTCTACCGGACTAATTTATGGGTCCATCTAGAATTGTATTTAATATATTAAGAATATAATTTGCACATTATTTATTTAATGGGCTTCTCAAATTATATTAATATATTAATGAGAGACATGTGAGCTTGTTTCTTTTAGTAAGAATGAGTCTGGTTCACACGTGAGCTTTTATTTAAAACCTGAATGGATTAAATAAAATAAGAAAATAATATTTGGCCCATATTTTTTGTGTGTGGGCGGCAAGGCCATAATAATAGCCTAAAATATTATTTTATTTTATTGTTTGATTAAATGGAAATTAATTAATTGATTAATTAATTATTTAATTAAAAATCAAAATCTTTTTCTGACTAGGAATTATGTTTCCTAGTAGTATACTATTATAGTAGTATAATAAATATTGTTAACAGGGTTTTTTGGCTAGGGACCAAAGGAGAATTTTCCAACTAGTATCAACCCGATAGTGGCCAATCCTAGCTTCTAGGTGACCATCGAGATCGATGCCCCTACCTAGGTGGAGCCGACACTTGGTAAGGCCAGGACGTCAATTACCTATCTATCTAGATAGGACATCAGCTCCGCAAGCTAACGAAGGCACGTACCTCGCTCTACTGAAGCTCCCAATATCAACTAAAGACCAGTACAATGGTAGATCGCACACCTAGCAACCCTCAAGTGCCTCGACATCAGTCAAGGTACCCAGTACCCGATGCCCGCCTTGGTACGACCTAGACTTCCACCTGGTACCTAGTACCTCGATGTATATATTTGGAGTCCTTCCAAGGCAGGTACCTTGCCTACCAAGCAATATGAAGATGATCGCGAAGACACAAGCACCACTCCATCAAGAGATAGAACAAGCTCCATGCCGGCAGGATTCGACTGGTATACCAGTACCTCGCCCTACCAACAAAATTCAGAATCAAAGTTTCCCTCCAAGCTCCACGAAGAAGGAAAGTTGACTCCATCACAAAAATAAAGCGCCATTAATGAAATCTAATTAAAATTCGGATTCGACAGTGATTTCATGGCAACAAATCCCACGCCTTCAGCCCCACATAATGCTTTTCAATGCCTAAAAAATGACACTCAATAATCCTCATTAACACCACCTGATTTCGTGGGGGTTCTTTGGAAAACTATATATATGGCGTTGAAGGGTAAATAGAGGGGGGCTTTTTCTGAATATTAGGATCGCCAAAGACAGAGAGAGAGAGAGTTGTTTCTGGTGGAATTCGCTTGTGAAATTCTCCGAAGCCCGTGAGAGTCCACTGACGATCATTGGAAGAAAATATCCACTTGTCGACATATACGTTTTCTCCACCATCACCCTGTGTAAGATAGTGAGAAATGAGAGAAGAGTGTATATCGTGTAACTTCATTATAATATTCTTGAATAAAACAGTGTTATTTCATATCTCATCGACCTTTCCTATACTGCTTCTTATTTACATTATGATAAAGGATCGTGGTACTGAAGGTACCTATCCCGCTACTGGCTACCGGTAGTGGGTAAGGGTGCTTACCGAGATTTCACTCCCTGAGTGATTTTTTTGTTAACACTTTTTGGTGCCGTCTGTGGGAAACACCACACCCTCAAAAGAAAGCCAGCGTGCCTCATTTTCTTGTCTTATCATCAAAATGAAGCTCCGATCCTTTCAGGATCATCCTGACCCGTCAGGACACTAGTCAAACGCTTCAACCCGAAAGGGTCAGAAGCCGAAGAAGGGGGGAAAGGGTCGCAAACCCGCCTCGAAGCCGTCAGCTACCCCGCGGATTACCCCCAAGGTACCTGCTACCCCAGCAGCTGGACCTGCCAATCTAGACCAACATGTCGCAGCCTTTATAAAGAGCATTCACCTCCGAATTGTCACCGAAGGCAGTACCAGTTAGCCTGCGGTACCAGATCCCAGGGGAGATGCCAATCGGCAAGGTACCAGGGTACCTCCCTTCGACAGGTTGGGACCACTACCTCATGTACCAGTCCATGAGAGGCTCGGGCCCATGCCCCTAGCACTATCGGTCCACAACAGACTTGCCCATGCCCCCGGTTCCAGGATATCCTATAGGTTACCAAGCCCGGATTGTAAGATCCGCCATCGACCTCCCGTCTAGAGAGCACCACCACCTGGCCCAACCAGTGGCCTATTCTAGACAGCCTCACTAGGAAACGACCAGGATATGCCCTCATTCAGTGGTGGGGGGTAGCAACAAGGGCGCCGGAGAAGACCCTCCCTAGGGAGAGAATCAGGATGAAGCTTCTGCGACATCGGAAGGGCCTAACGACAGAGATTCTGAGGTGGAATCTGGAAATGATGGCGGTAAATGTCTCCGGGACAGGTCACCAGAATGCCAAAAGAAATCCAGGAGTTGAAGAAGGGCAAGCACCGGGAAAATCGGAAAGACCCCTTGGGAGAGATGAATGCTCCATTCTCTAGGAGGATCAAGGAGGCAGAATTACCTCCCAAATTCAAGATGCCAACCGACAAATATTCTGGGACTGAGGACCCCCTGAGCCACCTAGAAAGTTTTGTTTACCAGATGGAGGTTCAGAATGCTACTAAGGCCGCTATGTGCAGAATGTTCCCAACCACACTAACGGACTATGCCAAGGCATGGTTCAGAAAGCTACCAGCGGGAAACGTTGATTCATTTACAAAATTGACAACTTATTTCTGTGCCCAATTTCAGGGCATAAAACCTCACCCTAAAGATCTTATTCACCTTCAATACGTGATCTAGGAGCGGGGGGAATCGCTTAGAGCCTACGTGGAGAGATTCCATAAAGAGGTGATCTAGATGGGAGTCTTCACGGAAAAGGAAACCTTGTCCAATTTCAGAAGGAATCTTGGGGCAGGCAGATTGTTCAGATCTTTCACCAAGCATCCTCCGGAGACCTACCAGGAGGCTTACAATAGAGCTCTAAAGCAGGTTAAGATAGATGAACAGCTCCGAGTTAAGATGGAGCATGATGATATGAGAACTGCAGAGCGCCAAAAGAAGGAGGAGCCCAAGCCTGCACCTGTTCAGAAAAATCAGAACAGGCCTCCCAACAAATCTACATATCGGTCGCCACCCTATCAAACTCCACGGAACCGGTACCCAGCAAGGCGGACTCTGCCCAGGGCTACACCCCCACCCAAGGAGGTAACGCGGATAGATAGAGAGGAAAGGGGGGTACTCCCATTACACCCCCTTGAACGCATCTCACAAGACTATTTACCTCGTCATCCGTGAAAAAGGACTACTTAGGAAGCCGGGTCCAATAAAGGCACCAGTCAATCAACGAAACAGCTACAAGTATTGTGACTTCCACGAGGATGTGGGTCATAATACCTCAGAATGCTATAGTCTGCGGAACCAAATTGAAGCCTTGGTTAGGGCAGGATGCTAGGAGGAATTACTCCAACAGGTACGCGACAACATACGCACTGGAAATGAGGTGCAGACCGATATTAAAGCATATGAAGAAGGAAGGAAAGTAAAAGGGAAGGATCTGATGGAGCAGATCCACATTGTCAATACTATCAGTGGAGGTCCCATCTTGGCAGGAACCTCCAACAATGCTCGAAAGAACCATGCCAGAAAAAATCTAGAGTAGAAGCAGGCCAGAATGTCTTTAAGGTTACTAGAGGATCATCTCGGTCTCCTCCTGCTGCACAGATCATCTTCACAGAAGAGGACATATTCAACACCGTCCAGCCTCATGATGATCCCATGGTCATCACTGTTCAAATAGCCAACAACTTGGTCCACCGTGTTTTGATTGACACAGGTAGCAGCGTTGATATTCTCTTCAAGATTGCTTTGGAGCAATTCAATCTAAAGAGACCTTGTTACAACAGTTGTACCACCCCATTGTACGGGTTCACGGGGGACTCGTTGAATCCCACCGGGTCTGTGATCCTACAAGTAATCGTAGGAACAGTGCCACTCCAACAGAACCTAATGACAGACTTTGTTGTGGTAGACACACTTTGTCCGCCTACAATGCTATACTGGGAAGACCCTACTTGTCTGCCCTCAAAGGGGTCTTATCAATATACCGTAACGTTCTGAAATTCCCAGTGAGAGACAAAGTGGGCGAAATACGGGGGGATCAGCAGCTTGCTCGCAAGTGTTATGCAGTGTCAACCAACCCAGCAACGTTGGCCAAGCAGTATGTGCAAATAACCACTAATCAAGATCACCAGTCTTCAGAGGAAGATTTTGAAGATGAAATTAACTCGGTCAAGCGGACATCCACATCAGGCCTCCCCGATATAGAGATCAGGGAGGAGGAAGGGAAGGGATGAGCCAGTGGCCATCCCGCAGAGGAGTTAGAAGAGATATCTATTAGGGAGGCCGATCTTTCCAAGATAGTCAGGATAGGTTCAACATTGTAGGCGAAGGTGAATGAAGATCTGATAAAGCTCCTACGAGAATATAATGACATCTTTGCATGGAGCCATGAGGAGATTCCAGGGATACCAGTTGCTTTATCAACTTACAGGTAAGCGGTGGATCCCACCTTCAAGCCTCTCAAGCAAAAGAGAAGGCATTTCAACCAGGCAAGAAATGTTGCAGGACAAGAAGAGGTAAACAAACTGCTAAAGGCAGAATTCATCAGGGAGTCTCGGTACCTCGAATGGATCACTAACATAGTTATGGTGACCAAGGCGAATGGGAAGTGGCGCATGTGTGTTGATTATGGATCTCAACCGCGCCTGCCCGAAAGACAGCTTCTTGCTACTGAAAATCGACCAACTGGTAGATTCAACCGTGGGTAACAAGCTCTTGAGTTTTATGGATGGCTTCTCGGGATACAACCAGATAACGATGCACCATGCTGACTAGGATAAAACCAGTTTCATAACCGGTCAGGGCCTGTACTGCTATAGGGTCATGCCCTTCGGGCTCAAAAATGCTAGGGTTACCTACCAGCGCCTGGTCAACCGATTGTTCAAGAGCTGGATAGAAAAGACGATGGAAGTAAACATTGATGATATGATCACGAAGTCTCAGGTAGCTGATCATCACTAGGACCATCCCCGTCAGACATTCCAGATAATCAGAGAGGATTAGATGCGATTGAATCCTGATAAGTGCACATCCGGAGTTGCAGCTGTGAAATTTCTCGGATTCATGGTCCATGAGAGGGGGATCGAAGATAATCCCGAGAAGATCAAAGTCATCCTAGATCTCGAGTCCCCCACCTCACTTAGACAAAGGCAAGGTTTGAACGGATAAATTCCAACCCTGAACCGTTTCATATCACGATCCACTGACAAGTGTATCCCGTTCTTCAAGGTAATCAAACAAGGGAAGAACGTGAAATGGGACCAGGACAGCGAGCTGGCTTTCCAATCGCTGAAGAAATACCTCGCTAGCCCGCCCCTGCTAGCTAGCCCTTGCTAGCTAGCCCGGTACCAAGATAAGAACTGCAATTATACTTGGCAATATTTGAAACAGCGGTCAGTGGAGCATTGGTAAAGGAATGCCCTGATGGGGTCCAGTGCCCTGTCTACTACGTGAGCCGCGCCCTAACCAAATCAGAAAAGAACTACATCCTTCTGGAGGAGCTCGCTTTCGCTTTGGTGGTTGCTTCCAGGAAGCTCCCCCTTTATTTCCTTGGCCACACAATCGTGGTAGTCAGTGATCAACCTCTGCGTCAATTTCTCCAAAGGCTGGACATATCGGGGAGACTTGTGCTGTGGGCCATTGAGCTCACCCAGTTCGACAACAAGTACAAAGCCAGGACAACCATCAAAGCCTAAGCTTTGGTAGATTTCGTGGTAGAATTCTGTGTGATTCCCGATCAAGATGCTATTCCGACCCTGAGTCAAGCTCTCCAGAAAGAGCAAGAGCCAGTAGATTGGCCCACCAATCAAGTCTGGATCTTATATACCGATGGGGCATCCAATCAAACAGGAAGCGGAGGTGGGATCATTCTAACTGACCCCGAAAAGGTCGAGTGCTGTCACTGTTTCAGATTCGAATTCAATACCACCAACAACGAAGCTAAATATGAAGCCTTGTTAATAGGAATGAGAACAGCGGCTGAGCTAGTTACCTCCTTGCCAAATGCGACTCACAACTGGTAGTTAATCAAATAATTGGTCTATACCAGGCCAGAGAGGATAACATGGCGACCTACCTCAAGAAAGTCCAGGAACGTTTTCCCTATTTTAAAGGTTTCAGGATCGAGCAGGTACCTAGGCAGCAAAATCATCGAGCTGACGTCCTAGCTAAGATAGCTGCATGTAGAGGACAAGCTTTGCAGAAAGGAGTACCACTCCAGATAATCACTACATCGAGCATAGCTGAAGGCAGTGAAGTTAACCCATTGGCACGACTCCCATGCTAGATGGATCCCATCATGGATTATCTCCAGTCAGGAAAGCTCCCTGAAACCCCAGATCAAGCTTGCAAGATCAAGAGAACCTCGGTCCGATACTGCTTGATAGAGGGGCACCTTTACCGTAGAGGTAGGTCACTCCCCTTGCTTAGGTGCCTACATCCCGATGATGCAGACTGGGCACTGAGAGAAGTGCATTCAAGAGACTGTGGAAATCATGCCGGGGGAGAAGCACTGGCTTACTAGATGCTACGCATGGGATATTTTTGGCCAACCTTGCACCACGATGCGAAGCAGTTCGTACAGTCCTGTGAACCATGTCAGAAAACGGCCAACCTGCATCACCTACCTCCAGAACGATTATCTACCATCAGCTCACCGTATCCGTTTGCCTTTTGGAGGATAGACCTAATTGGGCCCCTACCAACCGCGCCAGGTCAGTAGAAGCATGAGATCGTAGCTATTGATTACTTCACCAGATGGGTGGAAGTAAAACCCCTCTCCAGAATTACTGAAGCAAATACAACATAATTCATCAAGAAGAATGTGGTTTGCCGGTTCGACACCCCGATGGTCATCATCACTAACCTGGGTAAGCAGTTTGACAACGCCAGGTTCCGGGAATTCTGCGAGAGTCTAGGGATTGAACTTCGTTTCGCATCTGTAGCAAACCCTCAGACTAATGGCCTGGTAGAGGCCACAAATAAATATATCAAGAAGCTCTTGAAGAAGAAACTTCAAGAGAAAAAAGGGAGATGGGCAGATGAACTCCCGGACGTGCTATGGGCTTATCGCACCACCAAGAGAACTGCTACTGGAGAAACCCCCGACTCGCTATCTTTCGAGGTAGAAGTTATCCTTCCTATAGAACATAAGCTCACTTCTTTCCAGGTTCAACATTTCGACCCCGATGAAAATGAAGACAAGCTGAGAGCCAACCTGGACCTCCTAGAGGAAAAACAAGACAGGGTTGCAGAAAGGATAGCAGTTTACCAGGGCCGGATTGTTCTTTACTTTAACAGGAGAGTAAAAGCCTGGAGCTTCAAAGAAGGGGACTTGGTTCTCAGGAAGGTTACTTAGAATACCCGGAAGAGGTCAGACGGAGTACTGTCACCCAATTGGGAAGGTCCCTACCTAATCAGAAAGGTGATCCAGGGTGGGGCATACAAGCTAGACGACATGAATGGACATCCAGTAGACCACATTTGGACTACTGATCACCTCAAGAGGTTCTACCCATAAGTCATGCAACGGAAATCGGCCGGGATTACCCCAAAACGAATGTTAGAAGATGTTAGTAATCGTGAGTGCTTGTATTCCTTTTCCTTTGGTCATCAATAAAGAAGATTTCTTTCTCCATCTATTTTGCCTACATTTGTCTACATCTATTTGCTTTATATCGATAATCGAATCTGCCATGATTATCGCCTTAAGACTAGGAGAGCCACATAGCACTCCTGATGCCCTGGACTGGATAGATCCCTCCAGGAGGATCGCCATAAATCCAGGAGAGCTACACAGCACTCCTGATTCCCTGGATCAGATTAATCTATCCAGGAGGATCTCCCCAAGACCAGGAAAAGCCACATGGCATTCCTGTTGCCCTGGTCGGGCACCACCCCTTGCTAGGAAGGATCCGATACGTAAGATTATAGTTGCCCAACGGATCAGACCTTGGTCGGGCACCACCCCTCGCTAGGAAGGATCCGATACGTAAGATTATAGTTGCCTAACATATCAAGGCCTTGGCCGGGTACCACCCCCCGCTAAGAAAGACCAGGTGCTAAAGTGGCCTTAGTCGCCTAATTGGATCTTACTGCCAGTATATATTCGCCATTATTTTTGCCAAAGTACCAAGATTCCTACAAACATGAATGCGAGGTATCTGAATATGATCTCCATATTTTCGCCAATAATCGCTTCAAGACCAGAAATGCCCATATGGCGTTCCTGCTGCCTTGGCTGGGTGCAACCCCCCGCTAGAAAGAATCTGGTTAGAGAGGACGTAGCGGCCTGCCAGATAAAGGCCTTGGCCGAGTACTACCCCCTCTAAGAAAGACTTGGTTCTAACATGGCCCTAGCCGCCTACCAAGATATTGCTGCCAACATATTCTCCACCACATTCGCCACAACACCAAGATTTCCAGAGCAGGAATGTGGGGTACCCCGATTCGCCAAATTCAATCTCCAAGGCACCAAACGAGAATGCGAAGTGCCCTGTTTCACCAGAATATCTGTCTAGAGACCTAGGTTCCTTGAAACAGGAAGGCTAGGTATCAGGTTATTCGTCGAAGTACCAAGATCCCTGTTAATAGGAATGCGAGGAACGTAGATTCGCCAGAATATTTGCCATAGTACCAAGATTCCTAAAATAGGAAGGATAGGTATCTAGATCGCGAGATTGTACACCAATATGCTCATTATCATCTAGATCGCGAGATTGTACACCAATATGCTCATTATCATCAAGGAACCAAGATTTCTCAGAACTAGAGTGCGAGGTACCATGGTACTGATCAACTGCTGTTCCTTTACTTTATTCTCATCAGGTTTTGCGTGTTACCAAGTATTGATTAAGTCAAGTTTATGATGGGGACTTTTGCCCGAATTTATGCTACAATCGGAAGCGTGAGACTGAATTAAATCGACAGATACAGATGGAAATGAGTTTTCTTTTCATTGATCAAATCAGGGAACCCAACCCTTAATTTAAGCTACATATAAGATACAAAAGAGAAAATGACAAGTCTGAAAAAGCCAGCTTCCTCTTTAACTTCTCACCTACTTTCTGGATCTGCCTACCTTGCAACATTGATCTTAATCAAAATCTATGTTGACAATGCTGCCACAAACCCCGGAGATAGGAATAGAGGCCGTGTTGGGGTCAGCAAAAATAATAGGGGAATAAGGATTCCCCCCACGTCCAAGATGCAACGGGGCACGAAGCTGCGGCTCGACCGGGTAATGTTTACACCATTGGCAAGGCAGCAACATCAGAGCCCACCATTCATCCTGATCCTAGGAATCTCTACCTTTCCTGTTCCTCTGGTAGTTAAATCCACCGAGCACAGCTCCTTCCACAATACCAAGCATCTTGCCAGTCACAGAGCCGACATCTCCTCCTCCTCCCACAGTGTTAGTTGATACGACGATCATCGGTTAGCCAATGGGAGATTTCCTGCTAAAAAAGGAAAAGAGATTGTCTGAAGATCCATCTAACAGATAAGGGATATTTATAGAGGGAAAGATCGAATATCGAGAGCGAGAGGATAAAGTCATTTGTGTTCACAACATTCGATACACGGGAAAGGGTAGCCTCGTAAAGTGTGCCTTCCCCCTGAGGCTTAATGATTGGGATAATCGAACCTGTCCTAGATTGACATCTGGAAGGGCAGTTGAATACAAAATTTGAACCAATAATGTCTACGTGGAAATCCCAAAAAAAAAAAAATAAGTGCCCCGATCTATATTCGGTTGAGGTCTTGGTACCCTGATCGTGCCTAAATTGTTGTATATTTCGGCCCTCATTCCTATTCTTTTGTCTCGTTCTTGAGTGTATTTTCTATATATTTTATGCCTAATAGGCTTGTTGGTGCTAATTGCAGGCAATAGATGTAATTTTGGTGTTAGAAGCTAGTTGCAGTGGTTCCGGTAGAAAATGGGCAAAAGGAAAGACAAAGGATCATAACCAGCTCTACAGTGCGGGTCAAGTGCGGGTCGCAACCGCACTCCTTCCCACAGCCGGGACCTGAATCATGAAGGAAAGATAAAGTGCGGGTTAAGTGCAGGTCATCCAACCGCACTTCACCCGCACTATTGCTCAAGACAGAGGAGCTGATTCGTACCTGACAGATAAAGTGCGGGTAAAGTGCGGGTAATCTAACCACACTCCACCCGCACTGTTGCTCAAGACAGAGGAGCTGATTCGTACCTGACAGATAAAGTACGGGTAAAGTGCGGGTAATCCAACCGCACTCCACCCGCACTGTTGCTCAAGACAGAGGAGTGGATTTACACCTAACACCAGAGTGCGAGTACAGTGCGAGTAAAGTGCGGGTAAAGTGCGGGTAATCCAACCGCACTCCACCCGCACTGTTGCCCAGATCAGAGAACCGAAGATGAAGATAACATTTACAGTACGGGTACAGTTCGGGTAATTCACCCGCACTCCACCCGCACTATGCGGGCGACAGTTTCTGGTTTCAAGCTTAAGTGACCTATTTTTCCATCCTCTATAAATAGAAAAGGATGGGAACGAACCAAAGGATCACCATACCTCCCAACACTTGTATTCTAAGCTAGTAACACATCTCTCTGTCATCCAAACCATCTCTACTCAATCAAAGGCAACTATGAGACTTGGATTCAAGCTTCAAGGAAGGAGATCAATCTTCAAGGGTTCTCTCTACACTCTCTCTTAGTTTATTTGTTTGTAATAGAACATGAGTAGCTAAAATACCCCACTATGGGGTTGATGTTATTTGTATGATGGATATTTGGGCTTTTGTAAATAAACTCTATGTCTTATATTTATTCTATCTCTATATTTCATTCCATTGCTTGAATTGATTTCCATTATTGATTTGCTTGGATACACCCTCTTTGCATGATTGATTTGGATTACTTGAGTAGGCATTTAGGTTGTCTAATGCTCAATTGAATGGAAGGATTTCTGGAAATCCGGCTCTACAACCATGCCCTTAATCTAATCTTGAATTAGTGGCTTTCACTATACATCCTAGGTTAGCCACTTGTGAGAGAATTAGAAGCCTTCACTATACACCCTAGGTTGGCTATTTTAGTGATTCTACGAGAACTAACCTTCGAGTAGAATTCGGTTGATAACCTAAAGCCTCATCCAATCTCAAACGGGTGGCCTTCACTATACATCCTATAATGGCCACTTGTGAGGGAATTGGAAGCCATCACTATACATCCTAGGATGGCTACATTAGTAATAGGTTGAGCCATAGCTAGATAGATGAGCATTCATGGAAAAGGTCCCGATTGAGTAATTAGCCATTGTTGGTTGCTTAAGAGGGATTAATCGCTAGTAGGAGGTCTTCGCTATACACCCTAGGTTGACCTCTTGCTTGAGATATATACCAACACTATACACCCTAGGTTGGTTACATTTGTCAATACGTGCTTAATTGAGAGTTTGTTGCAATTGCCCTAATATTCACTTACGAGTCCATCAACTCCGTAGTTCCATCATCATTCATTCATCACTCCATTGTCATCCCATTTTATTTGCTTTCATAGTTTAGTTTATATTGTATCTTCATTCACCATCACTTTACTTTTATGCATACTAGTTATATTAATCCTAATCTTATCACCGCTACCCCGATCTCAGTGGACGACACCCGTGCTTACTGCTTTACTTGTATTTCTACTTGTGAACGCATCGCATAGGTTTTATAAATTGTTTTGACGGACGGTTTTCTGACGGCAAAAACCTTCCCATCATACCCCTCCCGGACCACTTATGATATCAACTCACGGATCACCGAATCCCCACCTGGGTACTAAGAATCATCCTAGAGCAAGCATTTATAGAATCGAGATTACATCGAAGATCCTACTTCAGATTTAAGCAAGTTTCAACCTGGAGTGTAAGAAACTACACACGCATGAAGTTAAGGAAAATAAAAAAAAAATCTCATTTCTAAAACTGGGGAGCCTATCCCCCGATCACGGGCTACAAAGAAATGAAATTATCTAGATACTACTAGGTAAGGGGTCAAGCTAGATCATGCATCCTCCCGCTCCTAATCGGCCATCTTCTCTCCATCTCCGCCAGTTAGAGCTTCCCCCTCTAGTGGACCAGATGGAACCCCGCTTGCTTCCTGGGCACCTATAGCAACTAGAAGATCCATTTGAGACAGATTGCCCTGAAGCTCCCCTGCTGCTGTTCGATCAAAATCTCCTCCAACCTCCTTGATCAGAGCAGCCTGACCTTCCTTTACTTGGGCAGGGTTAGAAGATGAGATAGGCAGGGCAGATTCTCTATCGTCAGTAGCAGGCCAATCCCCTATCTCCTTGACAGATTCTGATGAAGGAGCAGAAGAGGCAGGAACCCCTTCTCCAGCCTGAGCCGCACCAGCCTCAAGATCCTTCAAACTAGGAGCTGCTCCAGCATTGCTTGGTGGAAGAAGGGAGATAGAGCTCTGGTCTGCACCTCCTACCACTCCACTGTTTCCAGCAACCTAGGAAAGTCCAGCCACATCGGAGAGCACTGCCCCAGCTAGTTAGCCAGCCTTTGCCATAATCTCCTCCCGGTTCCATCCAGCGATGGCACCTAGATCAAACAGAGGAGGGAGAGCTAGAGCTATCTGGTAGCTAGCAAAGAAGTAACCGTCCCCGAAGGTGGTATCTACTTGAGCATCCAGATCGGCCACGCTACCACAAAGGGATTGGACGTCTTTCTCCAGCTTTGTTACTCGTC
>CM065644.1:37057742-37234164 GCA_033220585.1 Dipteronia sinensis | reverse complement strand
CCCAGTGCACTAAATTCTTTACTCGAAGACCTTTCGATGATTTTAGACTCATCATAACTCTCATTTGATCCCACTCAAATGCCAGCAAAAGAATTCTACAATTTTATCAAGATAAGGTGCCCAACCTTTAATTTAAGTTGTGAACATTTATTCAAGACTAACTAAAGAATTGTGTCTACCTCATACATATCAAGATGTACGAACAATTCTTCCTTTCTCATAGTCTTTTGACCTTATGATTATTTACTTTGACAATTCATTAAAATGCTATAAGATTTTGTAAAACCAGAAATCACTTTATTAGTATGAACAAGATTGTCAATTACAATATTACACTCTTGTTATTGACATAATCCTAACAATCTACCACTTGCGCTATAGCAAGTGTGTCATATCTCTCATTCCCATGTTCTATAGGTGCCCATCAAAACTCTTCTGATGTAAGCCTTTGTGAAAGGACCACTAGATTTTCTGCTGACAGCGATTTTGGTAATTCACGTCACCCCTATGCACAATCTCCCTTAAAAGATGATACTTTCTTTCAATGTGTTTACCTCTATTATGACTTCTTGATTCTCTCAAATTAGCCACTACTCCACTGTGTCATAGTAAATAGTGATCTTCTTATTCGCATTAGGAACTATTTCCAAGTCAATCAAAATTGGCGGAGCCAAACAGCCTCTTTGGCAGCTTCGCATGCAACAACATACACAGCTTCCATGGTGGAATCAGCAATACAAGATGCTTGATACTCCTCCATATGACTGCTCCTCCTCCTAAGTAAACAGATCCTGATATGGATTTTCGGAGTCAGAATCTGACTGGAAATCAGAATCTGTATACCCAATGGGAATTAAATCCCCTCCAGAGTACAAGCTATAATCCTTGCTCCTTGAGATACTTGAAAATATGTTGGACTGTCGTCCAGTGATCAGGACCAGGTTTTGATTGAAACCTGCTAACTATGCCAACAGCAAAACAAATGTCTGGTCTAGTGCAGAGTATTGCATACATGAGACTTCCAACCGCCGAGGCATATGGAACTCTACTCATGAATTGCTCTTCATACTGATTCTTAGGAAACTTGTTCCTTAAAAAAGTTTGATTCCATGTTTGAAAGGTAATATACATTTCTTGGAATCCTGCATGGAAACCTAGAAAATATTTGGTCTATGTAATGAAGCTTGAGATAATGCAATTGTTTATTCTTTCTATCCCTTATTACTTGGATACCTAGAATAAAACTAGCTTCTCCTAAGTCCTTCATAGCAAATTGTTTGCTAACCATTCTTTTACTGATGTCAATACACATACATCGTTTCTAATGAGTAGTATATCATCAACATAAAGAATTAGGAAAACCAACGTGTCGCCCTTTATCCTTTTATTACACAAGGTTCGTCAGGATTCTGAATAAATCTAAAACCTTTCACAGCTTGATCGAACCTTATGTTCTAGGATCTGGATGCCTGTTTTAATCCATATATGGATTCTGTAACTTGCATTCCTTTTCCATTTGGCCCTTTTCAATGAATCTTTCTGGTTGCATCATATAGATGCTTTTGTCAAGATTTCCATTCCGGAAAGCTGTCTTGACATCCATTTGCCAAATCTCTAGATCTAAAGATGTGCAATGGATAAAAGCATCATAATGGATTTAAGTATGGCCACAGGAGAGAAGGTTTCCTTGTAATCGATACCTTCTTTCTCTGTGTAACCTTTAGCTATCAATCTAGCTTTAAAAGTTTCCACATTTCCATCCATACATCCTTTCCTCTTGTATACCCACTTGCACCCAATGGAGTTTTATCCCTTTAGGCAAGTCTACAAGGGACCAGACTTTGTTATCGAACATGGATTCAATCTCAGATTGCATTGCCTTTTGCCAATGATGACAATCAACATCCTCCATTGCTTCCTTATAAGTATAGGGATCATCGTCGTCCGGGAGATTCTCCACTGATTCTCCCAGACCGATGTATCTCTCGAGTTGTTTACTAACCCTCTCACTGTAGGGAAAAATCGATATAAAACGCAGCGGAAGAAACGAAAAATAGATTTCGTATGGTTTTAAAATTTTTCTCAAAGTTAAACCTTAACCTTTTAATTAATTAAACTCAAATATATACGGTTAGAGTTAAATACCTCTTGACGCATGATCCGATTGACTTACGTCGATTGGTAATCCGCAAAATCTTTTCCGATGCCCATGAACAGTACCCGCGTGAACAGTGATTGTGAATAGTACCCGCGTGAACAGTGATTGTGAACAGTACCCGCAGTGAACAGTGATCGTGAACAGTACTCCCCGTGAACAGTGATCGTGAACAGTACCGCGAGATCTTCCAATCCGAACACGTACGTGAATCACCTAGGAGCGTGGTCTCCCTTTTTCTTTGAATTGCAAACCTGAGAATGGATGAACAAAGTTTTCTTTTTCTTTTGTTAGTCACAAACAATCAAAAGAAGACAAAGATTATTCCGGTCACTTTTGAGTTCTCAATCTAATGATCGAAACTCGCGTGAACCTAATTCGATGTTGTACACACAAGCTTATTGATGAACAAGCAATCAGTGTACTATCAAAGAATAATCTCTTCTCTCTTTTATGTTTAGTAGAATAAAAATTATCCTTTTCTATGAATTGAGAAGAAGAAGAAAAATTGAATCATTCAATCAACTAACTGTGGGCGAATTCTATATGTGGTATTATATAGGTGGCCGAAATTTTGCTTCCTCTTCTATTTAGAATTACCGAAATCTTCCTCTAAATGGACTAGGGTTGCCGCAAATCACATACCAAAAAGAGTTTGTGTTGCACCCTAATTTCCATCAACCTTTAGACTTTAAAACATAATCCAACTCATAGATATTTTTATTCTTTTATTAACTAAATAAAAAGACTTCTTATTTGATTAAATAAATAAAATTAATTATTTATTTTCTTATCAAACAAGTCTTTTACTTTTAATATACTACTACCAATAGTATAACTTTAGGAAATATATTTCCTGATCAGAAAAATATTTGTTTCTTAATTAAACAATTAATTAATAAATTAACTAATTCTTATTTAATTAAAACAATGAAACAAAATAATATATTAGGTTAATATATACACCTTGCCCGCCCCACTTATATAAATGGGCCATATATTATTTTCTTATTTCATTTAATCCATTGGACTTTAAATAAAAGCCCACATGTGAACCAGACCCATTCTTACTAAAAGCCCACATGTCTCCTTTTAATATATTAATATAATAGTGCAGCCCATTAATTAAATAATAGACATATTATATTCTTGATATATTAAAAACAATTATAGATAGATCCTTAAATCGGCCCGGTAGAATATATCAAGTGATCCATGCAAATACGTGTGGATTGAGGATCTTGGCAGGCTATCTAAAATTAAGCTTCAATAGACACAACCTAATCACAATCAACAAATGATTCACTTAGGTCCAATCTATTAATTTTAACTCATTCCACTAAAGAGCTAAAATTGAACTCTTAAATAAAGATAGAATAAGGATATGTTTCTCATTTATACCCTAGACAATCTTATAAGAGATGGTGTATCCTCGTGAATAATATCAGTAATCGCCAAGAGCTCATAGATCGCCTATAGCTCTCCAAGTTACCATATTTCCTCGTATGACCACATTTCGAACTTGGATACTTTGACTTGTCCAGAAGCCATGTTTTCAATAATCATTATTGAAAACTCAACGTTGAGATTTAATATCCAATACCTCAAAACATCCATATGATGATATTATACTCTCATTTAATAAATGGAGCCACGATGTCCATATCTATAAATGAAGTCTTCTATCGATTAACAAATGTATACCACCAAACTATCGAGGATAGACTATGCTATATAATCGTACTCATTGATAGCTCTAATGATAACACTTGCAACCATAAGTCCATCATTTATCTCAGGATTAAGATAGACTCTCTGATTGTCCTCTTTAATGAAAAGACTTATATCTAGTGACGGTTCTAGATAAAGTATTTCATTGTGATCCAGTTCAATGCACCTAGTGCACTAGATTCTTTTACTCGAAAACCTTTCGATGATTTTAGACTCATCATATTCATTTGATCCCACTCAAATGCTAGTAAAAGAATTCTACAACTTTAACAAGATAGAGGTGCCCAACCTTTAACTTAAGTTGTGAACGTTATTCAAGACTAACTAAAGAATTGTGTCTACCTCATACATATCTGGATGTATGAACAATTCTTCATGTCTCATAGTCTTTTGACCTTATGATTATTTACCTTGACAATTATAATAATAAATGCTATAAGTAATTGTAAGAATCAGAATTCACTTTATTAATATGAGAAGATTGTCAATTACAATATTACACTCTTGCCATTGAGCATAATCTTAACAATCTCCCACTTGCTCTATAGCAAGTGTGTCATATCTCTCATTCCCATGTTCTCTAGATGTCCATCAAAGCTCTTCTAAGGTAGAGCCTTTGTGCAAAGAATCCGCTAGATTTTCTGCTGACTCGATTTTGGTGATCGTCACGTCTCCCCTATGAACAATTTCCCTCAAAAGGTGATACTTCCTTTCAATGTGTTTACCTCTCTTATGACTTCTTGGTTCTTTCGAATTAGCCAATGCACCACTGTTGTCACAGTGTATAGTGATCTGCTTATTCGCACTAGGAACCTCTTCTAAGTCAATCAAGAATTGGCGGAACCAAACAGCTTCTTTGGCAGCTTCGCATGCAGCAACATACTCAGCTTCCATGGTGGAATCAGCAATACAAGATTGCTTGATACTCCTCCATATGACACCACCTCTTCCAATGGTAAACACAGATCCTAATGTGGATTTTCTGGAGCCAGAATTCGACTGGAAATCATAATCTGTATAGCCAACGGGAATTAAATCCCCTCCAGAGTATACAAGCATATAATCTCTAGTTCTCTTGAGATACTTGAAAATATGCTTGACTGCCGTCCAATGATCAAGACCAGGTTTCGATTGAAACCTGCTAACAATGCCAACAACAAAACAAATATCTGGTCTAGTACAGAGCATTGCATACATGAGACTTCCAACTGCCGAGGCATATGGAACTCTACTCATGAATTGCTCTTCATGCACATTCTTAGGTGCTTGACCCTTAGAAAGTTTGATTCCATGTCTAAAAGGTAACATACCTTTCTTGGAATCTTGCATGGTGAATCTAGATAAGATTTTATCAATGTATGAAGCTTGGGATAATGCAATCGTTCTATTCTTTCTATCCCTTATTACTTGGATACCAAGAATATAACTTGCTTCTCCTAAGTCCTTCATATCAAATTGTTTTGCTAACCATTCTTTCACTGATGTCAATACACCTACATCGTTTCCAATGAGTAGTATATCATCAACATAAAGAATGAGGAAAAACAACTTGTCGCCTTTGATCCTCTTGTATACACAAGGTTCGTCAGGGTTTTGAATAAATCCAAAACACTTTACAGCTTGATCGAACCTTATGTTCCAGGATCTGGATGCTTGCTTTAGTCCATATATGGACTTTTGCAACTTGCATACTCTTTCTTCTTGGCCTTTTTCAATGAATCCCTCTGGTTGCATCATGTAGATGCTCTCGTCAAGACTTCCATTAAGGAAAGCTGTCTTGACGTCCATTTGCCAAATCTCTAGGTCTAGAGATGCTGCAATGGATAAGAGTATCCTAATGGATTTAAGCATGGCCACAGGTGAGAAGGTTTCCTCGTAATCGATACCTTCTTTCTGTGTATAACCTTTAGCTACTAGTCTAGCTTTAAAGGTTTCCACCTTACCATCCATACCTCTTTTCCTCTTGTATACCCACTTGCACCCAATGGGTTTTATCCCTTTAGGCAAGTCTACAAGGGACCAGACTTTGTTATTAAACATCGATTCAATCTCGGATTGCATTGCCTTTTGCCAATGACGATAATCAACATCCTCCATAGCTTCCTTGTACGTGTAGGGATCATCGTCGTCCGGGAGATTCTCAACAGATTCTCCTAGACCGATATATCTTTCGGGTTGTGTTCTAATCCTCCCACTACGACGAGGAATGGTAGGTTGTTGATCTTATGTTGGAGTGGAACTTACAATTGGGCTGGGTTGTGAAACCTCTTGTGGAATTGTATCTCCTGACATCTCATTCAGGACAACTCTACTTTTGGGCACAAAATTATTCATATAGTCTTTTTCTAGAAGTGAAGCATTTTTTGAAACAAATACTTTTAGATCAGAAGGACTATAGAAATAATATCCTTTAGTTCCTTTTGGATACCCCACAAATATACATGTTTTCGAACGGGACTCCATCTTTTCTGTCTTTCCTTTCAACACATGTGCAGGACAACCAAATATCCTCATTTGTTGTAAACTAGGCTTTCGCCCAGTCCACAATTCATGTGGGGTTTTAGGGACAGATTTAGATGGTACATCGTTTAGAATATATATTGCTGTTTGTAGAGCATATCCCCAAAAAGAAATAGGAAGTGTTGAATAACTCAACATTGATCTAACCATCTCTAAAAGAGTCCTATTTCTCCTTTCTGCTACCCCATTTTGTTGAAGTGTACTTGGTGCAGAAAGCTGAGAAACTATCCCATTATCAATAAGATATTGCTGAAACTCTCCAGATAGATATTCTCCACCACGATCAGATCTCAAGATTTTTATATGTTTCTCAAGCTGATTTTCTACTTCAGCTTTGAATGCTTTGAACATATCAAATGCATCCGACTTATGTCTCATGAGATACACGTAACCAAATCTTGAGTAATCATCTGTGAAGGTGATGAAGTACTCATATCCACCTCTAGCTTGAATGCTCATAGGACTACATACAACAGTGTGTACTAGTCCTAAACATTCAGTGGCGCTTGCACCTTTGGTATTGAACGGCCTTTTGGTCATTTTACCTTCCAAACAAGATTCACAAGTTGGTTGATCATCAACCTTTAAGTCACTTGAAGGTCCGTCACATACCAATCTTTTAATCCTATTAAGGTTAATGTGACCTAGGCGTAAATGCCAAAGATAGGTTTCATCTTTTGATAATTTTACTCTTTTATGATTAGGTTCCGTTATTTCTGTGTCTAACGAGTGAGAGATATTTCTATGCAAAAAGAATAAACAGTTTTCCAATGTACCTTTGCAAACAACTTTGTCATTCTTACTAATAATAAAAGTTTTATTAAAAGTAACCGAATATCCAAACTTATTTAAAGAAGAAACTGAAATCAAATTCCTCTTGAATTGAGGTACATAATAAACGTCTATTAAATCTAAATGCCTACTAGAATCTAAAATAACTATAATATCTCCCACTGCACTTGCAGACACTAACGTTCCGTTGCCCAAGTGCAAATTGACTTCATCTTCATTCAACCTTCTCTTTTCCTGAAACCCCTGCAAGGAATAACAAACATGATTAGTGGCTCTAGAGTCTATGATCCAAGAATCAGTAGAATCTGCCAGAAAACATGTTTCTAGATAATTAACATTACCTTCTTCCTTCTTTTTCTAGGACTTTGGGCAATCTCTTTTCCAATGTCCCTTTTCACCACAAATGAAGCATTTCCCTTTGATCTTGGTTACTTTCTTGGTTTCCTTCTTGGTAGGCCCAAGTTGCTTTTTCTTCTGTTGTTTCTTGACCTTCTTACAGGTCTTAACAGTAGCAACTTTACCAACCAAATGAATCTCTTGACCTTTGTTTTTCACAAGGATCTTTTTAGCGCTTTGAACATCTTGCATCAGGCCCTACAAGGTGTATTCCTTTTTGTTCAAGGTGTAGTCCAACTTGAACTGATCAAAGGAATCTGACAGTGAGTTAACTACCATATCAATTTTGGTCTCACCATCAATCTCAGCACCATTTAGTTCAGCAATATTGAGATGTGCTATGACTTTCATCATGTGATCTTTCACAGATTGTCCAGGTTTTATCCTAAGATTCATAAAAGCAGTCACTGCCTCTCTCTTAGTCGTCCTAGACCTCATAGCAAACATTTCCTCTAGAGACATCATTATATCAGCAGCGGACTCCATTCCTTCATGTTGCTGTTGCAACACGTCGGAGATAGTGGCCATAATGTAACATTTTGCCATATCATCAGAAGTCTTCCACTGCTCATACTCATCTCTTTGCATCACATTAGATTCATTATTAGGAAGGGGTAGTTTAGGAGTGGTCAGAACAAACTTATGGTTTTCACTTTGCAGCAACAACCCAATTTTCATTTTCCATGTTACGTAGTTATCTCCAGTTAAGGTGTTATCTTTCAGGATGTTCATAAGTGATGGGGTCATGATTTCTGATTAAAACAAAAACATATATAAGTAAATAATCATGATAATAGAACTTTAAAAAATTTATCTTAAATTAAAATAAATAATTCAATCATAAAAATTCAACGGTGATCCAACACCCATAAATATTACGCCTCATTTGGGAGTTCGCACTATTTACTAGTTAGACTAGGTCCCACCTAATTGTTAACATAACAACCAGGGTTTTTAATTTTAGCCTTGTAATTTTTATTAACAAGAACTCTTGGGAGGATATTAATAAAATTACATTGAGTGTGTTACCAAGATATTGACCCTCAATTTTCTCTCACGAAAATCCCTCCTTAGGGAGTAGATTTCGTTTAAGTCAATTATCTAGTCTATCCTTGTAAGGAAGTATATTGTTAAATTCCATTTATGGATGCCCTTTGGGGGGATTACCAAAAATAATAAAACTCAACTAATCTTGGAGGCCATAGGCGTTCTTGCACACCTTCTCCCACTCAATTATTTAAGGCGTGTGATTAAATCCCAAAGAATGATTTTTACCAAGTTATCTAGATGCCAATTAGATACCTAAATCATTCAATGCATGTTCATACCAAAAGAGATATATGAGTGGCACTCCTATTCTAAAATGTCATGTTATCATACAACAACAAATATTGTAATATTTAAGCAAAAATTAAATAGCAACAATTTTGGCCCATCCTAGAAAAACAAGTAAATTACAATTGTTAGGAATACAAGATCTTTAGGTGGCCATCAATCATACGCTCATCCCTCGGCCTCCTCCCATGGACGTGCACAGCCCACAACCCCACAAAGGGGCTGCCTTGCGTAGCCCATAAGGCCACACAAGGCTGCCGTGCGCAGCCCACCAAGGATTGGGCTTGCCATGCGCAGCCCAATCCAGTCCTAGGGTGCGCACGGTGCTCGTTCTCGGTTCCGGTTGCTTCATTTTTCTTCGTGTCTTCGAATTTTCAATACCCGAATATATTACATCATATTACGAATAAATTACTGCAGCAAAATTTTTTTTTTAATTTTTTTTTATTTTACTGCAGTAAGATTTACAAAAAAAATACCGCACCTGATTACAAAAAAAAAATACTGCACTTATTTTACATATAAAAAAAATAAAACCCTAGCAACTACCAAGAAGGAATTATGGTGATAATAGACCACCCTTCTTGTTACAAATCCGAAACAAAAATTACATTGAAATTCTAGGACCAAAATCGAGCAATAACAATTCACTTTATAAAACATATATAAATCCAAACATTCAACATGTAATTATATATGCAATATCTAGAGTGTCATCTCTTTCTAAAACATGTATAATCACAATAAAAAAGAAATAGATTCACGTATATATACGTTAATTAATTAAAAGGTACAACCAAGGCTTTGATACCAATTGTAGGGATAAATAGATATAAAACGCAGCGGAAGAAACGAAAAATAGATTTCGTATGGTTTTAAAATTTTTCTCAAAGTTGAACCTTAACCTTTTAATTAATTAAACTCAAATATATACGGTTAGAGTTAAATACCTCTTGACGCGTGATCCGATTGACTTACGTCGATTGGTAATCCTCAAAATCTTTTCCGATGCCCGTGAACAGTACCCACGTGAACAGTACCCGCGTGAACAGTGATCGTGAACAGTACCGCGAGATCTTCCAATCCGAACACGTAAGTGAATCACCTAGGAGCGTGGTCTCCCTTTTTCTTTGAATTGCAAACCTGAGAATGGATGAACAAAGTTTTCTTTTTCTTTTGTTAGTCACAAAACAATCAAAAGAAGACAAAAATTATTCCGGTCACTTTTGAGTTCTCAATCTAATGATCGAAACTCGCGTGAACCTAATTCGATGTTGTACACACAAGCTTATTGATGAACAAGCAATCAGTGTACTATCAAAGAATAACCTCTTCTCTCTTTTATGTTTTTTTTTAGAATAAAAATTATCATTTTCTATGAATTGAGAAGAAGAAGAAAAATTGAATCATTCAATCAACTATGGTGGCCGAATTCTATATGTGGTATTATATAGGTGGCCGAAATTTTGCTTCCTCTTCTATTTAGGATTACCGAAATCTTCCTCTAAATGGACTAGGGTTGCCGCAAATCACATACCAAAAAGAGTTTGTGTTGCACCCTAATTTCCATCAACCTTTAGACTTCAAAACCTAATCCAACTCATAGATATTTTTATTCTTTTATTGACTAAATAAAATGATTTCTTATTTGATTAAATAAATAAAATTATTTATTTATTTTCTTATCAAACAAGTCTTTTACTTTTAATATACTACTACCAATAGTATAACTTTAGGAAATATATTTCCTGATCAGAAAAATATTTGTTTCTTAATTAAACAATTAATTAATAAATTAACTAATTCTTATTTAATTAAAACAATGAAACAAAATAATATATTAGGTTAATATATACACCTTGCCGCCCCACTTATATAAATGGGCCATATATTATTTTCTTATTTCATTTAATCCATTGGACTTTAAATAAAAGCACACATATGAACCAGACCCATTCTTACTAAAAGAAACAAGCTCACATGTCTCCTTTTAATATATTAATATAATAGTGCAGCCCATTAATTAAATAATAGACATATTATATTCTTGATATATTAAAAACAATTATAGATAGACCCTTAAATCGGCCCGGTAGAATATATCAAGTGATCCATGCAAATACGTGTGGATTGGGGATCTTGGCGGGCTATCTAAATTTAAGCTTCAATAGACACAACCTAATCACAATCAACAAATGATTCACTTAGGTCCAATCTATTAATTTTAACTCATTCCACTAAAGAGCTAAAATTGAACTCTTAAATAAAGATAGAATAAGGAGATGTTTCTCATTCATACCCTAGACAATCTTATAGGAGATGGTGTATCCTCGTGAATAATATCAGTAATCGCCAAGAGCTCATAGACCGCTTATAGCTCTCTAGGTTACCATATTTCCTCATATGACCACATTTCGAACTTGGATACTTTGACTTGTCCAGAAGCCATGTTTTCAATAATCATTATTGAAAACTCAACGTTGAGATTTAATATCCAATACCTCAAAACATCCATATAATGATATTATACTCTCATTTAATAAATAGAGCCACGATGTCCATATCTATAAATGAAGTCCTCCATCGATTAACAAATGTATACCACCAAACTATCGAGGATAGACTATGCTATATAATCGTACTCATTGATAGCTCTAATGATAACACTTGCAACCATAAGTCCATCATTTATCTCAGGATTAAGATAGACTCTCTGATTGTCCTCTTTAATGAAAAGACTTATATCTAGTGACGGTTCTAGATCAATTATTTCATTGTGATCCAGTTCAATGCACCTAGTGCACTAGATTCTTTTACTCGAAAACCTTTCGATGATTTTAGACTCATCATATTCATTTGATCCCACTCAAATGCTAGTAAAAGAATTCTACAACTTTAACAAGATAGAGGTGCCCAACCTTTAACTTAAGTTGTGAACGTTATTCAAGACTAACTAAAGAATTGTGTCTACCTCATACATATCCGGATGTATGAACAATTTTTCATATCTCATAGTCTTTTGACCTTATGATTATTTACCTTGACAATTATAATAATAAATGCTATAAGTAATTGTAAGAATCAGAATTCACTTTATTAATATGAGAAGATTGTCAATTACAATATTACACTTTTGCCATTGAGCATAATCCTAACACCCACTACGACGAGGAATGGTAGGTTGTTGATTTTGTGTTGGAGTGGAACTTACAATTGGGCTAGGTTTTAAAACCTCTTGTGGAATTGTATCTTCTGACATCTCATTCAGGACAATTCTACTTTTGGGCACAAAATTATTTATATAATCCTTTTCTAGAAATGAAGCATTTGTTGAAACAAATACTTTTAGATCTAAAGGACTATAGAAATAATATCCTTTAGTTCCTTTTGGATACCCCACAAATATACATGTTTCCGAACGGGACTCCATCTTTTCTGTCTTTCCTTTTAACACATGTGCAGGACAACCAAGTATACTCAAGTGTTGTAAACTAGGCTTTCGCCTAGTCCACAACTCATATGGTGTTTTAGGAACCAACTTAGATGGTACATATTTTAGAATGTATATTGCAGTTTGTAGAGCATATCCCCAAAAGGAAATAGGAAGCGTTGAATAACTCAATATTGACCTAACCATGTCTAAAAGAGTTCTATTTCTCCTTTCTGCCACCCCATTTTGTTGAGGTGTACCTGGTGCAGAAAACTGAGAAACTATCCCATTATCAATAAGATATTGATGAAACTCACCAGATAGATATTCTCCACCACGATTAGATCTCAAGATTTTTATGTGTTTCTCAAGTTGATTTTCTACTTCAGCCTTGAATGCTTTGAACATGTCATAAGCATCCGACTTATGTCTCATGCGATACAGATAGCCAAATCTCGAGTAATCATCTGTGAATGTGATGAAATACTCATATCCACCTCTAGCCTGAATGCTCATAGGACTACATATATCAGTGTGTATTAATCCTAAACATTCAGGGTGCGTTTGGCATGCGGGACGGGACAAGACAAGGTGGGACAACTTGTTCTTGTCCCATGTTTGGCGCGACCTTAGCATGGGACAGGAATAGACAAGGTAGGACAAAAATCACAAAAATTTGTCCCACCCAAGACCCTAGGACAACTTTTCCCATGACATGGGACAAGTGTCAAAAAGACCAATTTGCCCTTTAAATGTTCAAACAATTACAAACATATCCAATATATTATATTATATATATATATATATATTATACATTATATATAATAATATATAATATATTAAATATATTATTATATATATTAATATTTAATAATATATAAAAATTATAATTACATATATAATATAATTTATATATATTATAAAATTATATATAATATATTAAATATACTATATCATATATAATATATATATATAATACATTATATATGATATATATATCCTATTAAATATTATTATATATAATAATATATTTAATATATTATATATTATTATATATAATTTTATAATATATATAATATTATATATGTAATTATAATTTATATATAATATTATATATAATAATAATAATATATTATATATATTATATATTATTATATATAATATTATAATATATATAATATTATAATATATATAATATTATATATTATTAAATATTATTATATATAATATATATATAGGATACATATATATAATAAACAATATATATTATTAATATATATACATATATTATAATATATATATATATATATATTTTTTATATGTACAAATATTTTATATATTAATATTATATATATATCTTATATATTATATATAATGATATGATTATTATATCATTATATATAATAATATATATAATATAAAATATTAATATATAATATTATTAAATAAGTATAATATATTTCAATTACAATATTACTATTTGTGTTAAATATAATAATATTGTAATTGAAAACAAGAGGTCATTTGAACCTCTTGTTTTTGTTTAATATTATAATATATTTTAATTACAATATTTATTTAATATTGTTTGTTTAATATATTGTTTAATATTAGACAGAACAAGGAGGGCACTCTGGTCATTTGAACTTCTTGTCCCGTCTTGTCCCAGCCATACCAAACGCATAACAGTACAGTCCACAGTCATGTCTCAGACATTCCAAACACATCATGGAACAATTATTATGTCCTGTCCAGTCCGGTCCAGTCCAGTCCCGTCATGTCCCGTCCCCGTACCAAACGCACCCTCAGTGGCTCTTGCACCTTTGGTTGTGAACGGCTTTTTGGTCATTTTACCTTCCAAACAAGATTTACAAGTTGGTTGATCATCAACCTTTAAGTCACTTAAAAGTCTGTCACATACCAATCTTTTAATCCTATTAAGGTTAATATGCCCTAGGCGTAAATGCCAAAGGTATGTTTCATCTTTTGATAATGTTACTCTTTTATGATTAGGTTCAGTTAATTCTGTGTCTAACGAGTGAGAGATATTTCTATGCAAAAAGAATAGACCGTTTTCCAATGTACCTTTGCAAATAATTTTGTCATTCTTACTAATAATAAAAGCTTTGTTAAAAGTAACCGAATATCCAAACTTATTTAAACAAGAAACTGAAATTAAATTCCTCTTGAATTGAGGTACATAATAAACGTCTATTAAATCTAAATGCCTACTAGAATCTAAAATAACTTTAATATCTCTCACTGCACTTGCAGACACTAACGTTCCGTTGCCCAATAGCAAGTTGATTTCATCTTTATTCTGTAGGGAAAAATTAAATAAAACCGCAGCGGAAGGCGAAAAGTAGATTTTCGTATAATTTAAAATTTTTCTAAAGATTTGAACATTAACCCTTTAATTAATTAAACACAAATATACGGTTAGAGTTAAATACCTCTTGTCGCGTGATCTGATTGACTTACGTCGATGGTAATCCGCAAGATCTTCAATCCTATCACGTACGTGAATCACCTAGGAGCGTGGTCTCCCTTTTTTTCTTTGTATTGCTTACCTGAGAATGGATGTATGGAACTTCTGATCCTGATCTTCAATCCCAAAACACCAAGAGCCTAGAAAAATAGTTCCGGTCACTTTTGAATTCACAATCGATATGATTGGAACTCGCGTAACCCTAAATCGAAAGTGTGCACAAAACCTTTTGATGTTAAAGGCTTGCAAGTGCACTATCGAATGAGAACTTATTTTTCTTTTTCTCTCTTGGCCGAAATTCTATGTGTATTGAGTAAGATTTTTATTTTCAAAGCAAACAAAAATCTCTCTCACTCAAGCTTCTTGGTGGCCGAAATTTATCACCTTATATTTATAAGGTGACCGAAATTTCTCCTTCTCAAAATAGGGTTGGCCGAATTCTTTGTGTAGGAAATCTAGGGTTGGCCAATTTCCTTACTTGAAAAGGAATTGTGCTTTTCCCTAATTCCTATCAATTTAAGAATCCTAACCCTTATAGGACTAGGGTGACCGAATTCTTTGTGTGGTATGGAGTGTTTGTGGACTTAATCCTTACCACATTAGGACTCCTATCACTTAAAAGAATTCTAACCATAATCCAACACATAGTATTTTATTTACTGATCAGGAAAAGATTTTGATTTAAACTATTAATTAATTAAATAATTAATTAATTTCCATTTAATCAAAACAATAAAATAAAATAATATCTTGGGCTATTTTATTAGCCTTGCCGCCCACACCATATATACATGAGCCTAATATTATTTTTCTTATTTTATTTAATCCATTAGACTTTAAATAAAAGCCCACATGTGAACTAGACTTATTCTTACTAAAAGAAACAAGCCCACATGTCTCCTTATAATATATTAATATAATAGAACAGCCCATTAAATAAATAATAGACATATTATATTCTTAATATATTAAATGCAATTATAGATGGACCCATAAATTGGTCCGGTAGAATATATCAAGTGATCCATGCAAGTACGTGTGGATTGTGGATCTTGGCGGGCTATCTAAATTTAGGCTTCAATAGACATAACCTAATCACAATCAACAAATGATTCACTTAGGTCCGATCTATTAATTTTAACTCATTCTACTAAAGAGCTAAAATTGAACTCTTAAATAAAGATAGAATAAGGAGATGTTTCTCATTCATACCCTAGACAATCTTATAGGAGATGGTGTATCCTCGTGAATAATATCAGTAATCGCCAAGAGCTCATAGACCGCCTATAGCTCTCCAAGTTACCATATTTCCTCATATGACCACATTTTGAACTTGGATATTTTGACTTGTCCAGAAGCCATGTCTTCAATAATCATTATTGAAAACTCAACGTTGAGATTTAATATCCAATACCTCAAAACATCCATATGATGATATTATACTCTCATTTAATAAATGGAGCCACGATGTCCATATCTATAAATGAAGTCATCTATCGATTAACAAATGAATACCACCAAACTATCGAGGATAGACTATGCTATATAATCGTACCCATTGATAGCTCAAATGATAACACTTGCAACCATAAGTCCATCATTTATCTCAGGATTAAGATCGACTCTCCGATTGTCCTAATAATGAAAAGACTTATATCTAGTGACGGTTCTAGATAAAGTATTTCATTGTGATCCAGTTCAATGCACCCAGTGCACTAGATTCTTTTACTCGAATACCTTTCGATGATTTTAGACTCATCATAACTCATTTGATCCCACTCAAATGCTAGTAAAAGAATTCTACCACTTTATCAAGATAGAGGTGACCAACCTTTAACTTAAGTTGTGAACATTATTCAAGACTAACTAAAGAATTGTGTCTACCTCACACATATCCGGATGTATGAACAATTCTTCATATCTCATAGTCTTTTGACCTTATGATTATTTACCTTGACAATTATAATAATAAATGCTATAAGCATTTGTAAGAATCAGAAAACACTTTATTAATATGAAAAGATTATCAATTACAATATTACACTCTTGCTATTGAGCATAATCCTAACATATTCAACCTTCTCCTTTCTTGGAACCCCTGTAAGGAATAACAAACATGATTAGTGGCTCCAAAGTTTATGATCCAAGAATCTGTAGAATCTGCCAGAAAACATGTTTCAAGATAATTAATATTACCTTCTTCCTTCTTATTCTGGGACTTTGGGCAATTTCTTTTCCAAGGTTTTTTTTTTACCACAAAGAAGCATTTCCCTTTGATCTTGGTTACTTTCTTGGTTTCTTTCTTGGTAGGGCCCAAGTTGCTTTTTCTTCTGTTGTTTCTTGACCTTCTGACGGGTCTTAACAGTAGCAACTTTACCAACAGAATGAATCTCTTGACCTTTGTTTTTCACAAGGATCTTTTCAGCGCTTTGAACATCTTGCATTAGGCCTTGCAAGGTGTATTCCTTATTGTTCAAGGTGTAGTCCAACTTGAACTGATCAAAGGAATCCGATAGTGAGTTGAGAATCATGTCAATTTTTGTCTCACCATCAATCTCAGCACCATTAAGTTCTGTAACATTAAGATGTGCTATGACTTTCATCATGTGATCTTTCACAGCCTGTCCAGGTTTCATCCTAAGATTCATAAAATTAGTCACTGCCTCTCTCTTAATCGACCTAGACCTCATAGCAAACATCTCTTCCAAGACATCATTGTATCAGCAGCAGACTCCATTACTTCATGCTGCTGTTGCCACACGTCGGAGATAGTGGCCATAATGTAACATTTGGCCATATCATCTGAAGTCTTCCATTGCTCATACTCATCTCTTTGCAAAATATTAGATTCATTATTAGGAAGGGGTGGTTTAGGAGTAGTCAGAACAAACTTATGCTTTTCACTTTTCAGCAACAACCCAATTTTCCTTTTCCATGTGACATAATTATCTCCAGTTAAAGTGTTATCTTTCAGGATGTTCATAAGTGATGGAGTCATGATTTCTGAATAAAACAAAATTATATATGAGTAAATAATCATGATAAAGCGCTTTTTAAATATTTATCTTGAATTAAATAAATAACTCAATCATAAAAGTTCAACGGTGATCCAACACCCATAAACGTTACGCCTCCTCTGGGAATACGTACCATTTACCAGTTGGACTAGGTCCCACCTAATTGTTAATATAGCAATCAGCGTTTTCAATTTTAGCCTTGTAATTTTACTAACAAGAACTCTTGGGAGGATATTAATAAAATCACATTGAGTGTGTTACCAAGATATCGACCCTCAATTTTCTCTCATGAAAATCCCTCCTCTGGGAGTAGATTTCGTTTAAGTTAATTGTCTAGTCTATCCTTATAAGGAATTATTTTGCTAAATTCCATTTATAGACGCCCCTCGGGGAAATTACCAATAAATAATAAAGCTCAACTAACCTTGGAGGCCATATGTGTTCTAACATACCTTCTCCCACTCAATTATTTAAGGCATGTGATTAAATTCCGTAGAATGATTTTACCAAGCTATCTAGATGCGAAATAGATACATAAATCATTCAATGCATGTTCATACCAAAAGAGATATATGAGTGGCACTCCTATTCTATATGACATGTTATTATACAACAACAAATCTTGTAATATTTACAGAAATATAAATAGCTACAATTTTGGTTCATCCTAGAAAAGCAAGTAAATTACATTTGTTTGGAATACAAAATATTCTTTCTTGGCAAACAAGTCTTCAAACGGCCATCATCCACTTCCTCACACCTCGGCTGCCACCTTTGGGCGTGCACACCCCTTAGGTCCATACAGGGCCACCATGCGCAACCCATTATGCCCAAAGGACTGTCATGCACAGCCCATGACACATAAGTGGCTGCCGTGTGCAGCCCATGCACCTAACATGAGTAGCTACACGCTAACGTGCACGCACGCTTGTTGCCATGGTGCGCACGGTACCAAGCTTGTTCCAATTGCTTCCTCTTCCGCTTCTAATTCTTCAACTCTTCGAATCTTCGAAACTTGAATTTATTACAGCAGATTTTACAAAATAAATTACTGCAGTATTATTTTTTAATTCACTACAGTAATTTTTACACAAGAAAAACTGCACTATTTTATACAAAAAAAAAAACTGCAGTATTTTTTAATAGAATAAAAAAATAGAGAATCTATCAACTACCAAGAAGGAACTTATGACGATAATAGGCCACCCTTCTTGTTACAATTCCAAAACAAAAATACATTGAAATTCTAGGACCAAAATCGAGCAATAACAATTCACTTTATAATAACATATATAAATCCATACATGCCACATGTAATTATATATGCGAATACCTAGAGTGTCATCTATTTCTAAAACATGCATAATCACAATAAAAAGAAATAGATTCACGTATATATATGTTAATTAATTAAAGGGTATAACCTGACTCTGATACCAATTGTAGGGGAAAAATACGAAAACGCAACGGAAGCGTGACTAAAAACGAATTTAGTATAGTTTAAAAATGTTCCAATATTTGAACCTTAACCCTTTAATTAATTAAACATACATATATTCAAAAGATATCATACCTCTTGTCGCGTGATCCGATTGACTTAGCGTCGATGGTAATCCGTAAGATCTTCCAATCCAATCACGAACATGAATCACTTAGGAACGTAGTCTCCCTATTCTTTGAATTGCGTACCTAAGAATGGAAAAACGAAATCTTCTTTCTTGATCGTTAATCACAAAAACTCCAAGAGCCTAGAAAGATCGTTCCGGCCACTTTTGAATTCACAATCGTTATGATTGAAACTCGCGTGAACGTAAATCGAAAGTGTGCACAAAACCGTTTTATGTAAAGGCTTGCAAGTGCACTATCGAACTGAGAACTATCTTTCTCTCTTCTTCTTGGCCGAATTTTCACTATGTTCTAGAGTTGGAATTTTTTTTATTCAAAAGTAAGAGAATAAAAAAAAATTATTCAAAAGCAAGAGAATAAAAAATTCTTTCTCTAAAAAAAAACTTTTTTTTTTCTTCCTATCACTATTAATTCCAAAATTAATAATATATATAGGTATACAAATTCTTTCCTAAAGAGGATTTAGTTGGTGGGCAAGAATCCTATCTCTAGGTGGATTTACTTAGGGACAAAGAATCCTTTTCAAAAAAAGATTTCTTTTCCACACCAAAACTCCTAATCCAACTCAAATAGTGTATTTGTGATTATATTAAAGACTTCCTTATTTGATTAGATAAATAAATTCTTTATTTATCTACTTACCAAATTAGTCTTTTATATTTATTATACTACTATAATAGTATACTACTAGGAAACATAATTCCTAGTCAGAAAAAGATTTGATTTTTAATTAAATAATTAATTAATCAATTAATTAATTTTCATTTAATCAAATAATAAAATAAAATAATATTTTAGGCTACTATTATAGCCTTGCCGCCCACACACAAAAAATATGGGCCAAATATTATTTTTATTTTATTTTATTTAATCCATTCAGGCTTTAAATAAAAGCTCACATGTGAACCAGACTCATTCTTACTAAAAGAAACAAGCCCACAAGCCTCTCATTAATATATTAATATAATTTGAGCAGCCCATTAAATAAATAATGTGCAAATTATATTCTTAATATATTAGATACAATTCTAGATGAACCCATAAATTAGTCCGGTAGAATATATAAAGTGATCCATGCAAGTCCGTGTTGATTGGGGATCTTGGCGGGCTATCTAAATTTAAGCTTCAATAGACATAACCTAATCACAATCAACAAATGATTCACTTAGGTCCGATCTATTAATTTTAGCTCATTCTACTAAAGAGCTAAAATTGAACTCTTAAATAAAGATAGAATAAGAAGATGTTTATCATTCATACCCTAGACAATCTTATTGGAGATAGTGTATCTTCGTGTATAATATCAGTAATCGCCAAGAGCTCATAGACCGCCTATAGCTCTCCTAGTTACCATATTTACTCATATGACCACGTTTTGAACTTGGATATTTTGACTTGTCCAGAAGCCATGTTTTCAATAGACATTATCGAAAACTCAACGTTGAGATTTAATATCTAATACCTCAAAATATCCATATGATAATATATACTCTCATACGATAAATTGAGCCACGATGTCCATATCTATAAATGAAGTCCTCTATCGGTTAACAAATGAATACCACCAAACTATCGAGGATAGACTATGCTATATAATCGTACTCATTGATAGCTGAAATGATAACACTTGCAATCATAAGTCCATCATTTATCTCAGGATTAAGATAGACTCTTCGATTGTCCTCATAATGAAAAGACTTGTATCTACTGACGGTTCTAGATAAAATATTTCATTGTGGTCCTATTCAATGCACCCAGTGTACTAGATTCTTTTACTCGAAGACCCTTTCGATGATTTTAGACTCATCATAACTCATTTGATCTCACTCAAATGTCAGCAAAAGAATTCTACAACTTTATCAAGATAAAGGTGCCCAACCTTTAATTTAAGTTGTGAACATTTATTCAAGACTAACTAAAGAATTGTATCTACCTCATACATATCCAGATGTATGAACAATTCTTCCTTTCTCATAATCTTTTGACCTTATGATTATTTACTTTGACAATTATCATTATAAATGCTATAAGATTTTGTAAAACTAGAAATCACTTTATTAATATGAAAAGATTGTCAATTACAATATTACACTCTTTCTATTGAGCATAATCCTAACAATTACGTACAGTCAAATACCAATTATGCAAAACAAAATCCATGCTATTTTTCGTTGTGACATTGCTTTCTTTAGGCATGAAGCTATTAATTCTTTTTGTTCAACATTTGCATTTCTTCCAATTAACCTCTGTATCACACAGATTTACATTTTGCTTGGTTATCAAATTAGTACGATAAATCTATAATCTAGGGATGGCAAAATTGACTGGGTCCATTGGAATCTGTCCATATCCATGTGTTACGGATCAGGTATATATCCAAACCATATCAAATATAAATCCAAATGGATTTTATCCAATCAAACCCACAATAACTGTGGGTCAATTATAGATCTTGACTGGGTATACTTTGGACCCGTAAAAAAGCCACCTATATCTGATTTTAAAAAAAAATAGGGTTTTCACTTTTACAACCGGTACACTTTCACGTCTGAATCTCTGATCCTTCCTTTCAAGTCTCCATCCCACTCTCGCCGCCGTCTACACATCACCTGCGAAGCATATCGGATAGTCGTCTCTCTTAGACGACTATTTTCGAATCTCTTTGCTTCTTCAACATGTACAACTATTTTTGATTTTTTTTTTGTGATTTTCGTGTTGATGGGTTTTGAATGATTACATGCTGGGTTTCATTGATGGGTTTTGAATGATTACATGGTTGGGTTTTGTGATTTTCGTCTGAATTTTTTTTTATTGTTGTGATTTTTGAATGATGGGTTTGATTTGGTTTGTTTAATTGGTTTGGTTTTGTTTGTTTATTATCTCCTTCTCTTATCTTCCAGATATCCATCTCTGTTTTCTCTTAAAAGACTTTGTTTACTGTTTATTCAACTATGTTTTAGATGTTTTGTTTTCGATTGTTTATATGTAAATCTTGTAACTTGATCATCCACTTGTTTGTGCTTTTCCAGTAATTTGTGTTTGATTTTTTCTTTTGGGGGTTTGATAATTTTGTTAATTGGTTCGACTTTAAATTAGAATATTACATTTTTCGACTTGAAATTAGAAAATAATTGCGATTTAGCATTCCAGGTGCAATCTTACAATATGCAATGAATGATCATCATCATTTTTAGTTGGGTTTTTGTTCCTCATGAGTTCAATTATTAGTTGGGTTATTTATTTATTATTTATTTTTATATACATTTCAAAAAATAAAACATTACTCACTTGTGACTGATTGTGGTTGCAAGTTAGTCTAATAAATAATAATCCTCATGAAGAATTTTAATATTAAATAAGAAGTATTAATTTTGACTTTTGAGAGTGCTTGTTGACCATTTGTGTGGTTTGTATGGTGAAATTTTAATTGAGAATAGAAAGTTCAAACATATAAATGATGTGTTAAATGTGTGGTTTTGTGTTAAATGTGTTAAATGATGTGTCAGGTAGTTAAACATGACTAGTTTCGAAGAAAGTCAAGTAAATGTTTCTATGAGTAGTGGTAATAATGAAGTTGAAGAAGTTGAGCCAAGTAGTGCTTCAAATGGCTCTAAACGGAAGAGAAAAACATCATTTGTTTGGAATTACATGATTAGGGTTGATGTTAATGGTGTTATAATGGCAAAATGTAATTTTTGTGAAAAGTTGTTAAATGCTACTAAATGGATATCAAGTTTAAGGAAGTATGTGTTAAAATGTCTTTTTGATCATTAAGAAGATACAAATTCGATTAATACCTCATTTGATCCAAATGCTGACAAGTCAAAAGTAACAAAGATGATTATAATACATGAACTTCCTTTAAGATTTATAGATTACACGGGTTACAGGAGATGATGGGATATTGTCAACCTAACCATGTATAATGGAGTTGTCTAGAGACCGTGTCATTAAGTGTGAATCTCAGGTATATATACATGTAAATGTGTACATCTTACCATGAATGAAGATGAGGTTTTATTCTAAAACAAAACAAAATCCATTTGACGGTAAAACAAACAGATTGAAGTTCTCTTGAGCATTAATGTTGCTAGTTATTAGCCAAAAGTTGTCACAATAAGAATCTATCATTTCTTTTAAATGAAGAATCGATTTATTTTAGTTTAATGTAGAAGAAAAATTTAGTTTGGTAATAATTGAGAAGCTTTCACCACAAAAAAAGCTTCAAAATAATACTTTGTAATCCTCTGTTTTTATAGCAATGATATTTCATTCTCAAAATAAAAAATAGGGGTTTTTATAATTTGGTCCCTATCTAATTGGAAACAACAAATTTTTACTTGTTATTTGATTTTTCATCAAACCAGTCCTTACATAAATAAAAAGAGCTCATTTCAATCCTAATGTTAGTCAAAACTAACGGTAAGAAGGGTATTTTAGTCTTACCAAATATTCATTATTGAGAAAAAGGAATTTATATTTTCAAATAATAGTTAGATGGATTTCCATCATCTATCTAATTAAAAAAATAAAAAATAAAAAATAGTTAGTTGAGATTGACTGTGGAGATCTGACCAACATTTTTTTAAAATTTTTATTTTGTCAGTTTTTTGGGGGTTTTAATTCTATTTCCATTTTTTATCTACATTTGTTCAGTTTTATCTTATTTATTAAAAAGTTACGTTTTTTTAATTTCTATTTTTTGTACTTTTTCTTTTTATCATATATATATATATACTTTTTACAATTTTAATTTTTTTTTCTTTGGTTAACCAAAGTCCAAAGGGAAAAAATAATTTATTTTAACGATTTTGTGACGGTTGACCATCAAAAATTTGTTCAAAGGACTAAATGAACTATTTTTAATTATATAAGGACTGGTTTGATGAAAAATCAAATAAAATATAAAAAGTTGACGTTTCCAAATTAGATAGGGACCAAATCATAGAAACCCAAACAAAAGATATATATAAAATAAAAAATGGATAAAATTGAAACTAACCATATAATTAGTGGAGTTATTATTTTTACCCAGTATTTAGTATTTTAATTGTTTTTACCAAACTTTCCACTGTAGAGACAAGAATATCCTTAATGCTTTTTGAAGTAAAAATACTTAAAAAAACATTAATTTTTATTATTATTATTGGAGGTCTGCAGACCTCTGTGCGAGATCTTGGCAACCTCCAATGGAGGTAAAGAAGAAGAAGAAGAAGAAGACCGATTAAATACACTAGTAATCTTATTCAATTAAACACACTAGTCTTCTTTAATTAAACACACTATCGATTTTCTTCAATTAAACACACACCAGTTTTCATCCATTAAACACACTACCGTTATTCTTCAATTAAAAACACCACCGGTTTAATTCATAACGTGTTTAATCTGTGTGTTTGATTCTCATGGTGTTTAATTCCTAGAGTGTTTAATTCACAGTGTGTTTAATTTGGTGCGTTTAATCTCCTTCTTCACATATATATTTTTTTAAAAAATTTGTGTGGCAAGTGATCTCCATTGGAGGTCGCCTCGACCTCCAATCATTAAAAATAAAAAATGAATTTTTTTCTTCATAAAATTAGTAAAAAAAAAAGAAAAAGAAAAAGAAAAGGTATGGGTAAATTTGTCTCTTTAGTGGAAAGTTTGGTAGCAACAATAAAAACACTAATTCCATATAAAAATAGAAATCCTCTTAATTTTTTGGGTAAAAAGTGTTATTTCCTTGTTTAAAAAAATGAAGAAAAAAAGTGTGAAATTTGAAAGTAATGGGCAGGCTGTGGCCCAGTCCACGCAATCTCAGGTTACCTGAGGCTGAAGTTTGTAGAATTGGGTCAAAAGTTAGACCCAATACACACGCTATAGATATAAATACGATATTTTGTTTCAAAAAATAAAAATATCGCCACCTTAAGGCTTTGGCACGTTCTGTAAGTGTTTTTCATTTGTTGTTTTTTCAAAAATAAAAATGAAAATGAAAATGAAAACAATGTTTTTGGTTTCAGTTTCGAATTTTAAAATCACGTCTGGTAGCATATCCTGTAAGCTGTATTCTGAAAACGAAAACAAGAAAAACGCGTCTAGTAGATTAACAAAAAATATCAAAAATTACAAATTTCAAAATATTTTTTCTATCATAATTTTTTAATTTAAATAAAAAGTGGTTCAATAATTCATTTAATTATCAACTATACCACCCAAAAAAGTTCTTCATACACCCATATTAAAATTTTACAAATAAATTATTAAACAAACAAATAAAAAACTTTGGCCAGTTTGTAATTGCTTGCTCTTTATTACATGTAGATCAAAGTTGTGGTTATCACATTTGTGTTTAGGTTGCACACTTGCACCTACTATACATGCTTATGTATCATAACATATCTGTAATGGTATGCTTTTTTTTAAAAGGTATTTTATTACTAGAGCCAAAACTCTAACAAAGGAACACACAACACAGGAAGCAAAGCAACCACACGAGCAAAAACAACTGGAAAAACAGAGCAACACCACCCACCAGAAGTGCAGATTTTTCAACATCATGTGGAGGGCTTCGTTGTTGGCTATCATCATTCCCTCATTTGCCCTTAAAACTAATGTATGATGGCAGCAATTATACATGATTTTTTTTTAATCCTTGGAAAAAAAAATGAGCCGCCGATTAAGATCCGATCTGCACCTCCAAGGCCGGAGGAGGTGAGATCCTCCTCCGGTGACGCTCCTCCGGCCTTGGAGGTGCAGATCCGAGAAAATGAAGAAGATTAAAGAAGAAGAAGAAGAAGAGAAACGCATAGAAGAGATGCAGTGGAAGAAGAAGAACAATGACACTGCTGGAGATCGTCGAAGAAGAACAAATAAAAATGAAAAATGGTGATTTTTTTTAAAAAATAAAGTGAAAAACAAAATGAAAAACATGGAAAACATCTAAAAGTTGTTTTCAAATTTTTCACTTTTAACACTGGTTTTGTTTTGTTTTTTAAAAACAAAATAAAAAACGATTAACGAACGTGAATTCGAAATTGTTTTCGAAAATCAAAAACGAAAATGGCTGTTTTTTGGCTTACCGGACAGTAGAGATGTATATTTTCCCCCGGATCCCCAAATCCCCACGTCCCCATCCCCACTTGGGGAAATGTTTTTGGGGAAATGTTTTTAGGGAAAAATGGGGAATGGGGTGGGGATGGGGATGATTTTCATCCCCAAATTGAAATGGGGATGGGGATGGGGGAGGTCCCCCCATCCCCATTTCCTCATTTTCCCCATAAATATATTGAAATGGGGATGGGGTTGGGGGAGGTCACCCTATCCCCATTTCCCCATTTCCCCCAAAACATATATAAATAAATAAATATATTATATAACATTTTATGATTTTATTATATATTGTAATGCACATTTTATGATTTTATTATGTATTTATAATGCACTAATATATTTTAATTTTAATTTGTAATTGAATTATTTTTTTTTAATTTTTAATTTTTAATCAAAAGGGAGAAACGGGAAAACGGAGAAATGAGGAAACGGAAAAAAATAGGAAAAAACAAGAAAAACGGAAAATTGAAATTAAGAATGGATATACTCATATACTTCCCTACAAAATTTTCCATCCTCATTTTCCACAAATAGGGATATGGGAGGATAGGGAAAGGGTATGGGAAGTCGGGATGGGGATAGGGGGACCTATATCCATCCCCATTCCCCAAATGTGCATCTCTACCGGACAGCCTTTTTAAAATTTAACAAAGTCCAATCGCTCCCCACCATTTTCATCGAATTCTAATTCCACAAAATCTGATTTTTATTAAAACGCACGCAGACCCCGAATCTTTCCACTAGTACTGTCTGAGAAACCTTTCACTTCCATTTAGGGTTTTTAAGCTTCGCTGTCTCACTCTCTCCGAGACACGACGGCGACGACGACAATGGTTGGAGTTAAGGACGAGAAATCCGAGAAGTGCCTCGAGCTCTTCTTGAAGATCGGCTTGGATGAACGGACTGCTAAGAACACAATCGCCAACAACAAGGTCACCACTAACTTGACGGCCGTCATTCACGAGGTATCCAAAGTGTCCGCGTATTTGCTTTAATTTGCTGTCTTTGTTCTTATTTTTGTATTTGTTGTGCACTCAAGTTTCGATTTTTTTGATTGCATGTAAAATTTTAATTACAGGCAGTTGTTACTGATGGGTGTGACCGCAGAATTGGGAATCTACTGTACACGGTTGGTTTATTTGTTATATTTATAAGTCCGTTTATATAATAATTTTGAAAATTTTAATTTTAATTTGTACTGGTTTGAAAATTTGGTTTTGTGAATGTTGTGTGTATGGTAGGTTGCTACAAAATACCCGGCAAATGCTCTCGTGCATCGTCCAGCTTTGCTCAAGTACATAGTGTCCTCCAAGGTTTGAGACACTAGCTGATTGTATATGTTGTTACTATTGGATTGTACAGTTTTGGAATTCATTTTGAGAAAAAAAAATTTTGGGGCAATTTACTTAATGGAGTTGCATTTCGTAGATTAAAACTCCAGCCCAGTTGGAAGCTGCATTTTCATTTTTTGCAAGCACTGGATCGGAGGATTTTAAATTGGATGAATTCCAAGAAGTGTGTGGTGTTGGTATGATGAAATTATTCTTTCTTTTGATGTATGATGTTAAATGCTTTAGGATTGTGTTGTAATTTTATAGTTTCACATTTTCTTCATTTAGTTGTGAGTTACAAAGCTACTTATCATTGTTGAACTTTATTTGACTCTTGTTCATTGTTTTTTGGATTTATTTTATTTCCAACTTGTTTTCTAGAGTTATTGGCATTAATTACTCCTATGGGCTTGTAAATAAACAGGGGTTGAAGTTTCCACAGAAGATATTGAACGGACGGTTAAAGAAGTTTTTGAGGAGAACAAGAATTCGATTTTGGAGCTGCGTTATAGAACAAATGGTTAGTGTTGATTCTATATATATATATATATATATATATATATATATATTTGAATAACTTTACTTTCTTTTTAATGATTTTTGTGTGATCATGATTTGGATCCAAATTGATGTTTTGTTTTGGTGCATGTTTCTTTAGTGTAAATGATGCTAGATATCCCAACTCAAATCCCAACTTGTAGCTCAACCAATGATGTATCAATTGAATTCACATGACATGTGTCAAGTGAGATAAATCATCTTTAATTTATATCCATTTGTCAATTGACACATCATTAGTTGGGATTTGAGTTGGGATGTCTAATATTACTCTTCCAATAATGATGCATTGGTACCTTGAGTTACATATCCTTTCAAAAAGCACATACGTGCACACACACGAATGCACCGAGGGTGGAGAGAGGAACTATTAAAATTAGTTTAAAATAAGGAACTAATTTCTGTTTTTCTTATTTATCAAACATCGTGCATGTACAAACTGTATTTTTTATTCACACACATGTTTACATTAACATTTGCATACATGTGTCAAATCCTGCATACCTAACAAGGCTTTTAGCCTGCAGTTTCATTGTTTTGATTTGAAAGTGTTTTCTCATCAGTGCTTCACTTTACCATTTTGATTAACATGTTTGATTGGCATTCAATTATTTTGTGTACAGTGGGTGATTTGTTCGCAAATGTTCGGAAGAGGCTCCCATGGGCTGATCCAAAGATTGTGAAGGTGAATGGTTTCCTCCTCTAAATATCAGTAATTTGAATAAGTATATTTTTAGTGAATATATATATATATATAAATAGATTACATATAGATATATCAATTCTGATACTTCTCTGATTTTTCTGACTTCTTTTTTCCTGACAGCAACTCATAGATGCTAAAATGTATGAATTACTTGGAGAAAAGACAGCAGCGGATAATGAGAGGCCTACAAAAAAGAAGGAGAAAAAGGATAAGCCTGCAAAAGCTGAAGTGAGCCCACCTACATGCTTTTTTGTAATCTTTATGTACGCCATTTTTCTTTTTGATTGGAGGCATTACCTTTGTTCATCTCTTTGGACTTTTTATGTTTGTGTAGGAGAAAAAGATTGCTGATGATGCTCATGGGCAGCCATGTGAAGAAGATCTTAATCCATATCTCATATTTCCTCGACCAGAAGATAATATCCAGGTGAATATGGTTGTATCATGCCTTAATGATATTTACCGTTCATATATTTTATGAACCTCTTATTTTTTTCATTACTATTATTATATTTTGTGGTCAGCTGTCTTTTATGTTAGTTTCAGAAAATGTAATATTAGGAACTTGTAATGGAGCCATTCCCTCATGTACCTTTTGTATTACAGCTTCATTTAAGCAATTGATTAAGCTGTATGATTGCTCTCTTGTGGATTATCAGGTGCATACTGAAGTTCCTTTCAGTGATGGCTCTGTGTTGAGGTGTTGCAATACAAAGGAAATGCTTGAAAAGCACTTGAAAGTGACAGGAGGGAAAGTCTACTCTCGTTTTCCACCTGAACCAAATGGGTATTTGCACATTGGTCATGCGAAGGTAATTATCGATTTTTAGGTTTGTGGTGACTCAGAAAAATCTGACAGGTTTTTGATTTACTACTGTTGTTTCTTACTTTGTAATCCTTTTGCAGGCGATGTTTGTTGATTTTGGTTTGGCAAAGGAGAGAGGTGGCTGTTGCTACCTGAGGTGAGGTTTGCTCTTTTTTGCTTTGATTTATTTATGGAGCTGTTCGCCATTTTACAATTAATGTTGTTGGAACAATTATATAGCTTGCTCAAAAGAAGTAATTGCTGGTTATAGATACGGATGCAGTGTGTGCTTTCTATTTGATTGTGTGTACTTTAGAAAGAGAGAGAGAGATCAACTCACTGTTCTTGAAAGTTGAAACCAACTTCCTTTGATCTAGTCGTGCTTTATTTGTAATTAATATGCATGTTAATTTGGCATGAGTATGGGTGTAGGGTTTCTCTGTGCCCCTCCTAGAGTTGTCAATGCCAACTTATTTAGGATGACTCAATCAAATCGTTATATATATATATATTTATTTATTTATGTATTTATTTATTTATGATGTTGGGACACATTTAGAAGATCTTTTTTATGTCAAACAAATTTCGTTTTTTACAGAATAATCTTTGTTTATGACAAATGCAATTTATTGTGAACCTATAGGAAGTATGTAAAATAAAGAATACGTCAATTGGAAAATGGAGTTTAAGTGCCAATATATAGGATGCCAAATGACTGACATCCTTCAATTTTCGTGTTATTTCAGTACCAACAACTTATTATAGATTTGTTTTTATATACTTCTATAGTTCTATTTATTTCAGTACCAGTAAATACATCCCTCTCTTTTTCATTCAGCAACTCGGGAAGCAGCGATGGCTAGACAGTTTTTATTTTTTTATTTTTTTTATGGGTGTTTTGTGGTTGTTTTTATTAGATCTTTTGTGTATGCACCAGCGACATTAGTATTACATTTTTGGAGCTGATTCTCATTTAGTGTTGTTATGTTGACCTTGATTTGATCAATTTGACTATAGTTTTAGTTATTGTTATTTAATAAAAGTCTAATTTCCTGTTTCTTTGCTCTGTCCATTGGAGGTTAGATATAGTTGGTTTAAAGATGAGAATGAATTGACGGTTTGGTATACAGTCTTTTGATCAAAGATCTGCACATATGTAACTTGGTAGTTGATTGAACTCAGAATTTTAGTACCGCTCTTCATCATCCAAAAAAGTATAATGGTGTTTTCAGGCTTTTGTTTCTGATTTGTAATTAGTGATTTTTGATGCTTTCAGATATGATGATACCAACCCTGAAGCTGAAAAGAAAGAATATATCGATCACATTGAAGAAATAGTTCAATGGATGGGTTGGGAACCTTTTAAGGTAATATGCTGCTCTTCATTGATGAGATATATATTTGAGAGATGTGCTTTTAGTTTATTTAACATCTCTAGATTTATGCAGATTACTTACACCAGTGACTATTTCCAAGATCTGTATGAACTAGCTGTGGATCTGATACGGAGAGGTCATGCTTATGTGGATCATCAGGTTGCTATAAAAATATGAATATTCTGGATATTGCTTTATGTGCATACATATTCATTGTTTTGTTTTTTATATAAGGACTTTCTGTCTTTTCACTCGAACACTCATCCCAATGTAGAAAAAGAAGGCAACTCTCTGTCTTCCTTTTATGCTCACCACACAATTTCTAGGGCTGGATTAAGTACAGCATTTGCATGACCTGATATTGTCAAGTTGTGTACTATGTGATTTTAAAACTTTTTGTAGAGTGGTCAACTTCATTTTTGCTTAGGACTTTGGAATTTGCATTAATGACTTTGGTTTGTTAGTTGTTACTAATCGACATTGGATAATTTCTTCTAGACTCCTGAAGAGATAAAGGAGTATAGGGAAAAGAAGATGAACAGCCCTTGGAGGGATAGGCCTGTTGCAGAATCATTGAAACTCTTTGAAGATATGAGAAGTGGCTTGATTGAAGAAGGAAAAGCAACACTTAGAATGAAACAGGATATGCAGAGTGACAACTTTAATATGTATGACCTCATTGCTTATCGTATCAAGGCAAGTGATATAACGAAACAAATTTAGTTTCTTTAACTTGTGTAGTTCCTCTTATTTCATTGGTCTGAAATTCTCTTTTTGCAGTTCACTCCTCATCCACATGCAGGAGACAAGTGGTGTATCTATCCAAGTTATGATTATGCTCACTGCATTGTGGATTCTATCGAGAATATTACACATTCAGTATGTCAAATGCTTCTGAGGCTATTTTCTTTTTTGCTGCATCTTTCTAGTACACGCTTAAGGTTTCAGTTTGCTGTTATTTGCATTTTTAAAAAGCATCCCCATGTATTCTTTTTAGCGAATTGTGGTACATTAGTAGGGGTTTATTTATATATTTATGGTAGTCATAGGATGGTGGACAAAGATTCAACTTATTAATATCTGATTCTTGTTTGCTTGTAACAACTATAGGCACCAAGCCTTAACTTACCTTGTCCAACCTTGGCCCATTTATCAGATGCCTATGGGGTTGTCAACCTATGTGGTTGTCAACCTATGGGGTTGTTGTTGATGGTTTACTAGACAAAGTCTTTTCTTTGCTGAAGTTCGTTATGTTATTTGTCTTCTGATGAAGCTCATATAGTCTTTTAACAGTTAATCTCACTGACTTACAAAATGTCCACTAGATAGAACCTATGTTTTAAAAAGCGGTTTGAGGCGGCCGCCCTGAGGCAGCCTCGCCCGCCTCTCGGCGAAACCGCACTGGATGCTATTGTTCAAACTCCCGCCTCCGACGCACGAGGTGGCCGTATATCCGCCGACCAGCCCTCACTAGCCCGCCTCTCCTCTCACTCGACCGCATTTTGTTTTTGCTCTGTTAGCAAATGGAAGGTTGTTCAGAAAGATCGATGGCCGATGCTTCGTCTGGGATCGGCGGCGACGCTCCACGTGCTCTCGTTCGGCGGCAATGGTGACGCTGCCAAGAAGTCGAGATCTACTTTCGAACGTAGATCTGCGTTGATAGAGGCAGATCTGGAGGTCGGCGATGAGGGGAAAGTTGCTGGTCGGCGGCATCTGATTCTGATGGTTCCGTCGGTGTTGACCACTCACAGTTCCGGCGGCGGCGAGTGGACGGCGGCGGCGGTGGACGGCAGCGCGCTCCCAAATTCAAAAAATTTTAAAATCGTTTTCTTCATCTGTTTTGTGTTTTGTTCTTCATCTCTCTCTCTTTCATCCGTATCTCTTATTTATTTATTTGTCTTTTTTTTTCTTTTTTCTTTTTAATTATAACAGCTGTCAACTGCTTTCTCTCTACAGCTTCCAGCCGGTCTGGATGCTGGCAGTTGGCAGCTGCTTTTAAATTTTATTTTTCATCATCATCATTGGGTTTGGACTATAAGTTTGCGTATCAAACTAGGTATTGGGTTTATTGGTTTGGGTTTGGACTATAAAACTAGGTATTGGGTTTATTGGGTTTATTGGTTTGGGTTTGGACTATAAGTTTGCGTATCAAACTAGGTATTGGGTTTATTGGTTTGGGTTTGGACTATAAGTTTGCGTATCAAACTAGGTATTGGGTTTATTGGTTTGGGTTTGGACTATAAAACTATCATCACTATCAAACTAGGTATTGGGTTTATTGGTTTGGGTTTGGACTATAAAACTAGGTATTGGGTTTATTGGTTTGGGTTTGGACTATAAGTTTGCGTAAGTCTTTATTAATGGTTCATTTGTTAGGGTTATTGTTGGATATGACTTATTTCTTTAATTTTATGGAATATTCTGAATGTTATTAATTTTTTACAATTATTTTAAAAATATTTTCCACTTTCCAGCTGAGGCGCCCGTCTCGTTCGCCTCGAGGCAAACTAGGTATTGGGTTTATTGGTTTGGGTTTGGACTATAAGTTTGTGTAAATCTTTATTAATGGTTCATTTGTTTAGGAGTATTGTTGGATATGACTTATTTCTTTAATTTTATGGAATATTCTGAATGTTATTAATTTTTTACAATTATTTTAAAAATATTTTCCACTTTCCGGCTGAGGCGCCCTCCTCGTTCGCCTCGAGGCACCTGCCTGGCCTAGCGGAGGCCTTCCCACCTCGCACCGCCTTCCGAGTTTTAAAACCTTGGATAGAAGTATAGAACTGCATTCTTTAAAGCCTTGCTTAGGTGTTGATAAATTAATTTGTTATATCACTCACTGATTATGTTGTTCAACTGGCCATTACATTTGCCTATTGTTTGTGGGTTATTAGTTAGAATTTTGGTATGATTGGTGATGTGAGGTCAAATTGTAACACTTGGTAATTGAGCTGAAAGATTGGGTGCTAGTCCATCTCTCTTAGGCCTAACAGTAAACCATTGTGAAAATAAATCATTTGGTATGTTAATTTCAACTGTAACACCCACGAGTGCTGGTCTCATGTGATGACTGGCTCTCTGAATATGTCGTATCTATGTATGGAGTAATGTTTAGCTTTCTTTTGTTGAACTTCTATATCTAAAGTACCATGTAGTCTCACTTCCGTACGCATATTGTGAGATCATATCATTATTGGAGTTACATTTCTGAAAATAAGTTATCTAGTTCTTATATATATATTTAATTCATTAATTATGTAAAGTGTCATTGAATAACACTCTTTAATTTCACATATTCTAAATGCAGCTATGCACACTTGAATTTGAGACACGACGTGCTTCATATTACTGGTTGTTACATTCATTGGGCCTTTACCAACCTTATGTGTGGGAATATTCACGGTTGAATATTTCGAACACTGTGATGTCTAAGAGAAAGGTGAGCAAACCTATTGGATAATTTTTTTCACACAGCTTCAAAATGTATCTCAATGCACTGTTCTTCTATGAATTTGACTTATTTACTGTGTTCTGCTGTTGTAGTTAAATTTCTTGGTGACAAATAAGTATGTTGATGGTTGGGATGATCCTCGTCTTATGACACTAGCTGGTCTTCGGCGTAGGGGTGTGAGGTCTACTTCCATCAATGCTTTTGTTCGAGGGATTGGAATCACTAGAAGGTTGGTTTTATATTCTTGGTGCAGGTATGAGATATTACAGATTATTAAATTTTCGTGACATGCTCTCCTTGCAATTTGTTATGTCATGTCTACAGTGATTGTAGTTTAATTCGTTTGGATCGTCTGGAGTATCACATAAGAGAAGAATTAAACAAAACAGCGCCCCGCACTATGGTTGTGCTAAATCCACTCAAGGTATGCATCTCGTCTGTATAGATATTCTCTGGGAATTACATTGTTCCGTTGTCCAATGTATCTTTCTTTATTCTCAGGTCGTCATCACCAACATGGACTCTAGCTCAAGTATGCATCTTGATGCCAAGAGATGGCCTGATGCTCAAACAGATGAGGCTTTTTACAAAGTGAGTATTGTAGATTACTAAGCTAAAGTTCAGTTCTATGTTACAAAAGAATAAACGCGATGTTTAAGATTTTTACAAGCTGCATGATTTGACTTCGAGATCTTAGTGTCGGAGCACATATTTCCTTCTGGTGGTGTGGGACAAGAAAATTCTAGCTCACGTCGACCTAAGAATATCTTGATTTATTATTATAAACGTACAAGTGACTTGAATTACCATGTCCCTTAGCTGGATTATGATACACCAAATGTTTTGCTGCAATTGTTGAATGTTTTAATCATTAACAGCTACTGCCTTTTCTGCTTACCTTAGGTTCCGTTTTCCAATGTTATATACATTGAGCACTCTGATTTTCGAAAGAATGATTCGAAAGATTATTATGGCCTTGCTCCTGGTAAATCGGTCCTACTCAGGTATGCATATTGTATAATAAACACAAGTTGTCCTATTAAATTAGAGTAGAGTTTGTTCTGATAGCATTGATAATTTTATGCATGCAGATATGCATTCCCAATAAAGTGCACAGATATAATTTTAGCCGATGATAATGAGAACATTCTTGAGATCCGGGCTGAATATGACCCTTCCAAAAAGACAAAGCCAAAGGTTTACTTTCCTTTTTTCTCTTGTGCTAGAATTTTCTGTTCATGTGTTTCTTTGAATAATTAGCGTTGGAACTTATATTGGTTCTATTGGTGTTTTCATCAATTAAATTTTCCACTTCTATTGTGCAGGGAGTTCTTCACTGGGTTGCTGAGCCTTCCCCCGGTGTTGCTCCGCTGAAAGTGGAAGTCAGATTGTTCGACAGATTGTTTAACTCTGAGGTAAGCTATTATTTGCTTGTTACAACTCTCTTCTTTTGTACCTTTGCCCCTGAAAATGCATGAATTCTTACAACTAATCTAATTATTGCTTCAGAATCCTGCCGAACTTGATGATTGGCTTGCTGATCTGAACCCCAAGTCGAAAGAGTTGATACACAATGCCTACACTGAACCATCACTTCGAGATGCTGCTGGTGGGGACAGATTTCAGTTCGAAAGGCTAGGTAAGTGCAGAATACATCATTGTTTTTATTTATTTGAAGCAGACATAGTGTAGTTACTTGCTATGGACACATACATTTTCTAACATTCTTTACGTCTTTTTGCTCTGCAATTCAGGGTATTTCACAGTTGATAAGGATTCCACCCCGGAGAAACTTGTCTTCAATCGGACAGTAACACTGAAAGATGGTTACGGTAAGGTTGGGAGGTGAGATTCTGCAAAATATTAGCGCTACATTTTTACATGTTATTTATACTTTTTAGTTAAATGTAAAAATTTATGTAGTCACCAAAATTTTTACTTTTTTTGCTTATATCAACACAGTTGTACTAAAAATCTTGTCAACCTGTTGAAAGTTTTGTGCAAGTTCAGTTACTACTTACTACTTAGTGGCACATTGTAAATTTTTCTTCAAGTGCTTTTCATGACTTGATGAATTATTGGTTTCTGCCGGATGATTTTATTTATTTTATGAGAATTTCTGTGCTTAGAAATGGCAAATTTACCTGGCCTTACCAAATATTCATTATTGAGAAAAACCTGGACATGCCTTACCTGGCACTGTGTAAGGGTTGTTCGGGTATCCGGGCCAGTTGTGTTCCGTCTCTGGTCCGGGTATACCTGGATACCTGGTTTTGATTTTTTTTTTTTTGTTTTTTAACTTTCAAATTAAAAAAAAAAACAAACAAACAAACTTGGATGATGAGAACGTGTTTGCGAGACAAGACATGATCATATTGATTTCAACCATATTTCCCAAGATGACCAACAGCATTGTAATATCAATGTTTCCTCTTCATTGTCACCAACTACACCAGACCTTCTCAATCTCTTACACTTGCCCAGATGTACAGCGTCAAATTCATCCATCTCCTTCGCAAATCCAAACCAAACTCCACCTGTGTATGACCCCTTATTTCATTGAACCTTCCTCCACAGCCTTCCTTGTTCAGGGAGTTATTCCAAATTTCCAATCTATTCCACATTGGTTATATCTTTGGTCACGGACTGTAATTAAAGATCATGAAAGTTGTTTGTGATTGTTATTGTTGAATGCAGTGAATGATCACATGAGCAAGAGCGCAATTCAAAAGGCAGCAATTCAAAAGGCAGCACTACAATTGAAATATTGGACTAGAATTAATCATATTTATGTATTTATTTAAAAAAAATAAAATTTTTCTCAATAAGACTATTTTAACAGGTGTTTTGAATATAATTAAAATTACCCATTAGCAGATACAAAACCTAGTTCAAAAATATTTAATAATTTTTTTTAAATTTTTTTTAAAAAAAACCGGGTATGGATACCTATATACTCAGCAAGCTTTTTTCGGGCTGGATATCCAGATAGCAAAACCCAGGTTTTTTCCGAGTGGATACATGGTCTTTCGAAGCCAGGGTATCCAACCGGGTCCACCGGGTCCGGGTATACCCGGCCCGGGTTTTTGCCATCCCAATAATGTGATATAAAGTTGTGGAAATATTTTATAAATGTAATTTTCTTTTTTAAAAAATTATGGTGTATATATAAAACATGATTCAAGAAATACCAGTAAACTTTTTGGTGAAAATTGAAGTAAAACGTTAGAATGATTTCGAACTTTTTATCCCCATAAAAAACAGGACTATGTGAACATCTTATTTTTGTTTTAATTCTTTGTAGATAATATTTGTCAAAACATGATGTCAAACAAATTTGTTGTTTAGAAAAAAAATCAATATTTAAAGATATTCTTATGCTATAAAAAATAAAAAATAAATTATTTTTGGGTTTTATTATTAAAAAATAAAATTCGAAAGTATATTCTTTAATATAGACCAAATGTCCAAAGCCTTGTGGTTCTTCTCGACAGCTATATGCCAACAAATCATTGAATGAAGATAACTTTATTGTAGAAATATAAAATTATTTAATTAAATTAGGAGGCTAATAATATAATTGAACATGATAATAATAAATTAAACATCTTATTTTACTTGCAAATAAATTTAAATATTTTTATCCATCAAAGTTAATATTATATTACCAAATTCTATTTAGTTCGATTATAAACTATTAACATATCTTTTGAGGTAAAGGGCGCTCTTGATAATATCTTAGGTTAAAAATAACCACAAGAGATAGCACTAATTTAACCTACCATATCTTTTCAAGGCCAATGTACATAGCCACAAATGATTAGTGCTTTGAAATGAAAATGGTTTTCTAAGAAGTCAGAAGAGGTTTGCTAATGCAGGGGTATCTTGAATCCAATACCAGATACATTACAAAGCCATTTTGATGGGATTTTTCACAACACTTGAATTCCTTTTACAGAAGATATTGATAACTTGACGTGCCCTCCCCTTTCATTACACATGCCACTAGTGATAAGACTCATTGAGTCTTTTCATATATCATTTTTATTTTTAATCTACAAATTTTAGGTGGAGGGAAATGTGGATCATTCATACTGGAGTTTCAGTTCTTAAAATGATTACAGCAGTGTTTTCCACATCACTACAAAATGTGTTGACGAAGATTTTTGGTTGGGTGAAAAATCAGCAAGCCAACTGGAGTGTGTTTCAAAACTTTGAATTAACAATGGAGGAAATACGAAGAAAATAAAAAGGGACACTGGTTTACGTGGAAAACCCTAGAGAAGGGAAAAAAACAACGGGTGCCGATGACAACGTAAACTGTTCATCATAATAAGGAAAAAAGGGTTACACAGCTCTGTTCTCTCTTTTCTCTTGGTTGCCTTATGTCAGCGTATTTTTTTATATGTTTACAGTGAAAATGAACGATATTTATACACATTTTGTAACCGTAGACTTGATACGTAAGCAGTTGACTAGCAGAATCCCATTGCGATTCTGCTTGTTTGGGTCTCCATATTTACTCTGATTTCTTTCTCTCTTGACGTTATTTCGTAGTAAATGTGGTTGACATTTGTGCTTGATTTGAGCTCTAATTTATTTTGGAGAAGATATGGTTGTTTCCTAGTTGAAGTATGATTATTGATCCCAGTATCTCGGCACGATCGCTCGACATTTAATAATGCGCGTTGGATTTGGAGCTGGTAGAATGACCCTTATTGTTGAGGTATTTTGGCCGACCATAATCTTATTTTGGCGAGACTTTCTTTTGGGCGATCCATTTTTCCCGGGTTCTGTTTTTAGCCGTTTGACAAGGTTTCTAGTCGGGTGGAGGGTTGGATGATTCTGTTGACGTGGCATTGCTGTTTTGCCATGTTAGCTTATTGGGTTGACACGTTATTGGACAAATTCATCTATAACAATACCCCCATAAATATCTGAGTCGAGTACGAATTTTCGAACCCATACTTGGAGCATACCCGAGTCAATTATGCATGTTGTATACTTGGCAAGAGGTATTTAAAGTGAATCCCTCTTGTCGTTATCTTCATTAATGGAGCAATTATGACGCTTTTATCAACCCAAAGCTTTAATGGCGTGTTTTAATTATATCCACATACGCTTGAGTGGGCTGACGATTGGATTTTTTGATGGCAATGTTTAGAGGCTCGAAGTCCTTTTCCAATGACACATGTCTCTTCCTTAGCCTGGAGTGGTTAGTGTTAGTGCACACAATCGTTTCAATCACGTCACTCTAGGCCTTTCGAATTTCATGTGCGCAGGATAACTCCAGCATCTACTAGGGTTTTGTTTTTCCATTATAAAACTCAAGGCCTCTCGTCCTTTCCTTCTTTTATCCAAACTCTGCTTATCTTTGAAGGAACCAAGGCATAAACCCAGATTTTCGAGTTCATTCAAGCTTTGAATCTCCCCACGATTCCTCGATTCGTTCTTCCCAGCATCCCCCAGTTCTCTCCCGAATCATCGGGTGAGATTTCATGGACCCTCTTACTAGTATTTATTAAGTCAATCTTCTTAATAAGGCTGTGGAAATTGGGGACAAAGAAAATGTTAAGAGGATAGGCTGTTAATGAGACCATATCAACCTACTCCTCTTAACGTTGACTATTCTCTCGAATATCCCCAATATTAGTCTATAAATGCTAATCCTTCCTTTTCTTTTACGTGCACTTTCCCAGATATTACTGGACAAAGCCAAACCTGGCACACTAACAAATCCTCGGCCAAAAAGGACACCGTTTTGCCAAAGGAACCCAAGATCCCTCCTCAGACAGTCTCAGGAGGTCGAGAAGAAATATGGTAGAATTTGAAAATACACTTTAAAGCGTGTGTCTAAACAACCAAGAGGGACACAACCAAGAGGGGGGGGTTGTTAATCGATTATTACCAACTTTTTCGATTAGTCAATATTAAGCACAATTAACCCAAACAATCAAACAATAAAAATCAAGTAAGGTGCAGAAATATAAAGAACACTTAATTTTTACGTGGAAACCCTTCAACAAGGAAAAAACCACGGGCTATCCTTCTAGCCACACACGATCACAGAAATCCACTATATGAATAAAAGATTACACCCTCAAGTGATACTCGGACTTTCACTCTCGACAACCTTAGGCTATGGACACTACGACTCGCCACTCGCCACTCTTGGTTCAATCCCTAGTGATATCCCCTGATCCGCTACTCTTGGCATGAGCACCTCATACTCTACCCCACGTGCCTTTTACAGTGGCACTTGATCAATGCTGACCCACCATTGGTTGCAAGACTTTACTATTGGAAACCCGTTCACTGGTAACGCAACAGAAACATGTTTTAAATTTTTTTATAAAGATAGTAAACGATCTCGGACCATTGAACTTAGGATCACAATTTTTTTTTTTCGGATCGAATACATACAATATGTAAACACATGAAATTGTAATCAATATATATATATATATATATATATAGAGAAAAAAATAAATTAGAACCTTACCAACGTTTGGAGGCTCCTTCACTTTACGATATGCTCCTGATCTGTACCACCGATCTTCCTAGCTGTTCCCGAAATTGGTAACTGTGTGTGGGCGCGTCACGTATTCAGGAACTTAGGAGGATGTAGAGAAAAGAAGAAGAAACAATTTCTTCCAAGAAAAAAAAAAGTAGAACAATTCTAGTTCTTTAAAAAATATTATAATTTTTTTTTGTTTCTTTTGTTTTTACCCCTGCACACACTTGCACCTTTTTCCTCTCTTTTCAAAACTCACGCACAACACACAAATTGCACGAACTTGCACTGATGCTTTTTTTTTTTCTCTTTTATATTTATGCACCCTTTTGCTCTTTCATTTTCAATTGTGTGTGTTCAAATCTAAATCTATCACTATTTCTCTCTTATCTAGTTATATAAATATATCATTATATATTTTTAAAACTAGATAATTATCTTTTCCTAAATATATCTTTATACATTCAAAAGAGAATTAGTATTTAAGTGTCATAGGTAAAGTAGGATTCTAACTCTCACATAACCCTAGTTGACTTAAACTTAAATACTAGACTTCTCAAAGAATAAAATAATCTAATTATTTTATGTTTTAGTCATGATTTGAACCCGCAACCTCCATTTAATAATTAATTAATAATTAATAATTATTAATTCATTAATTAAATAATATAATTATTTAATTAATTTAATTATTAATATATAAATTAAATAATCTCATTATTCAATTAATCCCTGAATAAATACGTGTCACTTTCGTAACACAATTAATTGGACAATCCAATTAATTAACCGTGACCCTTGTTACCTAAATCGATCAGGCTAGCAAGGGGATCTAATGGACCCACAGTATTTTGAGCTCCAATAATCCTCGGAATCATTAATTAAACTCTTTAATTAATATTCCTTGATTATTAACTCCGGTGTTATTCCACTAAAAACTCGAAGCTGTACTCTCTTAACTGCAGACGCTTTTACACAGACCGATTCAACTCAGTGTCCATCGATATAGCTATTACACATAGTGTGATCCTCCACAGTAGTTCATAATTAGAGTTGGGTCATAATGTCCGTTATACCCTTATAATTACATATATCCTTTAAGTACCGTTGATTCTCTAATGAACAATAAATCCTATTTCCTCACGGAATTAGTAAAACGCTCATATTGTCCAAGCCCCGAATCAACCCTTAAGGGAACTACCATCTACTTCTCACAAGAAGGAGTGGATTCCACTATTGTGTACATACCTTCCCAGCCACAAGCCAAACCGCAATCCCAACATATAGAGTATATTGATCAAGAATTGCATTTGACCTCACCCATGGTATATCAAAGACCACAATCTAACTTGAAGGAGTCGATAAGACACTCAGGATTACGATCACCCACATATAGCCTCCATTAGTTGATTTATATGAATCTCATCAGTAAACGGATCTTGGTGAGAGATTCATATAGATCATGGCCCAGTTCTATATGATCACATCATACAAGGTACCTCCATTCCCATATCTCATATGAATGATTCAGGATAGAATCACCATACATTACGGAATGGACCGCAGCTATAGATTAACCACAAATAAAGTACCCAGCTTTATTTGCTATCTATGGACTCTTTAGATTGCACGTCTCTTACTGTATCCATCCGTATATGACACTCATATACACAGTTCGAGATTACATCCAGTAATCTAGGATGTTAATATATGCACAAGTTATAAAATAAACAACACAACAAGAACGAATTGAATTTTTTTTTAATTTCATTAATCCATTTACAAATTGCATCTTTAGGGCATAAACCCCAACATTTACTTGCTTGTGCAACTTCACCTAGAAGCCACAAGACTTTAACTCTATGAGGAGTATATAGTCTAAGTGTATATATGACATTATGCTCAAATGCCATAATGTGCAAGACCAAACACAAAATGCTTAACTAGATGTTATAATACAATTTAACAACCTAGTTGTCAACCAAGCCTACATGTACACACATGAGGTCTCAATTAGTTGTAGAGAAATTCTAACAACCTAATTGTCAAATAAAACTCACATAAATATTCAAGAACTTGACTAGATTCACAAAGTCAACCTAATCATCAATTAGGCATACATGAACATTTATGGATTAGCTATTTAGGCATAAATGACCAAATAATGCAAGCTATCACAAACAAACCCAATCATGCAATTTTGACTCATAAATATAAGCAATAAAGAGGGTCAAGGTATTTAATCAAGCAATAAATACCTAATATAGAGTAAGTAGAACAATAAATGACATTCAATGAAGTTCTAACTTACCTAGTCATGAAACTATGAAGACCCATGCTCAAATGATGTTGAATGATGCAAGATGGAGATGAGTTTTGGGTTTGGAGAGTTAAACAAACTCAAATGGAGCTTTCTCTCTCAAGAAATCTCTTCTCTCTCTTAGATCTGTATTTTTGAGCTCTTTCATGAAATAGAGATGAAATAATGTATATATAACAACCCTAAATGAAATGGCATCGTTTTGGAAAAATTTTCAAATTTTTTGCCTTGGCCGTTGTTCACCCCATGTACGTACAGCGTGTGTACAACGGGTCACCTGGAAATTTCCAGAAAATGGTTGTACGAAAGGCGACTCACAAGCAACTTACCAGTGGAGACATACTGCCCAAAAACCGCTATTCACACGCTGTACGTAGGGCGAGTGTACATCGGATTGGACTGGAATGGCATGCGACATAGCATCAGTTCCAGTTTTGAGTGCCTCAAAACATGACCAAATAACATCGAAACCTTTCGTATGATATACTGTTGGAAAGACATGGATGTCTACTTTCTACTCCTTTTTACATAATAAGATTTGGATTTCTATAAAAAGAGTTATGATCATTTAAGTGAGCAAAGGTCAGATTCGGATTACAGCAGAGATGCCCTGTTTTAGTGGTCACTTTGGAGATTTCAAAACAAATCCAAATAATCATAAAATATTATGAATGATATACTGTTGGAAAAGTATGGGTGTCTAGTTTGTCCAGATTTTTTCAAAACACAATTTGAATCATTACATAAAGCATTATGGTCACAAGACTATACAAATGTCAGTTTTGAAAAATACTTAAATCATTGAAAAACCAAACTTTTGAAACTAGACACCTTACTCCAAACAACCAAACAACATCTAACACTTATCCTAAGAGAAGAATGGGACCTTCTCAAATGGTCAACCATCGCGCTAAGACAAGCACACCAATGTGCATGCACGGACGTTTCTGATCAATCATCGGGAAACAAATTACATCACACAAAAACCACACTTAAGTCTAAGAATGAAGTGCAAGTATGATTGGTGTAATGGATGAACAGGGCATGCATGAAGTGTGTGTGTGTGCACCTAAACTCTTCAAGAGGCAAAGCAAAGTGAATATACCTTTCGCTCTTGAAGTCACAGAGATGCTTGGAAGCTTGCCAACAAGGACCTAAGCTACCCATTACAAAATCATACCTAATGTGGTGTGGTTTGTCATGAAATAAGCCAATCATAAAAATGAGGTTCTTACAGAATTCTAATCAAGTTTTCGGCCGAGTGAATGAGTGCCTTTGATTGTGAACCAAATATGGTTGTCGAAGGTGAGATTAGCCAATATAGGGGGAGGTTCGATATACCAGAGTCTATTCAGCCTTTTCTTGCTGGAAATAGGGCGATCTGGAATCTTCATGCATGGGCAGTTGCTATTTATGGGTCGATGTTAAGTTGTGGAATCACCATTCCCCTCCAACCTTTTATAGCTAGATTCCTTGTTGACACCTGTATTGCGCTAGCTTAACTTGCCCCAATTCTTACAATACCTGTTGTGTTTGTGGAAGTTGTGGGCTGAGATGGGTCGGTTACCCTCGACCCCTAGGGAAATAAGTCATTTTTATACACTTGAAACATCTGGTGATATGGGCGCCTACTATCTTTGTTCGGCCAATCTGAGGTATTGGATTCCCGTAGGAGCTACTACTACTGATTCGGTCGAGTCTTCGACTGACAAGGAGAAGAAGGGTTTTATCTGGGGGTTCCCTTCTTCAAACAAGAGTTGGAAGAACAACTGGTTCTTCGTGTCCAGCGAATGGTGCCAATATGCGCCTGAAGATGTTGAGAATGGGCTCGCCGAGAAAATCATGCCCCGATACTTTGTCTCTTCAGATAATTGGTAAAAGCCACCCTTTGCACTGAACGATCGGGAGATTAATTGTCTGGCCGAAACTGCCATAAAAAAGCTAGAGAAAAGAGGTCGGCCTCATCTGTTTGATGAAGAAAATATAATTGAGGCTAAGATCTTTGTCGCTATTTCTTTTAACCAAAAACGCCGTGATTATTTTATCTGCTACTTGCCTTAGCTCGAAATGAATCTCGTTTGACATTTTTTTTTTTAGTTTTTGACTCGGACGTGGTTTCTGACATGCAAGCTCACAAGGCGAAAGAGATGGATGAGGTAACCCCGAAACATGCTGCCAACCAAGCTACCTTAGGGACTGTTCTGCCACAAAGAATTGAGGTGGCCCATTCTTATGAGGCCGATGAAGGTGAAGTCCCTAAATGGGATGATTTGGAGGTTCAGGCGTCAGCCGAGACATCTCAGGCTACCCCACATCCAGCTAAAACAAGGGTCAAAAGGAACACCTCCGCGAGAAGACAGGGGAGGAAAAAGGCGAGTGAAGCCTTTGATCTAGTCGATGTCTAACAGGAGACTGAACCCTCCATTGGAAGGTCGGGATCCGACTCTCGAAAAGGCATAAAAGGCGATTCGTCACTTAAGAAGCTTATTCAGAGAAAAGGAAAGCTGACGGTCACTCGACCGAGCCTGCTTGTAAGGTTACCCGAGTTCTTACATATGTTGATTTCTCATCGGACGATGAAGTTGGTCTGACTGATCAGGTAGGGGGGATGACTCGCTTACGATTGAATCGGTGGACGAACCTACCCGCGCGGGCCGCAGAGCCGGTTCTGTTCCTGTTCTGGCTGTTGATCCTGCACCTAAAAAAGACAAGGGGAAAGTTGTGGCAGTTTTACTAGATATCGTCCCTGAGGTGCTTACGGGGGCGGCTTCCTCAAGTGATAGACCCTGTCGGCCGCCCTTGGTGAGCGTTTGTTTCCCTTTTGGTCCTGAATCGGCCTCTACCACTGCCAATGCTTTGACTGGGCTGAATATCCCAGTGAGGAATTTGATTTCTTCGACTGAAATGATGATGGCCATGGCATATGGTTGGGCTTATATTGGGAGCGACGATTGGAGCCAGGAGAATAACCGTCCCTTTCCCGAGAGACTCTAATATGTCTTTAATAACACTGTTTTTGTAAGTGTCCTTATTGCTTGAATTTTATTTTTACTGAGCCGATTTCCTGATGTTGACTCATATCTCGTTTTCAGATGATATCTGAGTTGGCTGGCACTTACAACTTCACGAATGAACGTTAAAAAGAGATCACTCAGTCTAGAGGGTATGCTCGCGCAGAAGATAGAGAACTCTCATATGCTCATAATTAGAGAAGACTCGGGTGGCCCATCGTGAGGCTGAGCAAATGGTTATCCACGCTGAAGAGGAGTCTAGGTCTTTAAGGGAGACTTTGACTGCCACGCAAGATACAATGCTCCAAACTGAGAGGAAATATGAGGAAGCTAGGGTAAACTTTGAGAGGATGGCTAAGGACTTGAGTCATCAGAGGATCTCAATGAAGGCATTGTCCAATGAAGCCATGGTAGAGTTGGAGTTGCAAGCCGTCGATCGCCTCAAGAGATCCCTGACTTATAATGCTGTGATGTTGAGGAAGCTCCAACGGGGCTTTGTCATTGCTTGCTACTTCTTCGAGGAGAAAGACCGAGTTACTCCCAGAGCTCTTTGCAAGTGGATGCGTCAATTGAGAGGCATAAGGAGGTCGCACTCGAGGCGGTGAAAGACCAAAGGGCGCAATAGCTGGCTGATTGTTGATCTGTGGGCAGTGAGCCACTTCCCATGGATATAGAGCTCCTGTCCGAGTCTAGTTTCTCTGATTTCTATGCTAGCGACAAGGCGGGCATTTTGGGCGATGATAATTATTCTAATCCCATGTCGGGCACGTAATATGTAGTCGAGGAGCCCGACGATATTGTATGGCCTGCCTTTAATGAATGCTTCTAGATTATGCAGATAATCCTCCAGATGATTCCAGCCGACCCAACCCTTAAGACCCTCCGGTTCAATCTAAGGGACAACAACACCCCATCCCCCCTCTTTAGTTTCTGTTTTATTGACCATTTTCGGGGTTTTTGATGTATATATTTGATCACGCCAAAATTGTTACATATTTTTGCCCTCATATCTTTATCCCTTGTCTCGTTTTCTAGTGTTTTTATGTGTCTTATGGCTCTTTTATTGCAACTGCAGGAATTTGGTGCAAATCGGGTGATGAAATCAAAAATCATAATTTTCGTAGAAAAGAGGTCAATTAGTGCAAAAAGAAAGAAATTGATGGACCTAGTATGCATGTACTGGGCGTGTACCCCACCCATACACTACCCGCGCACCGGAGAAAGAGATTGTGAAGAATTCTCTGTGTGCGAGTATTGTGCGGGTACCTACACGCACACTACCTGTACAGTTGCCCAACCCAGGAAGCAGATCAACCAGGAAAAGAGGAATGCGTGGGTACCCTACCCGCGCACTACGTGCCCATATTTGCCACATCAACTATTTTCAGACCTAATTTTGGAAACCCTATAAATATATCTTGTTATTATTTCGAAAACTCTCTTCCGTCTCTCACACTCTCTACCACTCTTTTCAAAGAACCCTTTTTTTCTCTCCCTTACATCACTAACCACTAGCCTAGATCTAGGAATCATTCCTCACTAAATCTAACCATCCTAAACCATCTTAGTTATCTCTACTCAAGGAAAGCTACTAAGAGATTGGATTAAAGGTTCAAGAAGGGGATTCTCTACATGGATCTTCTCTTACTCTCATATCTTAGCTTTAATTTTGTATCTAGCATGAGTAGCTGAACACCATAGTGGGAGTTATGTAATTGAACATGAATTTGTGAGTGTTCCACCATTTATATTAGTAATTAATTTCTTATTCCCATTCATTGTTCTTTATGAATTTGATATCTTTATGGATTAAGTAGGCATCCCAACTCTTTGTTCATAGATTGGTATTGAATCTCTTGATTGTTTAAACTATTGGATTTAGATATCTCCTTGGATTCAGTAGGCATCCCAACTCTCATTCCAAGTTGAGAAACACACTTTTAGATGTCAAATTAGCTATCTTGAATAGGAGGGATGTGTTGTGAGCATCCCAATCCAACATATCCCTGCAAAAAGAATGGAAGGAATGGATTGCGAGCATCCTAATCCAATTCACTTCAACTATTCTAAATCTATCTAGACTTAATTGGAAACCCTCTCTACACTTAATAGGGCATCCCAATCATTGGTTTGTGGAGAGAGTTAAGTGATCCTAGAGTCACATCTAAAAATAGATTTGCCATAATAAATCGAATTAGTTCTTAATTGATAAATGGAAGGCACACCGTTTGTGTAAGATTGCATTGACTCCCACTCATCTCATTATCTTATAACACCACACTAATACTAATTGTAGTTGCATTTTAGACTAATTAGTTTAATTGACATTTGCATCTTAATGTTAGTTTTACAAACCAACCATTGAAACTTTACTTTTTTTACATTTTAGTATTATTAATCCTAATCTAGTCATTGCTACCTCCGATCCCTGTGGACGATACCCTAGCTTATCACTATACTTGTTTAGAGCAATTTAAAGCACATAGCTAAGGTCTTTTATAAATATCTTTGACGGCCGTTTTCTAACAACAAAAACGTGCACGTCAAAATGACGCTGCTACCGGGGATCAAGCCCGGGTCACCTGAGTGACAGGCGGGAATACTTACCACTATACTACAACGACAAAATTTAACTAATCTACAGTCTTTTAGACCGAGTCTTGTTTTTGTTTGTTGTTCTAAGTTTGCTCGAGGACGAGCAAATATTTGGTTTGGGGTATTTGTAGACGCCTTATTGAGTCGTCATTTGTGTCTTGAGTCATTTTCTTATGTCAAGTTTTTCAAATGTGCTGCTTAGCCAAAAGTTTTGAGCTTAATTTAGTTTGGTGAAATACCTTGAGCAAAGTGTTTGTGGCGAATTTGTGTATGCTTAGTGTACTTGTTCATAACTCTTAGTCACTTTAGGGGTCTTACTTGCACTCCATGGGTTAGTCCCATCTTTTACTGTCTAAGTTGAGGGGACTCGGTGCTCAAGCACCTTGTTCTAATAGTGGAGACATCCTTTGAGAGTTTCACAAATACAAGTCAAAAGTGCGCAATTCGAGGGAAAATATTTTTCAAATCTTTAAACACTATGCATGGTCTGATTACACCAAATCATCATGTGTCATAGACATGCATCATAAAAGTGGACTGCTTGACTGAAACTTTTATTCCCTTAATTGCCGCATATAATTCCCTTAATGAAATTTTTATATTTTCGACATTCATGCTTTGCTTTATTTAAGTGCTTTTTTTTTCTTTTGTGATTGCTTCGGTTTATTGGCCCGACTCCTTGTTTGAGTTGATTGCCAACCATTTGATCATCTAACCTTTTTCCTTGTTTGTGTCCTGTTTCGGTCGGCGTCCTGGTTGTTCGCTCAGAATAATTCCCGACTGCCTCCGGTCTTTGGCTAAGTTTTGTTGTGGGATCCTTGTCCCATTTGCCATGTTTTCCCATGTAAACAAGTCACTAAGGACGTCTCCTGGTTTTGTCTATTTATGAATTGTTAGTTTTTAAACCAACACGGTTAAATGCATCTCACCGGGTTTTTCCCGATGGCGTACCTGAGTGTTTTTCAGTTCAAACTGGCATATTCAGGGTGGCTGGATTGCTGACGGTGCTTTGCCTATACCCAATCAGTTCGGCAGACGCGCTAGGTCCTAAGACTTAGCTTCTCAGCCTCTCGGGCATCTTCGCCCACCATGGTAGGTGTCGACGCTACTAGTTTTCTTTGTTAACAAAGACATTTTTAAGATTTGTGCTTTGAACACTGTTCTTTCCTTCTTGGCCTAATAATTCTGAATCATCTCTGGAATTTTTATTGATTGAGCTACAAATTAACAATGCTAGAATGCTAAATGGTTAGAAAATGATGTAAAAAAAATTCCTAATTGAATTCGATTGAATAATTGAACAGTTTAAATAAATTGAACTTTTCTCCCCTAAGGATAGTAGGTCTTCAAGTATTGCGTGTTACATGGCCGCGACAATTCTCCACCTTCTAGTCAGGCGAGATTGTACGCTCCATGTCATACTATCCCGACTATTTTGTAAGGATCTTCCCATTTTTTGGTCATATTACCGGTCGCTCGATCTTTGGTCCCCGGGGTTACTCTTTTCAGCACCAAATCCCCGAGTTGAAACCTTCTTATCCGCATATGGGAATTGTAGTACCTGGCCGATAAGGAGCAAATGGATTAGTTGCCTAGATGAGAACTAGGGCCTTGACCGGTGGAGGTAGCTTCTCATGCCAATTGCACCTCAGTTCGAACTTCAACAGGGGCAACCCCGCCCTCTCCTTGATGTCCTTTCATTGAATAATAAGGAATAGAGAGACCCCGTGTTCGCAGCTTTGGGGGCGAGGTCATAAGTTCTCTACTTGCATTATCTATGGATAAGCGCTTCTTCTCACTGTTACGGCGTATGAAGAACTTATTAGAAACCCTCTACTGGAATTTCTGAAGGCTTTTTCGATACGCAACTTCCTGTCTGGATGGAAGGTTTGAAGATTCTATGTCTATGCCAGGCTGGGAATGAAATGGATCGTTATGCTTTGGCATCAAAAACAAGGGCAGCTTCGTTGGCTGTCTGAGATCTTGGTGATGTTGATGGAGCTGCGCCCTACACTCGGAACCTAGGGTAACAGATTGCGCATCGGAAGGTTTTAAAATTTTTTATGCAATCATTAAACTAACCCATTTGTACAGTAATAAATAAATGAAATTATAAAGTGATGAAACATTTTCATACCTACGTAGAAGGCTCCTTCACTTTAATACGAACTGCTCCTGATTTGAACCACGTGATCTTCCTCGCTATCTCCAGGAACTGGTAACAGCGTGTGGGCGCGTCACGATATTCAGGACCTGTATGGAGGAAGAAGAGAAGAACACACACAAAAACAACTCTAGAAGTGTAGCACTTGTGGTCTCACCACACACTAACTTTTTCTATTTGTTTGCTTTTTTGCTTTTTCTGTTCACGATAAACTTTTCTCCTCTTTTTTCTTTTGCTGTGTTCGTTGTCTATTTGATCTCTTAAAAAAACATATTTCACAAGTAATCTGATTACTTTATCAATATATGTCATTCGGTTACATTTTGTTTCAATTAAATATATATCTCATATATATCAAATAAAAACAAACCAAAATCTTATTTGATTTTTAAAACTTTTCAAAAGAATATCTCATATCCTTTTAAATTAAATATTTATTTTTGAATTCAAACATTTCAAATTCAATTTCAAATATTTAATTTAATAAAATAAAATAATCATATTATCTTATTTTATTCAAAATCAAATATCAACTAACACCCTCCATTTAGTGATTAACAACATAATTAAATAATCTTATTATTTAATTTATTTAATCACCATTATTCATTAATTAAATAATCTCATTATTCAATTAATTCTCGAATTAATACGTGTCACTTTCGTAACACAATTAATTGGACAATCCAATTAATTAACCGTGACCCTTTTTACCTAAATAGATCGGGCTAGCAAGGGGACCTAATGGACCCACAGTATTTTGAGCTCCAATAATCCTTAGAAATTATTAACTAAACTCTTTAATTAATATTTCATGATTATTAACTTCGGTGTTATTCCACTAAAAACCCGAAGCTGCACTCTCTCAACTGTAGACGTTTTTACATAAACCAATAACTCTCGGTGTCCATCGATATAGCTATTACATATGATATAATCATCCACAAGTAGTTCATAATTAGAGCTGGGTCATAATGTCCGTTATACCCCTATAATCATATATTTCTATTAAGTACCATTGATTCTCTAATGAACAATAAATCCTACATTCCTTACGAAATTAGGAGAGCACTCATATTGTTCAAACCCCGAATCAACCCTTAAGGGAACTACCATCTACTTCTCACAAGAAGGAGTGGATTCCACTATTGTGTACAAACCTTCCCAGCCACAAGCCAAACCGTGATCCCAACATATGGAGTATATTGATCGGGAATGCAACTCCGACCTCACCCATGGTATATCAAAGACCACGATCTAACCTGAAGGAGTCTATAAGACACTCAAGATTAAGATCACCCATATATAGCCATCATTAGTTGATATATATATGAATCTCATCGTTAAACGGATCTTAGTGAGAGATTCATATAGATCATGGCCCAGTCCTATATGATCACATCATACAAGGTGCCTCCATTCTCATATCTACATATGAATGATCCAGGATAGGATCACCGTACACTACGAAATGGACCGCAGCTATAGATTAACCACAAATAAAGTACTCAGCTTTATTTGCTATCTACGGACTCTTTAAATTGCTCGTTTCAAACTAAATCCATCTATATATGACATTCATATACTTAGTTCGAAATTACATCCGGCAATTTTGGATGTTAAGTGCACATGTTATATAAAGTATGACACAAAATGAATGACTCAAAATTACTTCTTTTATTTATGTTCAAATTATATTTACATATTACAAGCTTTAGGGCAAAAACCCCAACAATCTCCCACTTGCACTAAAGCATGTGAGTCATGTCTTGTAACCCTAGACCTTCTAGGTGACCTTCAAACACTTTATCCGGTAAGGTCTTCGTAAATGGATCAGCATGATTGTCTTGTGAAGCTATCTTGGTGACGATCACATCTCCTCTCTGCACTATCTCTCTAATGAGATGATACTTTCTCTCTATATGCTTCCCTCTCTTGTGGCTTCTTGGTTCTTTGGAATTAGCCACAGCACCACTGTTATCACAATAAAGTGTGATGGGCTTATCCAGATCTGGAACAACTTCCAGATCATTCAAGAACTTTCGGAGCCAAACAGCCTCTTTAGCAGCTTCACAAGCGGCTACATATTCGGCTTCTATGGTGGAGTCAGCAATGCAAGATTGCTTTATACTTCTCCACACAATGGCTCCACCACCTAGGGTGAATACTGATCCAGACGTGGATTTTCTAGAATACTGAAAATCAGAATCTGTGTATCCTAACGGGATCAAATCCTGTGCGGAATACACTAGCATATACTTGAGAATAGTTTTGACAGCAACCCAATGATCTAATCCTGGGTTGGACTGGTACCTGCTGACTACTCCCACTGCATAGCAGATGTCCGGTCTCGTGCATAACATAGCATACGTGAGACTACATACTGCTGATGCATATGGCATATGTCTCATATCCTCAACTTCTTGAGGTGTCTTAGGACACTGTTCCTTAGACAAGTGAACCCCATGTCTAGAAGGTAAATTACCTTTCTTGGAGTTCTGCATCGAAAATCGCATAAGAATCTTGTCGATATATCATGCCTGAGACAATGCTATGAGTTTGTTCTTACGATCCCTTATAAGTTGGATCCCTAGAACATAACTCGCCTCTCCCAAATCTTTCATTTGGAATTGGCTAGCCAGCCAGCCCTTTACATCAGATAACACTCCCACTTCATTCCCAATGAGTAGGATGTCGTCCACGTATAGGACCAAGAAAACTACCTTTTTGTCAATGATGCGCTTGTAGACACAAGGCTCATTGACGTTCTGCTCAAAGCCATAGGTTTTGATCACATTATCAAACCTGATGTTCCAAGATCTAGATGCTTGCTTAAGTCCATAAATGGACCTTTGCAACTTGCAAACTTTTTGCTCTTGATCTGGAAACACAAATCCCTCTGGTTGCATCATGTATATGCTTTCATCAAGATTGCCATTCAAGAATGCAGTCTTGACGTCCATTTGCCAAATTTCATAATCTAAATAGGCAGCAATGGATAAGAGAATCCGAATAGACTTAAACATGGCTACTGGCGAGAAGGTCTCTTCATAATCGACCTCCTCTTTCTGGGTATAACCTTTAGCCACTAGCCTTGCCTTGAAAGTCTCTACCTTCCCATCTACTCCCCTCTTCCTCTTGTAGATCCACTTACATCCTATGAGTTTTACCCCATTCGGTAAGTCTACAAGTTCCCAGACTGAGTTAGAGTACATAGACTCCATCTCGAGATTCATGGCTTTAAGCCATTCCTCTTTATCAGGATCTTCCATTGCATTCTTAAATGTCAATGGATCATCCACACTATCAACAGAGACAAGATCTTGTCCCTCACTTACACCCAAATAGCGTTCAGGCTGTCTCACAACCCTCTCACTACGTCTAGGTGGTAGTGTATACTGACTAGGAATTATCTGACTTTCAGATGTTAATGGATTAACAACTCTAGTTGACTGAGTACTGGTCTCACCAGGCTCCAACTAATTTAATACAATTTTAGAACGAGGTTTATGATCACTTGTATAGTTATCCTCAAGAAACGTTGCATTTGTCGATACAAATACTTTGTTATCTTCAGGACTATAGAAGTATCCACATCTGGTCTCCTTGGAATATCCTACAAACAAGCAGACCACAGACTTGGGATCTAGCTTTCTAGTTCTGTTCTTCAGCACGTGTGCTGGACACCCCCATACGTGAAAATGTCGTAAACTAGCTTTACGACCATTCCACAACTCTAGGGGAGTTTCAGGAACAGATTTGGATGGCACTACATTCAAAATGTATGCTGCTGTTTGTAACGCATATCCCCAAAAGGAATTTGGTAATGATGAGAAACTAATCATAGATCTCACCATTTCCATTAGGGTTCTATTTCTCCTCTTCGCGACACCATTCTGCTGAGGTGTACCAGGACTTGTGAGTTGGGACACTATCCCATACTCGACCATAAAGTCTTCAAACTCTTGGTCAAGGTACTCACCTCCACGATCTGATCGTAGAGACTTGGTAGTCTTTCCTAACTGGTTCTCAACCTCAGCTCGGAATTCTTTGAACTTTTCAAATATTTCCGACTTCCGTTGCATTAGGTAGACATATCTGTATCTCGAGTAGTCATCTATAAAGGTGACATAATACTCATAACCACCCCTTGCTTTAACATTCATTGGTCCACAGACGTCTGAATGTATAAGCTCTAGTGGTTGTTTAGCTCTAAGCCCTTTTCCAGTAAAAGGTCTCTTAGTCATCTTACCTTCCAGACAAGATTCACAGACAGGTAAGGTGCCAACCTTTAACTCATTTAAAGATCCGCTTTTTACTAGTCTGTTTATCCGGTCAAGGTTAATATGTCCAAGCCTTAGATGCCAGAGATACGTTTCGTTTTCTAGAGAAATCTTATGTCGTTTAGTTTTTGGTTTTTCAACTTTAAACATTTCGGTGTTGAGCAGTGTTGTATGCATTAACGGTCTTAACACATACAAATTGTTTTCATTAATTCCTGAATAAATATTCAGACCATTCTTTGCAATAATAACTGATTTATTATCAAAAGAAACAGAATATAATTATTCTAACAACTTAGAAACGGAAATTAAATTCCATGTAAATCCAGGAATAAAAAATACATTGTCCAACAAAATAAAATTATTATTACAAAAACGCAATCTAATTACGCCCACTGCTCGTGCCGACACGACATCCCCTGACCCCACTCGCATCGAGAAGGCTCCCTCCTCAAGCTGTGTCCAAGAATCAGTCCACTGCAAATAAGAACAAACATGGTTAGTGGCCCCTGAATCAACTATCCAGGGTGAAGAATCATCTTCAACTAAACATGACTCAAGAACAAGTAAATCATATTTACCTTTCGCTTTCTTCTTCTTGGCTACCTCCTCTAGATACTGAGGACAATTCCTCTTCCAGTGTCCGACCTTGTCGCAATGGAAACATTTTCCTTTGCTCTTGTCGATGGAGGCGCCTTTCTTTTTGCTTTGGGCTTTCTTGGGTTTGGGCTAACCCTTCGCCTTCCCAGCAGACCTCTTCCTCTTGTTGTTATTGGAGGAAGATGGTTCAGCAACATTTGCCTTACCGGTCTTACTTTTGCTGTCCTTGGTCATGGACTCAAAAGTAGCGAGCTCATTGAGCAACTGTGTGAAACTAAACCTTAACTTTTTCATCCCGTAGTTGTTCTTAAACTGATCGAAACTCTTCGGAAGAGTCGTCAGTATGATGCTCACTTGACTGGGTTCATCAATGGCCCCGCTATTGACTTCTGCCGTGTTGAAGTAGGACATCATGCTCAGGCCATGTTCCCGAACTGATGTACCTTCCTTCATGCGAGCGAGCATAGCGGAACGAACAGCTTCGTGTCGCTTTTGCTCGGAGGGTTGCCCGAACATAGCTTGCAATGACTCCATAATATCGAATGCTGCAGTCATTGCTTCGTGCTTTGTGACAAGCACGTCTGTCATAGAAGCTAATAGATATGTTCGGGCCTTCTCATCAGATGAGACCCATCGCTGGTATGCCTCACGAACAGTTCGTGTGGCATTGGCAGTAGGCACCGGAGGACATTCCTCCGTAAGCACAAACTTGAGGTCTTTGGTGACCAGTATTGCATTAATGTTAAGTTTCCATTTTGTGTAGTTATCACCAGTTAATTTATCGTTTGCAAGTATTTGTAATAGTGCAGATGACATGGCTGAAAAAACATAAATTAAAGATTCCTTCAGTCATACATTCTAAACATGTGCTAATGTTCGGCATACAATTAAACATGATGCATGAAAATGTTTAATGAACAAGAACAACCCTAAAAACAATGTTTCTATGCCACGACAATCCAACATACCACAAGCAAGTGCCGCCTTAGGGTCGGTCAAATTCTTGCATGTTGGATCGAGACCTTCTCAGTCAAAGGATATACCAGAATAACTCTTATGCCAATATCATTCAACCATCGTTTATTAGGTCAGGTTTTTAATTAACCAATTTAATTAAAACCTTGTGAGTGTAACCCATCATTTCAGATCTCAGGAGCTTAACTCGAAAATTGCCGCCTTAGGGTCGGTCAATCCCGAAATCCCCTCCGAAATCCTATCTGTTAGGAAGTCAACCTTGGTATTGATTCTTATGGAAACCCTCCTTAGGGAGGACGAAAACAAAGCCGTCACGAGGCCCCACTCGAATCTCACGGTGTTGAACTAATGATGGAGACCGCGAGATATAATGTCATATATCCCTCTCCCACTCACTATTTTATATTAAGGGTTTTCTATTAATATTAATGCACCTAGATTAAACTAGATTAAATGGCTAATTTTAATCTGAGCGTCAAGTGCATTAATCACAAATTATTAGAATCCTATTCCAATAACTAATAAACTAAATTGATTTTTAACACTTAAAAAATTTAGTTCATTAGTGATAATTCAAATCTATGTAAACAGTTTACTAAGACTAGAATTATTATTAAATGTGTATTTACCAAGTTTTAACTATTAAAACTAAACACATTATTTAGGTCCAATTATTATTAGGAGCTTAATCAAATTAATCCTAATATATTTATTAAGGACCCCACTAATCTATGTATTTAAACTCTTTAATAAAAAGATAGTAATTAATGAGATTTACCAAGTTTTTACTCCTAAAATCTAATCCCATTAAAAATAGCCAATTATGTGAATAACCCATTTTAATCAAATTAAAAAAAAAATAAACACATAATATAGATGGCTATAATGCATGTATGATATATCAACATATATATATATATATGTGTAGGCACAACTAATTTAAATGACATGTATATGCATGGCAATGCTTAATCATCAAATAATTAAAACATACATGAGTTGACCGAGTGTTGTGGATTATTTAACCTAAAAATTGGAATCTAATTACAAAAAAATATTCCCAAGGCATCCCTTGGTCTTCTTGTAATTTCCAAGACTTCCAATCTCTTCAGGTCATGTGCACTGGTAGCATGCGTGGGTAGGCATCGCTGGTCTGGATGCGGGCATGTAGGTTGCGCGCTGATCAACATGCTCGCTGGTGGGTTGTGCGCTGATGGCAGCGTGGGAAAGCATCGCATGTGCTGGTCAGCATGCTTGCTGGTGCGCGCTGGTAGGAAGTTGTGCGCTGAAGCGCTGATGGGCTGTTGTATGCTGCAGGCGCGCGCTGGTAGGCACTGCGTGGCATGCGCGCTGGAGGTAGAGATTGCTGGTCTGCGATGCGCGCACCAGGTCTTGCAATTGCTTACATATATATATATATATATATATATATATAGATTTAATAATACAACAGTAAAATAAATAAATAAAAAAACATTATACAACCCAGAAACACTCTAAATCCACAACACCATAAAAAATTACGATTAACCATGTTTTTTTAAATTAAACAATTTAATTAAAAAAATATCATACACTTATCAAAAAAATATGTGCCTACACATTCATACATATCAGGAGTAATCGAATTCGATTATACTATACAAAAAATTGGCTCTGATACAAATTGTTGGAACCTAGGGTTACAGATTGCACAGCGGAAGGTTTTAACATTTTTTATGCAATCATTAAACTAACCCATTTGTACTGTAATAATCAAATGAAATTATAAAGTGATGAAACATTTTCATACCTACGTAGGAGGCTCATTCACTTTAATACGAAATGCTCCTGATTTGAACCACGTGATCTTCCTCGCTATCTCCCGGAACTGGTAACAGCGTGTGGGCGCGTCACGATATTCAGGACCTGTATGGAGGAAGAAGAGAAGAACACACACAAAAATAACTCTAGAAGTGTAGCACTTGTGGTCTCACCACACACTAACTTTTTCTATTTGTTTGCTTTTTTGCTTTTTCTGTTCACGATAACCTTTTCTCCTCTTTTTTCTTTTGCTGTGTTCGTTGTCTATTTGATCTCTTCAAAAAAAAAAAACATATTTCACAAGTAATCTGATTACTTTATCAATATATGTCATTCGGTTACATTTTTTTAATTAAATATATATCTCATATATATCAAATAAAAACAAACCAAAATCTTATTTGATTTTTAAAACTTTTCAAAAGAATATCTCATATCCTTTTAAATTAAATATTTATTTTTGAATTCAAACATTTCAAATTCAATTTCAAATATTTAATTTAATAAAATAAAATAATCATATTATCTTATTTTATTCAAAATCAAATATCAACTAACACCCTCCATTTAGTGATTAACAACATAATTAAATAATCTTATTATTTAATTTATTTAATCACCATTATTCATTAATTAAATAATCTCATTATTCAATTAATTCTTGAATTAATACGTGTCACTTTCGTAACACAATTAATTGGACAATCCAATTAATTAACCGTGACCCTTTTTACCTAAATAGATCGGGCTAGCAAGGGGACCTAATGGACCCACAGTATTTTGAGCTCCAATAATCCTTAGAAATTATTAACTAAACTCTTTAATTAATATTTCATGATTATTAACTTCAGTGTTATTCCACTAAAAACCCGAAGCTGCACTCTCTCAACTGTAGATGTTTTTACACAAACCAATAACTCTCGGTGTCCATCGATATAACTATTACATATGGTATAATCCTCCACAAGTAGTTCATAATTAGAGCTGGGTCATAATGTCCGTTATACCCCTCTAATCATATCTTTCCATTAAGTACCATTGATTCTCTAATAAACAATAAATCCTACATTTCCTTACGGAATTAGGAGAGCGCTCATATTGTTCAAGCCCCGAATCAACCCTTAAGGGAACTACCATCTACTTTCTCACAAGAAAGAGTGGATTCCACTATTGTGTACAAACCTTCCTGGCCACAAGCCAAACCGCGATCCCAACATACGAAGTATATTGATCGGGAATGCAACTCCGACCTCACCCATGGTATATCAAAGACCACGATCTAACCTGAAGGAGTCGATAAGACACTCAGGATTAAGATCACCCATATATAGCCATCATTAGTTGATATATATGAATCTCATCGTTAAACGGATCTTAGTGAGAGATTCATATAGATCATGACCCAGTCCTATATGATCACATCATACAAGGTGCCTCCATTCTCATATCTACATATGAATGATCCAGGATAGGATCACCGTACACTACGAAATGGACCGCAGCTATAGATTAACCACAAATAAAGTATCCAGCTTTATTTGCTATCTATAGACTCTTTAAAATGCTCGTTTCAAACTGAATCCATATATATATGACACTCATATACTTAGTTCGAAATTACATCCGGCAATTTTGGATGTTAAGTGCACATGTTGTATAAAGTATGACACAAAATGAATGAATATACTACTTCTTTTATTTATGTTCAAATTACATTTACATATTACAAGCTTTAGGGCAAAAACCCCAACAGAGGATGGCCCTTATACCATGACTGCCGCAAGGAAGTTTTGGAGCGCAGAAAAAGCCCAACACCCGCCTTTCTTTTTCAAGGGATCCAGGAAAAGAACCACCCTTTTGAGCTGGAAGACCACGAAACGGAAGCATCAAACAAATCCCATTGCTTCAACCAACACATTTCTAAGCTAAACCTCATGTTTTGCCGGATGACAAGACGGGAAAGGCTAGCAGAAGGAAGAGCTCCAGCTAGAGAAAGATAACAAACATAGTAAGAGCATGGTTTAGGTGGACGATTTGCTTGGGATAAGGTAATTGCTTCTTCTATGATTGGCTTCGGACTGCCGAGGATTTAGTCTTGCCCTTAGTTCTGGGCTTTCCCATGCCGTTCCATTTATACCTACTTCTAATACCACACGGTACTCTTTCACTGCTGAATGCCCTGTCTGGTACGGCCTATTCCCTTATGGATAGGGAAAGAGCTGAGTTGAGTTCGTGGTTCACGGGTGAGTAGCGCTCACGGAGCTAAGTTTCTGCTTGGCTGATTAGTAAAGAGACTGTCCTCTGCTAGGTTATAGGTCATCCTTCTACTTTCTTTCTCTTAGTTCTCCCGAAAGTCCAATAAGAAGAGGAGGGAGTGGCAATCATTGCTTGTCTGGTACTTTAATAATGGGTCTTTCGCTCTCTCTTTCGTTTAGTGTGAAATCCTGACCCCAGAATCAAAACCTTCCTTCGAGCCTGTTCTTGTTCTAAGGGCATGGCTCAAGTGCTTGATAGGCCAACAGCCCAATGAACCGGGCGGGGCACTCGACGAAAGGGGGGCACACTGAGTAAGTAAGAGAAATTGGCCCCGCTCCATTTTATTATTATTAAAAGCAAGGACCACTACGAGAGGTCAAACCAAGGACCTATAGAAGCCGGGTTATGTAGGCGCCAACTCTCAGTTTTTTTTTTTTAGTTTAGTGACAGCTCATCAAAACAATTGTCCAAGATTGCTAGATCGAGTGCGCGACGCGCATAGTCTTAATCAGCTGACGGAATAACCTTTCCAAACAAAACAATGGGATTGTTCTCCCCCTTTACTCAACCTCTATAAAAAAGCTCCCTTCTTACTGACAGCATACAGCTACGTGCTGGTACTCAATTAGAAGCGCTGGCATGTCACTCGGCTCCTCGACTCACTTCAGTTGCAAAGACTTTCTCCTTAGGCTCATATCTCAGCAACACAAAACGATGCTGGTATGCTACGTTTCTTATAAGAGCCAGGTCTCTTCTTTCTTCTAGTTCATCTAGATTTAGCCTTAGCATCTCTATGTTATACCCGGGTTGGCGTAACCAGACCCTTGAAGAAGTGAAAGCGACTTCTATAGGAATAACTGCCGTAATACCGAAGGCCAGTGAATAAGACGTATATCTGGTTGAAGTCCTTTTGGTTGTCTGATATGCCCACAACACTTTATAGAGCTTGTCGACCCAATTTCCCTTTTTGGTTGTTAACTTAGCTTTTAGGTTGTGCTTTATTATCTTATTTATATTCTCAATATGCCTATTGGTCTGTGGATAAGCGGGAGTAGAGTAGTAATTCTTGATTTTATAGGTCTGACACAGTTACTTGAAGTTTTGGTCATTGAATTGCGTTCCATTTTCAGTGATGACGACGTCTGGGTTTTCGAACCTAAACAGAATGTTCTTTTTGACAAATCTCGTTGTGTGGGCTTCAGCTACGTGGACAAGTGAATCAGTTTCCGCCCACTTGGTGAAATAGTCCACTGCTACGATCGCATACTTTGGTAAGCCTTTCGTTCCGGTAGGCATCAGCCAGATTAGATCAAGTCCCTACATGGAAAATGGCCAGGAGGACGTGGGACTCTTCAGTTACTCCAGTGGCTGTCGATGATCATTAGCGATTCTTTGGCAAGTCTCGCAACTTTCGGTAACTTTTTATGAGTTGGGGAATAGGGTCGGCCAGTAGAAACCTTGTATGAGGGTTTTGTGTGCCAAGCTCCTACCCCTAGTGTGGTTTCCGAAACCCCACTATTGATGCTTTTCAAAATTTTGTTAGCCTTTATAGGCCTGACACTCCTTTGCAACATTTTTGAGAACCCTTTCCTATAGAGCTCGCCCCCCAATTAATGTGTACTGAGTTGCCCTATATTTGACCCGTCTTGCTTCTTTAAGATCCTCTAGGCGGATATTTCTTTTGATATGGTCTCAGATGAGAGTCATCCAATTGCCTTCTCCGCTGTCGATATCTCCTATAAGCAACTCTTCTTGCTCGTCGATACTTGGCCGAGTCAAATGCGCGACATGGACGTTTTTGACCAAATGATGGTCGTTGGCGAGGCCAATTTGGATAAAGCATCTGCTTTCTCATTCTCCTCCCGGGGTATCTGGGTGATTTTGAAAGCCTTTTTGCTATGCCCAAGCAAGTTGTCAAGTTCCCATTTTTGGCTTGATATTCATCCAAGACTTGGTTGATCACTACACGAGAGTCACTAAAAATTTCTACCTCATCGGCATCTAAGGCTGCGCATACTCTTATCCCTGCAAGCAAGGCCTCATATTCAGCCTGGTTGTTGGTTGCTTTGAAATTGAAACGCAGAGCACATTCGACCAGATCTTCTTCGAGGGAAAATACTACTATTCCCGCCCCACTGCCGCACGTGTTCGATGAGCCATCTACGTACAATTGCCATTGAAAATGTTTTTTTTTTTCTTTTTCTTCCAATATCCTAGCTACTTCAACGTTTGGTTAAGTGAAATCGGCCATGAAGTCTGCTACATGATGACCCTTTATTGACGCTTTAGAGGTATAAGTGATATAGAATTCACTTAATTCTATGGCCCATTTGATTAGTCTCCTCGATACCTCAGGTTTTTGCAGGATTTGCTTAAGTCGACAACTCGTGTAAATTTCAATCCTATAGGCCTGGAAGTAGGGCCTCAATTTCCTTGCTACTATAATCAATGTTAGGCTGATCTTCTCTGCCGGCGAGTATCTGGTTTCGGTCGGGAGTAATGCCTTGCCTGTGTAATAAACCGGCTTCTGAATACCTTCCTCCAATCTAACCTACATGAAACTCGTTGCCATATGCGTTATCGATAGGTACAAATATAATGTTTCTCTGAGCCTTGGTTTATATAGGAACAGAGCCTTTTCGAGGTAATCTTTAATTTGCTGGAATGCCTTTTCGTATTCCTCGTTCCATTCGACCCATTTACCTTTCTTAATGGCCTAAAAGAACGAGATACACTTATCGGTTGATCTGTTGATGAACCTGTTCAGTGATGGCAAGCATCTAGTCAACCTTTGTACACCCATGAGCGTTTTTGGAGATTTCATGTCGGCAAACGCCTTAATTTTTTCTGGGTTGAATTTGATTACACGTTGATGCACCAAAAACTCAATAAATCTTCCTGAAAGTACTCCGAAGACACATTTGTTTTGGTTGAGCTTCATCTTATACTTCTTTAGCACATCGAATGTTTCTTTTAGGTTAGAGGCATGTCTTTCGGCTGTAATGCTCTTGGTTAACATGTCATCGGCATTGAATTCCATGTTCCTGCCGATCTGGCAAGCGAACATCATATTCACCAACCTCTGGTATTTTGTGCCTGAGTTCTTCAGACTGAAAGGCATGCCTTTGTAGCAGTACGACCCTTGATCCGTTGTGAAGGAATTTTTCTCCTCTTCTGGTTCGTGCATCCTGATCTGATTGTACTCGGAGTATGCATCCATGAAACTAATGCATTTACCAATTGATCAATTTTCTGTAATGAGAAACTATCTTTCGGGCAGACTTTGTTAAGGTCAGTGAAATCTACACACATCCTCCACTAAACATTTTTTTTCTTTACAAGCACAACATTAGCTACCTACACGGGGTACTTTACCTTTTTGATTGACCTGGTAGCAAACAGCTTCTAAATTTCCTCTTTTATAGCCGCGCTCCTTTCGGGGTTAAATTTTTGCCGCTTCTGCACTATTGGTCTGCATTTTGAGTTGACTGCCAAACCATGGGAAATTATTCTCTTATCCATTCCAGGCATATCCTCGTGTTTCCATGCAAGCACATCTTTGTATTCTCTTAGCAGTCTGAACAGATCCACCTTAGTCTGGTCGTCCAACCGCGCCCCTAACTTAACGGTCTGGGTGGGTTCGCTCTTGTCTAGTACTATTGCTATGGTCGGTTCATCCGCCCCTTCGCGTGTTCTTCCCTAGGGTCGAGTTTGAATTTTGTTGGGGCTTCAACATGAGCTTCGTCTTCGTCTGTGGTTGATGGCCTGCTGTTTCTGGCCTTGGCTTTACATACCACGTGGCTTTTAGGGTCCATGTCTGAATCCTTCCCGGACTTGTTCATAGAGTGTTTCTCCGAAGTTGATGTTAGACGCCCCCTCATTCGGACACTCCCTCATTCTAGCACCAATTGTTGACGGAGATTTTTCGTTGGGTGCAACATCAGCAAGCAAACTGGAGTGTGTGTTTGAATTAAAAATGGAGGAAATACGAAAAAATAAAATAAAAAGGGACACTGGTTTACATGGAAAACCCTAGTGAAAGGGAAAAAACCACGGGTGCCGGTGACGGCGTAAAACGTTCACTATAATAAGGAAAAAAGGGTTACAGAGCTCCGCTCTCTCTTTTCTCTTGATTGCCTTATGTCAGCGTATTTTTATTATTTATTTATAGTGAAAATGAACGATATTTATATTCATTTTGTAACCCTAGACTTAATGCTCAAGCAGTTGACTGGTAGAATCCCATTGCGATTCTGCTTGTTTGGGTCTCCGTATTTACTTTGATTTCTTTCTCTCTTGACATTATCTCGTAGTAAATGTGATTGACATTTGTGCTTGATTTGAGCTCTAATTCCTTTTGGAGAAGATATGGTTGTTTCCTAATTGAAGTGTGATTATTGAGCCCCATATCTCAGCGCGATTGCTGGACATTTAATAATACGTGCTAGATTTGGAGTTGGCCGAATGACCCTTATTGTTGAGGTATTTAGGCCGACCATAATCTTATTTTGGCGAGACTTTCTTTTGGGCAAGCCATTTTTCCTTGGTTTTGTTTTTGGTCGTTTGACAAGGTTTCTAGTCTGGCAGAGGGTTGGATGGTTCTGGCAGAGGGTTGGATGGTTCTGGCGACGTGGCGTTGTTGTTTTACCATGTCAGTTTATTGGGCCGACATGTTACCGGACAGAATTCACCTATAAAAAAATGCTTTTAGGACAGTAGGGTGATACAATCTTGTATATGTCCAATAAACGTGATTATTAGTGAAAAATAAAAATAAAAAGGAATCTAGTTTCATTGAAAAGAAAATGTTATTGATTTTTTTTAGTAAACACTGTAATCATAAGTAAGAAACTAAGTTCTTTATCTTTCAATAGAATTCTCGATTAGTAAATGCAAATGTCTCATACCAAGGGTTCACATTTGGGTAGCGTTGGTCTCATCGACACCTTCGTCAGGCAGCACTGCCTCTGGCAAAGGCATTGCCGATGGGAGATGAGAAAGGATGGAGGAGAGAGGAGGAAGGAGAGAGAGTTTTGAGAGTGGTTATTGTTTTTGAAACATTTGAAGAGTGTTTTTAATTTGGGGTACTTCAATAATTGCTAAAAAAACGTGGTTATAAATAACTAAATTTTCGTAAACAGTTGAAAACAAATCCCTAATATTTTTTAGAGCTAGTTTCGATATTTTTCTAAAAAATAATTATAAAAGTATTCTTAAACTTCTATAACAATGTTAAGATTTAAAAGTCAATAATATCCTCTGTTCAAGAGTTTAGTCCACTCACGTTTATTTGTGTTAGAATGTGACAATGAAATGTTTGATTTGATTGATAAATTTGACACTAAACTAGGAATGTTATTCATTTATTAATTATTTTGCTTTGAAGATTCCTGCCTCACATGAACCTTAGCTTGAAATCCCTTAACTTTTATAATTGTCTAAGTTATGATAACTATATCGATTTGATTGTTTGTACTTTATCAAATTCTTTTAAAGAACTCTCGAGAATGAGATACTTGTTGAATAGTAGGTGGATTTGATCATCATAGTCATTGTAGCTTAGAATCAACATTCAATCATATGACTGAATGACCCTCTGTTCTTCCCTAGATCCTTGCCTACCTTTCTTCTTGTGTGCTGTCATACACACACAAGTTATCCTCTCCCTATTATTTTATTCTTTGTTGTTTTAGGAAAATTCCCTCTCTCTCCTCTTCCTTGTTTTTAATATAATAAATTTACAAGTAATGCTACTTTGTTCAAATTTGATGTCCAAATTTAATGTTAAAATCTGATGTTCAAATAATATGGCAACACTCTACTCTATTCATTTAAATCATACAAATCTAATACAATTTAAATGAATGGATTATGGTATTGCAACATTATTTATACACCAGATTTGGACACCAAATTTTGATAAAATAACATTATTGTAAATTTATTTTGGAAAATCTTAATACGAAGATTTACGGTGTATATAGGAATAAAGTTACGCATACGCCACACACAAATCAGAAATGCTGAAAATGCAATTTAATTCACCCGTTAACCTTAGAAACGAAGTTCATTTTCATGATTTACTTCATTCATGATTTACTTCATTTTCATTCTTAATCAGTAACACATTCGATTTGATTTAGAAAGTTTACGGTGAATTTCAATGTACGTTTTTAATCTGATTTTGTTATTATGTAACCTATTTGGTTAGAAAAAATTATCCATGTAAGATCTGGTTGTAGATAGAGTTTTTAATTTTTTAATCCGAGTGTGTTTGTATTTACCTATATACATAGTTATAAAAAAAATATATTAATATTGCATAACTGCAGCTAATCGTTAAAGATTCATTATTCAAAAGTATAAAAACAAATGAGTAGTACCTTGACCAAACGATCAGTCAAAATTTATAAAATGTCTAAGATATCTCTAATCAACCTATTTATCATTATTATACTAATTAAAAATAAAAAAATTTAAAAAATTATATATAAAAAAATAAATCAGAAAATAAGTACAAAAAAAGAGAGAAATGGTGTAGATTTTTTTACGAAGAACTGCAGAAGTGACATGTCACTGTTTTTTTTAGTATTTAATTAAAATCTGATTTTTGTATTTATTTTTTAAAATTTTAAATTATTATAATAATGATAAATATGTTGATTAGGGATATCTTTAATATTTCATGTCTGATAATAAAACCCCTAACACTTGCACCACGAATTAGGTAACAAATCTCGAATTTATATAATTGTGTAAAAACTTTAAAAAAAATTCAAAAAATTTAATCAATCAACCATTTGATCGAGTCGGCCTAGATAAGGTCCAACAAAACATGATTCCATAAAAGTACGGTTCGGTACGGTACAACATTATACCTGATAATTATGGGATTGTATCAAAACACAACCTACTTCATTTAATGACGCAGAACGGAAGTTCTAGGATCACAAGCGTAACCCTAACAGAACATAAAATGGAATCCACCAGAAAAAAGAAACTGAAACCAAATTGTAAAATTTATTCAATACCTCGAAACTGATAACAAAAGCCTTAAATAGGCTTTGAAAACCCTAAAACAGAAAAGACTAAAATATCCTCATCTAAATAAAATAAAAACGGAAAACAAATAAAAACATAAAAAAAACTTCGGATGCCCGATAACCTATCTTAAACAGCTCCGTTGAGGGAGTAAATGACGTCAACCGGGCAAGCCCAGGTTGTACCGCTATGGAGCTTCGAAAACCCTTTCCGAAAACATATTATAATAGGAAATCTGTCAACCGAGCGAAAAGTTATGTCCGTTTCTTTGAAACACCTCTTTTGGACAATTTTCTATCCATCTCTTCTTCAAAGTCCAAAGCCAATTGTCCTACATCATTTAACGTGCTGGACAGAGTGTTTAAATAATATTTAAAAAAATTTATTTATAAAATTATTTTAAAACCTTAATTTTAAACATAGACTTTAAGCAACTGTCTAAGTTGTCTAAGGCACCAGCTCCTCTGATCACTGCTAATCTATCATTTTGGTAAAATTATTATCTAACAACAAATTGAAAATAAGAAGAAATCTTTATAGTAAAATTGTGAATGATGCTCATTCCGAAGTTCGAGTATCGCCACCGTAGATGACATACATAGTAAAACTCCATCGCAAATAATGCCTTCACATCATGCTCAATCTTAGCTAAAAAGTTGTTTCGATCAACCATCTATTCAACTTAAAAGACAAATTAGTCAAATCATGAATAATCTGTAAATTATTTATTTTCCTCTCTCTCTTAAAATCCACACGTTTTATAAGAGACTTTTTCTCTTATTTTTCTTCTCTCATCTCATGTCGTAAAAAATACGTTTTCGAAAGAAAAAGTTTCTTCGATAGTCATTAAAAATATATTCAGAGCATATTTTAATTTTCTTATATGAACATTTTCCAAACTAAAAAATGGTTTAGAATACTTTATAGAATCATATTTTTTGTTTTATATACCACTTACTTACACTGGTATTATTCAAATCAGATATGAGATATTCATTTTCGTTATGATCCAATTATATTAAACGGTGGTTGAATCATATTATTTTAATAAACCATCTTAAAAGCTTTTTCTAACCGAAAAAGTCATTACTTTCCATATAAAACCTTCCGACGTGAAAAAAAAAACCTTAATTAAATGCAAGACAAAGTTATAATATGGAGACTAATGAAGCCAATTAGTGTTTTAATTTGACAACGAATCGAATTAAGTTTCTTTGTAGTCATGATCATGGTCATGTTTTATGCCAATCAGCTACCTCTTTTGTGTGAATGTCAGCTAGACAACATAATTTAATTTTCTGACCTCATGAACCAACCTAATTATTAGCTTGCTCCATACATGATGTAATCAAATATTAAATCTTCTAAGTTGGTTTCATTAAGAATAAATTTCAAGGATATTTCTAGACACGGTAAGGAATTTCAAGAGAGATTTATGCTAACCGTAGAAACTATATACTTATTTTGATTTATCAAATAGGTCTTGAAATTTATCCGACCTTTTGGTGATGGTAGATATTCGAAAGCATATATAATTTTTGCAAATGGGTTTCAATTTTATGTATCTTTTCAAGATCAATAGTACTAGTTAAAAAAAATGCAAATGAAGGGATTAATAAAAATATGAATGATAGCAAGGGAGTTCAACTTGGAAAGGATAATGAAGTGATTGGTATGCATGTGTTTGATCAAGCTGGAGCATGTGCCTTTTGTACCCATCACATTAAATCTTAGTAATTGGAGCAATATATTCTTAAAAGAACAAGTTGATTTAAGTGTTTGAAAAAAGTAGGGTTGAGGCATTTCTTGAAGGCAAGAGAGTGCCATATAGAGTGAACAAGCTTTGGGCTTCCATTTTCATGATTTGATATCCTAAGTGTTACCTTTTCATATTTGCAAGTAGCCATCATCTCAAAACCCTAGCTCAAAAATTCCGTATGTTACAGATGAATTCATATCATTTTGAAATTCGTAAAAAACTTATTTAATTGTGATTAACTATCTCATAAACGTCTTTTATAAACTGTTGGAAACCTTTCATTCTAAAATTATTTTGGCAAATTTTAGAATTATTCAGATTTTCCTTAATTTGGAAGCCATTTTTCCCATAATATAAAAAAATGTACATATTCTTTTAATGGGCGGAAAATAACACTCATTTTATATTGAATTTTAAAAATATTACTAATTTAATAAGTTAAGTTTAAATGGACACCGATAGATTAAAATATATATTTTTTTATTACATTTGTGCTATTAAAATTTTTTTTTATGATAATTTTAAAACTCATTCTTTGAAGAATACTATTAAATTTTTCAACTCTATTGCTTTTTCAAAATTTTGAACTATATATAATTCATATTCCAACAAACACTATTTATATATCGAAACTTTCTTCTCAAATGATATGAAAAATTGATTTATAAATGTCATATCATTCTTTTGTCTCTTGTCACCCGCTATAATATATAACTTTATTGTATCATTTTAGAATGAATTTTTTTTTTTATAGAATTTATAGAATTATCTTTACATAGAGTTGGACCCCTACCTTTGCAAGTAAAGCTAGGTGTCCTTTGCTCTTTTTGAAAGTCCTACAACTACCATAAATAAGTGTCCCATAATATGATGTGACTCCACTTTTAATCCTATAAATTGTCACTTCATTCCATCGTTTCCTTCAACTGATCACCACACCAATTGCAATTGTTAAAAAAGTTTTGATAACAACTAATTAACTAAAAAAGGTTATACATTATCTTCACCATGAAAACAGTACTTTCAAATTATATATTAACATAAATCGTTAGAAATTAATATATGCATTACACCCAATATTCTATATCTGATTGCATCCTATATTTGAACAATAGTTTCGAACCTTATCCTTTCAAAAACTTGATATAAAAGCAATATCATTTACTAATAAACGTAGTTTTCCAAAACTGGTTGATTCAATTAAAAACTAACATGTGAAATGGTACATATGTATATATATCTCTTATACATATAATGCTTCTAACGTGGATCAGTACAATGTCTCTAGCCAAGTTGATATGATGTGAAATGGACCCATTAATAGGACAATTCCACACCATAGCTATCAAAATACCCCCCCTCTCTCCCCATCTCTTCTTTACTCCCTAAACTGCCATATGTCATCCATGTTCCAAAAAGCATCTCCCAAGTCACTAGTGAACCAATCACCCTCCGCCACCTGGCACCCCGACAAGCTGTACATTTCATCATAGTTTCCCACCAGTTCTGTCATTGGAGCTCCTAGATTGAACCCACCCTCCATGTCATAACTACAACAGTCCATGTAACTGTAACTGTCATCTGGGATTTGGCTGTTGCTGTTGTTGTAGACATTAACGGAGTTGCCATTGGTCACATGTAGTGGAGTCTCTAGTACAGGCTTCTGCTTCTCAGGATTAATTTCAGGTTTCTGATCACAGAATTTAACAAACTCTGAAGAAAAAACACCTGGGTTTGTTGAAAAATTTGAAATTTCCTTTGGAAGATGATTGGAATTGTAGATTATTGTGCTTGGTGGCAGAGGAGTAGTAGATGATGAAACAAAAGGAACTACAGAGTTATTGGATAAAAACTGATGAGAACAATTTTTCAAATTAACATCAGAAGAAGAAGTAGTAGTGTTTTGTTCAATTTTTTGAAGCAATCTTGGCATCCAAAAACTCTTAACTGCATCAAGAAATTTCTTGCTATCAGACTCGATATTAAGTTGTCTAGCATGTTTTTGCACTCTTGTTCTCCAATAATTCTTGATTTCATTGTCTGTTCTTCCTGGCAAACATTGTGCAATCTTTGACCACCTACAAATTAATCATACATAAAGTTAAATTAAAATATAAAAAACCTTGGAGAATTTGAAAACCTTTTTTTAATTTTTGCCTGAAACAAGATTGAATTGTACCTGTTACCCCACTTGGAATGGAGTTCAAGAATCAAAAGTTGCTCCTGAGGAGTGAGATTTCCACGTTTAATGTCAGGTTTCAAGTAATTCAACCATCTCAATCTGCAACTTTTTCCAGTTCTCTTCAATCCTGCAAATCAAATAAAACAAAATTTTATTTGATGATTAATTCAGGTTTTGTTCATCAAAGAATAGTATATATTATCGTGCAATTACTACAAATAAAAGCTAATTAATCTGTTCATTTAATTAATTAATTACCTGCACATTTTGCTAACATATTCCAGCGACCCTCACCATGTCTAGCAATATAATGACTAAGAAGTGTGTCTTCTTCAAGAGTCCATGGACCTCTCCTCAGCTCAGCAGCTTCTTCTTCTTCTTCCATGGAACTATTCATCAGCTCCTTCTTTTGAAAACTAGACTTATTAGCTGATGATGATCTCATTAGTGTTTGTTTGCACAGAAAGAGAGATGATAAAAAAAAGATGTTTTTGTTGGTCAAGAAAATGATGAGATTGGAAAGTGTGGAAAACACAAGTACTTATAGAGAGTTAAGTTCTAATGTCCCTACTCTCTCTACAAAAGTCCAAACTAGAAATAAAAAAATTAAGAAAATAAAATTAGTAACAATAAAAGTCTCAGATGGTATTTTTCTGTAGAAATGTTGTTGGCTTTATATTACAAACTGGATTGGAATTTTAAGTGAACTGGGATCTATTATTGTACTGTTGGATTGATAGTTAGATAACTTAGATAATAGAGAGAGAAGAATTCATGATTGGTCCTTCTTATTCGAATTAAAAAAAAATCATGTTTCTTTACATCATTTAACCTATTATGCATATGTGTGTATACAATGCTTTTATAAGTTACGATTACTCGAACCGGTACGGATATTGACACCAATAAAATTTATTAGTACATCTATTTTTATAAGTACACCAATGTTTAAAATTTAACAAATAAATATTTCTATAAGTACCCATTATAATACCAAAAATTTTAAAAATAAATATTACCATAAGCACCCGTCCTAATGCCAATAGTATCCTTATTGAAATAAATATATTCATTTTAATACATATTATTTATAAGGGTACAGATATTGACACTCATAAAACTTATGGGCTCAAAAAATAAATAGCACTTTTTGGAGGTGGTATTTCAACAATGTCATTGCTTTAATAACTTATGTTTAAAAGACATCTATTATGGTAAACGGAAAAAAATACCCTCAATAGTTGTTTCACGTCAGATTTCTTTCATTCAGTTTACAGTGACAAAGTTGTGAAGTAGAGAGAGAAATTCCGATTGAAACTTAGGCAATCACTCAAACGGTGATGGAGTGGCGCTACGCAGACGCATTCGGGGGTCGAGCTCCCCACCCAGCTCGACCCCCAGAGCTGTTTTTTTTCAATTCATGAAAAGCTCGGAGCATTCATGAAAAAGCTTGGAGCATGCATTCATGAAAAAGCTCGGGCCTTCATGAAAAAGCTTGAAGCCTTCATGAAAAAGCTCGGAGTCATTTTTAAAAAAGCTCGGAGCCATTTTGAAAAAAAAGCTCGAAAACATTTCTAAAAAAGTTCGGAGCCATTTTTAAAAAAGCTCGGAGCCTTTTTAAAATAGCTCGAAAGAAAGTTAAAAAAGCTCGAAGGTCTTTCGTTTGAGCTTTTTTAAAAAGGCTCCGAACTTTTTTAAAAAGGCTCCGAGCTTTTTTAAAAAGGCTCCGAACTTTTTTAAAAAGGCTCCGAGCTTTTTTAAAAAGCTCGGAGCCTTTTTAAAAAAGTTCGAAAGAAAGGCCTTCGAGCTTTTTTAACTTTCTTTCGAGCTTTTTACTAAAGGCTCCGAGCTTTTAAAAAAAGCCCGGAGCCTTTAGAAAAAGCTCGGAGATTCAAAATTCCCAGATTCAAACTTCACAAAACGACCTTCATGTTTACAAAAGGAACGGTTAAAATGTTACAAGACTCATACTCAGAAATGCAGGATAAAAAAGAAGTATTTCAGAAATATGTTATCTTGTTGTACTGAAGGATGTCGATAAGTTTATTTTCAGACAAGTTTATTGTAGAGAGAGAAACAGACGAGTTCAATGTTCGAAGTATGGAGATGAAAGTACAAAGACAATAGAAAAATGATTATTTAAGGGCAATTTTGGTAGTTCACCATAATAGGTGCCTATTAAATATAACTTATTAAAGCAGTGACGTCGGTGCAACTCATGTCCCAAAAGGTGACATTTCTCACAATTCCCACTAAAACTTATTAGTACACTCATTTTTATAAGTTCACTCATGTCTAAAATTTTAAAAATAAATATTATTATAAGCATTCATCCTAATGCCAATAGTACCCTCATTGAAATAAATATATTCATTTTAATACATATTATTTATAAACACTCTTAAATTATTATCACACCCAATTTAAACAAAAATCATATTACTTTTAGAATCAAATCTTTTTTTAATGATGATCCAATTTACTTTTAGAAATATCTCGAATGTAGGGGCCTTATAAAAAGAAATATGTGGGACCATATATGAGATCAAGAGATTTCAATATACAATTCTTTTATTTATATAGCTATTTTAGAAAAAAAAAATTCTTATTGATATCTACGGCTATCGTTAAAAAAATATATATATTTTTTTATTGATAGAATTCATAACTGTACATAAAAGAAAGACAAAAACAATATGATAATCATGTGATTATGAGAAAGTTTGAAATTTGAAATAAAATTAGAGTTTAATTAGGGTTTATCATAAAAATCATGGTTTATCATAAGATTTTTTCAATAAAGAAATATAGTTGTATATATGAGTGTAATTAATGAGTGTATATAATATTTGGTTTATTTTTAATTAAAGTAACTTGTCCTTATTGGTAAATTTCTATTAGGATATTTTTATAATTAAAATTTTTAATAAGAGAGCTTCTTTTGACAATGCAAAATTTTCTTTTTACAGTCTTTTTTAAAGACACTCTATTCTCAAAATTTAAATTTAAAAAAAAATCTAAGTATACTTCCTTTTATTCCAATATCATCCTTTTATCATTTGACACTCTTTTTCTAAAATACTCTTTAATTAAATTATTATTAAAAAAGGAATTTTCTCTCCTAAATCATTAGATTAAATATTAAATATTAAACATTCTCTCCTAAATTTTTAATTATCATATTAAATTCTCTTTCCTCCAATACATATATCTAATTTTCTATCTCCATTCTTCCTCAAACAAGACTAATAGTTAAGAAAAAAAAACTTACAAATAAACTTGATTTTTAGGAATTGTATATATGTATATATTAAAAGAAAAAAAATTCAAAAAACAAGTACCTTGTTTTTTTTTAAAATCGAAATATGAAAATGCTTTTTGTTACTTTTGTAGGTATTTGATTGCCTAGAGAAAATTCTGAGTTTAATTGAATCTAGTTACAACAAATCAAGTTTTCATATATCTATTTTTTTATTAAAAAAAACAAGGTACTGTATTTGTATTGATTTTTAATATACATTTATACATATATATATATATATATATATATATTACTGTTAGTAAAAAACCAAAATATTAATAAGTTTTTTTTTCTTTAACTATTAATCAGAGTTTAAGGAGAGAAAGTTTAATATGTAATATTTAATTTAATGATTTAGAAGAGAGAATTTATTTTTATAATAATTTAATTAGTTTGAAGTGTCTTTAGAATTTTTTTTGTCTTGTTTAGTAATTTTAATTCAGGTTAAAATTGTCATTAAAGTTTTTTTAATTGGAGTGTAAATAAATAATTTGTGGATTGTAAGGAGAAACTCTCTTTAATAAAATATGGATGTATTAATAAGTTTTATAGGCGTCAATAGCAGCTGGCTACAAATTTGAGATATTACTTCTAAGGAATTGGTGTTACGGGGCATAATCCCTTTACTTAAAAAGAATTTAAAAAAGTCTTTAAAAAATTATAAAATTATTATTAAGTTTTAAAGCTTTTTGACTTCATCCCCAAACTAATAATATTTCTAGATTCACCCCTACTAGTTACATATTATTTGAATGAACAGAAACCCTCTGAATCTATAAGAAAATATCTATCCAAATTGTTAAAAGAAGAAAAAAAAATGATGTGAAGAAAAGGGTTTTATTCAAAGTTTTTGATATTTTCATCATGTAAAGTTTGATTTTGTAATTGAATGAATATTATTGAATCAATACAGTATGATTTATACAAGAGGACTCCATGTTCTACAAGGCTACTATTCTACAAACCAGGAATACAAATCTGTTACAAAGGAAAGAAACTATCTCTAATAATAACATTCCTAAACCAACATAAAGAAGGTCAACTTTCCTAACACTCCCCCTCAAGTTGGAGAGTGAATATCAGAACTCCCAACTTACGAACCATTGGAATGAAACTTTCTTTTCCTAAGGCTTTTGTGAAAACATCTGTTAGCTGATGTGAAGACCCGGCATGTCTTGTAACTACCCATCCATTTTGAATTTTGTCTTTGATAAAATGACAGTCCATTTCTATGTGTCGAGTTCTTTCATGAAAGACTGGATTAGCTGCAATATGTAACGTTGCTTTATTATCACAAAATAATAATGCAGGTTTTGGATGAACTCTACCCAAGTCTGTAAGAAGATATCTGAGCCATGACAATTCACAACATGCACCCGCCATAGCCCTATATTCAGCCTCTGCTGATGAAAGGGGGACTGTTTTCTGTCTTTTCGACCTCCAAGATATCAACGAAGATCCCAGAAAAACACAATAGCCTGTAGTGGATCTTCGAGTGATTGGACAACCCGCTCAATCTGAATCACAATATGCACGCAAGGTTAGATCATCATGAGAAGAGAATAAAATACCTTGACCTGGCGCGTTCTTAAGATAACGAAGAATTCGAAGAGCAGCTTCCATGTGAGGCCTTCGCGGTTCATGCATGAACCTGCTAAGAATGTGAACCGAATATGTTATATCTGGCCTAGTAATTGTAAGATAAATCAACCGCCCAACGAGCCTTCTATAACGAGAGGGATCTTTAAGCAATTCTCCATTGTTAGACAAATTCAGACCTTTATCCATAGGAAACTCCACATGTGCTGCTCCTAATAAACCTGCATCTTTAATAATCTCCAATGCATATTTACGCTGAGAAATGTATATGCCCTTTTGAGAACGTGAAACTTCAATACCAAGAAAAAATCTTAAGTTTCCAAGATCCTTGATACGAAAACGGTTGTGAAGGAATGTTTTGGGTGTAGAAATAGCTTGAGGATCATTACCAGTAATCATTATGTCGTCCACATAACCGGCTTTAGATTGGACATAATCGGCTGCCTGGATAGCATCTGAAAATTTTTCAAACCATTGACGAGAAGCTTGCTTGAGACCATACAAGGATTTGTGGAGGCGACACACTGTATTCTCCCCCTGTCGCTGAAGACCAGGAGGAAGGGACATAAAAACTTCCTCTTGAAGATCACCATGAAGAAAAGCATTGTTGATGTCGAGTTGATGAAGAGGCCAGTTGCGGACAGCAACAAGTGCTAACAAACACCGAATAGTTACTATCTTAGCAGTAGGAGAAATTTTTTTCGTGATAATCAACCCCTTCCATTTGTTTGAAACCTTTTGCCACTAACCGCGCTTTGTAGCGCTCAATCGACCCATCAGAATGATGCTTGATTTTGTAAACCCAACGACATCCAATAGGTTTCTTTCCAGGTGGTAATGAAGTCAGAGTCCATGTATTATTGTCATGGAGAGCCTTCAATTCTGCTTTCATCACCGCTTGCCACTCAGGATGAGGTGCAACTTCATCATATGTCTGGGGCTCAACAACCTGACTGACTTGAGCAACAAAAGAAAAGTGTTTAGGCGAATAACGATGATATGACAAATAATTGTTGAGAGGATATCGTGTACCTTTGATGGAACCTGACGACAAAGAAGACGACTGATCAGAGATGGGCAGCGTGACTTGGTTGCAGATGAAATCTCTGAGCAGAACCGATGGTGTAAGAGTGCATTCTGAGCGACGAAGTGGAGGTGGTGAGGTGAGTTGAGTGGAATCGACTAGAGTAGTTACTAAAGATGAATCATTGGTTTCCTGGATATCAACAGTTTGGTTTTCCATATTTGATGGTATTGGTGGTAGCTGTGGTCTCTCTATCTCTACTGGTGGATCGGTTGATCTCTCAATAGGTGGTTGTTGATGAATCACAGGGATCTCTGTTTCAATTTGGTAAGGGTCAGGTGTAGGAATGGTTGGACTATGTGAAGAGACGAGATTGGAAGCGGAACTAGACTTATAAGGAAAAATATTTTCGTGAAAGATGACATCTCGACTAGTGAAAACTCGATGAGTGGAGAGATCATACAGATTCTAGGCTTTTTGACCAATAGGATAACCAATGAAGACACTTTTGGTAGCACGAGGAGCAAATTTATGGGAGACATGTGTATTAGTGGCATAAGCCAGGCAACCAAAAACTCGAAGATGAGAAAACGAATGAGCTTTGAAGAAAAGGTGTTCGAAAGGAGTTTTGAAAGAGAGAAGTGGAGTGGGTAGACGATTGATGATATGAACGGCGGCAAGGACGCATTCCTACCAAAAACTTTGGAGGAAGATTGGTTGGCTTGAAATTTAAGAGCCCGTGCCGTCTCAAGAATGTGTTGGTGTTTACGTTCTACAACCCCATTTTGTTGGGGAGTGTAGACACAAGAATGTTGATAAATAACTCCATGCTTATGAAAAAAAATTTGAAGAGAGGAAAATTCACCCCTGTTATCAACACAGATATTTTTAATCTTAGAATTGAATTGAGTAGAAATGAGAGAAAAAAAATTGTCTTAATAAATGTTGAGACTCATGTTTGTGTCCCATCAAGAAAATCCAGGTGAAACGAGAATAATCATCTACAATAGTAAGGAAATAATGAGCACCAGAAAGTGATGAATGTTTATAAGGACCCCAAATGTCACAATGAATAAGATCAAAAGTTTTAACACTAGAAATAGAACTAACACCAAATGGAAGACGACTCTGCTTTGCCAATGGACATACATGACAAGCGTTATTACAGTTAAGAGATAGATTTAACATGTGTTTAGTCATGAAACCTAATCTGGATAAAGAGACATGTCCTAGACGACGGTGCCAGGTATCTGAGGAAGTTATGATGTTGCATGAAGGTTTGTATGGTGAGGTATGAGACTTATCAGTTGCTAACGCCGCTAAATAATATAGCCCGCCACGCTGTTTACCCAAACCAATCGTCCTCTTCATAGCAAGGTCCTGCAAAACACACCAATATGGGAAGAAAGTTACTGAACAATTTAAACTCTTTGTTAATCTACTTAAGGACATTAAATCAACTTTGAAGGTAGGCACATAAAGTACATCACGTAAATGAAACCTAGAATTCAAGGGTAAAGTTCCTGTGTTAACAATAGGAGCAGTCTCTCCACTTGGTAAGCGAACTGGCGGTACAGATTGACAACCATTATTATGAACCAATAGTATAGAAGAAGAAGTGATATGGTCCATTGCTCCACTATCAATAATCCAACACTGAAAAGGTAAATTTGACAAACCTGTAGCTGCAGCGGTATTCACTTGAGGAGATACTCCATTCCCACCTTTGTTACTCATGATGGCGAGGATTTGCTGGAGTTGGAGATCAGAAAGACCAGGTACAACAGATTGCATCTCTTTCTTGTTTGAATTTTCAACTTGATTGGCTGCAGGTGTGTACGTTTGAGGTTTGGATCAGTTTGTCTTGTGGTTCCGGTAGCCTGGTGGATAACCATGAAGTTTCCAGCATGTATCAATAATATGACCATCCTCATTGCAGTGAGAACAATGTGGATGTCCTCCTTTATGATCAAATCGGTTGGATGGTGTGAAAGAGCGATTGTTGGTTTGACGATAAGTTTGGTTGGTTCGGACGACCATGGCTGCGGTATCAGTTGCACTCCTGGAAGCTCCAAGGGTACGTTGCTTCTCCTCTTGGAAAATTGAAGAATACGCTTAACGAACTGATGGCAACAGATTAATCAAGAGAATTTGTCCACGAACGATGCTATAGGACTCATTAAGTCCCATGAGAAATTGCATCAGCTTTTGGCAATCTTGTTGAGCCCCGCACGTACAGATCAGTCCATCGGTATATGAGGCCAATTCATCCTATAGACTTTTCAATTTGGTGTAATAGGCAGAAATCGAAAGTTGATCTTGAGTGAGATAAGCAATTTCTTGTTGAATCTGGAAGATACAGGGAGCATTGCTTTGAGAGAAAAGTTCACGAAGATATTCCCATAGTTGACGAGCAGTACTGTAGTAGATGACAGTGTCAGAAATATCGACGGCCAGAGTGTTGACGATCCATGAATGGACCATATTGTTGCATCGCGACCATGCTGCATAATCATCAGGGTTAGTTTTCTACGAAGGTGGGTTGACAGATCCATCGACGAAACCCAACTTATTTTTCGCATTCAAAGTGACTATCATTGCTTTCTTCCAAGTTGCTTAATTATCCCCAACAAGAGGTTTTGTAACCAACACCAAACCTGGATGATCGGAATGGTGAATGAAGAACGGGGTTGGAAACATTATTTCCACCCAAAGATTGGGATCCTTCGCCGAGATTGGGAACACTTTTTCCATCCGAATTTTCACCCATGATGAAGAATAATAAGAAGGAAAGAAAACAGTGATTTGGGAAGAAGAAGAAGAAAATATGAACTAGAAATCTTATTCTAGCTCTGATACCATGTAAAGTTTGATTTTGTAATTGAATGAATATTATTGAATCAATACAGTATGATTTATACAAGAGGACTCCTTGTTCTACAAGGCTACTATTCTACAAATCAGGAATACAAATCTGTTACAAAAAAAAAAGAAACTATCTCTAATCATAACATTCCTAAACCAACACAAAGAAGGTCAACTTTCCTAACACATCATCACCATTGAAAAAGCTTCAAGGTTGTAAATTACAGGACGATTATGAATACCGGTAAGAGCTAAGAAGTTAAAAAACAGTGGGTCATGGTCTTGTATAACTTGCCAATGGTGTACACGTGTTCATAAAATGTGTTGTTGCAAAGTTATTCTGTCACGTTTAATGATTTTTAGGGTTTGTCCTGTAAGCGTTTTTCAGTGACTGTTTTTCGAAAATAAAAATGAAAATGAAAATAGTGTTTTTCAAATTCTGAAAACGCGTCTGGTAGCATATACGGGAAACTGTATCCAGAAATTGAAAACAGTAAAAACGCCTCTGGTAGCTTCACTGAAAGCTGAATTCTGAAAATGAAAACAGTAAAAACACTTTTGGTAGAATAACTGAAAAATATCAAAAATTCTAATTTTTCTTATATTTTTTCTATTGCAATTTTTAATTTGAATAAAAGGGAGTCAATAATTCATCCCAAATAATTATCAAATAACTCATAATTTAAAAATTGTTGTAAAAATAAAGAGAAAAATATAATAATGAATCAGAGAAAAAAATTGATTCACCGAATACATACATACATATATACATATACATATATATATATAATTTGAATAAAAGTGAGTCACCAGAACATTACATATGAAATTCAGTAAACTGGAGTTAAGTTAACAAAATCTGGAGTTAAACGTGCTACCAGTAAACTCATATCTCCACATTTAGCAAACATACCAACAAGACTAGTTCCTACAAATTGATTAACACTAACTTCACTCTTGATAATCAATGCATGGTATCTTCTTCCCAGTTCAAGGCATCTTTCATTGCTACAAAATTTTAAAACACCAATCACAAAACGCCTATCTAGTAAACTCCCTAAAAAAGAACATGTAGGGGCATCATTAGTACACACATCGTCACTGCAATCATCATGAGAAGTACCATTACCTGTAAAATAACCATTTTTAACCACACACTTTTCAACATCAATCACATATCCAGCGTAGTTAATTGAAATCAATTGTTGAAACACCAATTCGTTTAGGACTTCTATCAAACAGTGTATATACAACTTTTGAAGGAATAGGTTCACTAGCCATAGATGTCATTGGGAGGCTGAAATTTTTAAGCTTGAATGGGTATTTTACACTGGAAGTGGAAGGAAAGGAAATTGAAAAGCTGGTATTCAAACAAAGTTCAGTAAAATTTCAAGGAAAGGAAATTTTTAACTTCGCTGGATGACTAATAAGTGGACTCGGTGAAGAAGAAGAAGAAGAAGAAGGAGAAGAAGAAGAAGAAGAAGCCGATTGGAGGAGAAGAAGAAGAAGAAGAAGAAGAAGAAGGAGAAGAAGAAGAAGAAGCCGATCGGAGGCGAAGAAGAAGAAGAAGAAGAAGCCGATTGGCGGTGAAGAGGCGAAGAAGAAGAAGAAGCCGATCGACGGCGAAGAAGAAGAAGAAAAGGAGTCTGGAAGAAGATGAAGAAGAATAGTGACGGGAAAATGGAGAAAAGTAAGAAAAAAATGATTTTTTTTTTATAAAAAAAAAATAAGTGAAAAAAAAACAAAAACGAAAAACGAAAAACAACTTTCAAATGTTTTTTAAATTTTTCACTTTTAACACTAATTGTGTTTTTCAATTTTTTTTGTTTTTCGAAAATAAAATGAAAAACGGTTAAACGAACGCGAATTCGAAATCGTTTTTAGAAAACAAAAATGAAAAAAAAAAACAGCCGTAGGACGGGGGCCTTATTGTTTCAAGATTCGTTTTGCAAAGTTACTATGACAAAATTATTGTTGCCAAGACTTTTCTGAAATATTTAATTTCTCTTTTGTTTTTTAAGAATAAAAACAGTAAAAATATAATTCAAAATGGATTCGTATTTTGATACAGATATATAGATACAGGGGTCTGTAATTATCCTGAGCAATTTATTTACAAGTCATAATTTTAGATATAATATTAAACATGTTTATCATTATTTATTCTAGATTTGCAAAATAAATAAATAAATAAAAGGTTTGAAAATGACATGGAACAATCCATAAGTTCCTTAGAATACTATTCAAACAATAATTATGTCATAGTAGCAAACGAGGTTGATTACTTTTTTTTTTTTGTCTTTTTTTTTCTTTTTGTTAAATGTGGTTGATGTGTAAATAGTCCTTTTTCATGTGCGATTGTCTATACTTTATTCATTCAGATAAAGTTTTTTATTTTTATTTTTTATTAATTACAAGTTGAATTGTCCATATCAATATGGGCAAAAAAATCAAGTTAAAGTGATATTTTTTACTATGAATAAATAAAATAATTATAATTGAAGATGATGTATAAATAAATAATAAATCATATATATGTGATATCCGTATTTTATTTATGAGATCAAAGCTTCAACAAAAAAAAAAGTTTATGAGATCAAAAAAAAAAATCACGAGTACATGATATTTTTGAGTGTATAAATAAATAAAATTGTTATAAAGTAATCAAAGGAGAATGAAGAGGAAGAAAATAGAAAGGTAGGGTTTGAGTGATTGTTAAGAGGGAATGATTACTTCTATATTCAAGAGTTTTCTAGATTCTTTAAAAAAAAAGAAACGTGATTGACTGAACAAAATATATTTTATGGTAAAATACACAACTAAATGTTGAATTTTAGGCTTCACTTATACCAGCACGGCGGCATCTATTGAAACATGTTACAAAATATTGGAACAGTAGTCAATTTCTGTTTATTTATTTATTTTATAATTATTTTATTTTCTGAAAGCCGACATTATTATGAATCTAGGTTCTGTCAAGACTCGATCAAATTAGAGTTGCAACTCAACAACAGAGGGAGGAGTCCTGCAAACTTTAAAATTTAAAAAGGTTGATGATGCTTTCTCATGCACTGTTTTTTTCCTGGGCAATACTTCTTGCTTTTGCAAAACTTATTTATCAGGAAAAAAAGACGAAGGCTTTAAGAAGAAGAAGAAGAAGAAGAGAAATTTGAGTAAAATTAAAAAGAGTTCACTGTGTCTGTGAATGTATGCAGCTATATTTGATTTCTTTTACAATTTATGAGTTATATTCTTATCATTAGAATAATAAATAATTAGAATATGATCAGATATGATGTAAAAGGGTGGTAAATTGGATGGATGGAGACTGTTAATTTTTTTTTTTAAGTTTTATTTAATTTAGTGAAAAAAGTCGAATTTGTTCGATCGGCATCATTTTACATAAGTTAAGTAAAAGCATTTTGTTTCGTTCCATTACTTTAATACTAATAAAATTTAAAACTCATTTTTTTTTAGTACACCAGATATGGTGGTGTCAACTCAAACTGATACATTATCAGATTGAATGAATGTTCTTTGCACCAAAACACATTGAAATATGGTTAAAAACTCATCTTATTAAGGTGTAAACAAACCCACGAAAGTGTTATTTATACCTATTTATGGGTCATTTGTTTTTTCCATTTAAAACTTAATGGATCTGAATCATAATTATTAAGTTGTTTTGTTTGTTTTTATAAGTGGTCAAACAACTTAAAAATACCAAAAAACAACTTAAAATAAAAAGTAAATAATCTTGATTTTTGACTTAATTGCATTAAATGCAATTCAAAATCTTTTCCCCCATATATAACATATTTTTAATTTCATCATAATTATTTATGGTACAAAAATATTTATTTTAATATATTGCTTAATTTAAATAACTTTTAAAATAAAAAGAATCATAATCACTTCTCGTATAGTAATATTGATGTTTAATGTTAATACTTTATTATGATACTATGGTAATGTATTTATATATTATTTTTTTAGAGTGTTTTGTGCGAGTTTTCCTGATGCCACTTTTATTTTTTGAAAAAAAAAACATTTCTTTTCTTAGTAAAAATAAAGTTTATTTGTAATTAAAGAAGAAGATTATGATCATATGTGTTCATATATAATTATTATTTTTGGATTGTTTTTATTCCATATTATATGTATAATTGTTTAATATGGGTATAAATGTAAAATTACTTAGTTTCAGACAATTTTACTTTTAAAAAACAAATGTGATGACAATACATCCAGATGTGAGGAAAAAAAAACATGTCATTCAAGTTCAGATTTCAATTTTCAGTCACTATTCAGTCTTCAGATAAAAAAACAAACGACCGTTTAGTTTATTAGTAATACTATACTATCTAAAAAAATTAACCTAAAAAGTTACCGACTAATTTTACTAGCTGCTAAATAAATTGACAAGCATTTGGATAAAAAAAAAAAGGGTTTAGACTTTAGAGGTTTAAAGGTGAGAGAAGGAAAAGTGTGAAAAAAAAAAAGCAATAGAAAGCATGCATAGAAGAATCAATAATTGAATAGAGAGAAGAGAATTGAAGTTCATTCATTTTAAAGGATAAGAGGTTTCCATATTAAGTGTATAGCTTTATTTATTAGTGGAGTAGATGCTTTTGTCACTTAACCATTTTTGGACAATTGGTATATATATATCACATAAAAGCATTTTGTACGCTTCTTGTTCATTTCCACACATTGATATTATTTATTAATTTTGTGAATATTGGATGATAATAATATTGATGATGATCATGACTTTTTATCATGATCGTATGCAAGCATGCGTGTTTGAAACAGTACTGCCAGCTGCCTCATATTAATTTGAGTGAATTAAACGCCCCATTAAGGTTGCTTGATTTTAGTATATGCTTGATTTGAATATATATATATATATATATATATATAGATAGAGAGAGAAAAGGATAAATTATTTTTGATAGCCATTAAACTGTGAAAAAATGGTATAATTTCACTATTATGTACCCGAGCCCGGAGGATTCGTGTTCAATTCTTCTCTCCCTCATTTATTTGGATTTTTTATTCATTATATATGTTACATGGTAGAGACATATAACATTGATCAAACATTCACTATTTATTTCTATATTACATGTGAGGACCGTATTAATATATCATAAATGATTAAATCTCATCGATTTATATTTTAAATATTAAAAATGAAATTTCATCTATTAATTTAAGTTTTTGAGTTTAATAATTACCGATAATCTATGATATTCATTAATACCATATTGTTTACTAGCTTTTGATCTAATCCGATCTTTTAAGCTTTCTTTCCAATTAGACATTGTAGGATCATAATATATAATTATATATATATATATACCTCATTTGATTATGTCATTCATTTTCATTAGATACATTAGAGGCTATACATTTTTGTGTAGTATATATCCACCTTGACCTAAAATGATAACATAGTCGTAATTCATAAAAGTTGCATTAAATTAAACAAATATTCATATAAGTTTCATAGATTTAACATTCATCAGGTTATGTTACTGAATTCATAATAACGTCATACTAACTTGTCGAGTCTCTAAAATTTTATGAATATATATATATATATAAAAATTTAAAGCTGGCATGAATATCGGTTACCTAACATGAACAAGCAAAAACCCCACCAAATAATTCTATCGTACTTGTGCTTGTGGGGTTTAACATCACAAAATCTTTAATTGCGCATGGGTTGCATATTTGACAAGTTAAATTTCCTTTCAATCAAGTCAATCTAGTTAGTATATTGACATGAGTGGTGTGAAAACTTGGTAAGTGAGAAATATCAGTAGCTGTAAAGCACCTTTGGCTGCTAGTTTGACTTGAATTTAATTAAACAGTCACTTACTTTGTGAAGTTTTAGTGACTGGTTTTGTACTTGAATAATAGTGAATTAGTTTGCATACAATGAATTGAACACCGAGGTCAATGACTTGCTTAGATGAAACAGCTAAAGCTGAAAAATTCATACTCTAGTTTTAAGTTTTTGAATGTAACAGTAACCTAACTTGCGGTGCTAGAGTAGTAAATTATTTTATATTTTTTAAAATTTGACAGCAAACAGGCCTACATAGAAACGAAGCCAACTTTCTTAAACTTGGGAGATCGGAAGCTTGGGGTACATAGTAAATAACATAAAATATGAGGTAAAAATTTTAAAATTATAACTACAATTTTTTTAAAAACTTCTAGGTTAGGGCTATGACCTCTCCAAATCTCTAAGTGGCTTTGACACTAAGTAAGGAGTCTATTGGAACTACACGTCATGTATCTACTTCCACTACGTGGAAAGATTTTCCAGTTTTCCACACTTAGCAATTTTATAGACAAATATGAGACAATGCATATAATGCCAGGGTTTGAACTAGGGTGGTGGAGCTTCGTTTTGACGACTCCAACCACCAAGGCAAACGACATTAGCTTTGAGCGTTTGTTGGGTGGGATTAGACTAATCTGACTCTAATCCCATGTTTGTGATCTACAATTCCCTGTAGCAAAGTTATCCCACTGTGGCAGGACTATTTCCCAGCTGTTTTGCTTCTTATTTTTTTTAAATAAACTATTTATATATACAATATTCAATTTATTTAATCAATTTTAATTTTTTTTGTTGATAAAATTGGATTGACATAAAAAGAAAAACATCACAAACGATCATATGCTGAAAAACCCCTACGCAGTATCCATATAATCTATTTTAAAAATTAATTTAATATCTTTTATTCTTTTTTAATATTACTAAATTTTATTCTAACATTTAAAAAAAAAAAACTTTTTCCCACCAAAATAATTACAACATTTCCTTCCTCCCGCCAAACAAATTCATCCCAAAAGCATTTTTTTACATTTTTTTTTTATAGAAAAGCTAGGCTATTCTTCTATCACGTTTCCTATAATTTTTTGACTTGGTAATGTGTGGAGTGTGTTTACATAATTTCATATTTTAAATTTTTAATAGGTTGTACATATGAAAAGATGTGTATATACAGTTTTTCAGAGGTGTAAATATCGTTGCTCTTTATTTTTAAAGTATGAACCTATAAACTTAAACTCTACCCATCAAATCATAGGGCTTTGACATGGGCTAAACCATTAGTTGGAGATTGGAGCCCGGGATGCTCGGCCCGTTTAACATCTATTTATCAATGATAAATCACTGATCACTTGCTCCTGTTGGTAGATGGAATTGGCATGTCCATTTTTCAACTAATTTTGAAAACGTTTTTTATTGGAGCAGTAGTATATGGATTTTAAAATTTTATTTATTTATTCTTATGGTTTTTTTTATGTACCACTTGCAATGTTGATTCGAACTTGGACAATCTCGGACGGAATAATTTTTATAGCTTACATGTTTGATAATGGAAAGTTAATATTTATTTTTATGGTTTAAGTTAATATTTATTGGCTGCTGGCATTAAAGGCCCATAGGGCCATGCTTCCCCAATCAATTAAATTGCAATAATTTTTCACTTGTACATAAATTATTATATATACTACGTATACAATAATATTACTTTGGCCCCTCCTATTATTTTAATAATATAAATTAATTAATATTTTTTTTTCATAAATCTATTACCAATCACAGGATTAGATAAAATCAATCCATTTTAGGATATTAATTTTCTATTATTTCATACGTTATTGCCTCATCTAGTATAGTAGCATTTGTATAATATTTAAACGTAATTTTTTTAATTTTGTTCAAAAACTTATTATAAGTTAATTTGGTTTGATATGAATATTATAAAATTAAATTACAAGTTTGTAAATAATTGTCATTTAAATATAATAATTATATAATTATATTTAAAAAGTTGAATATATTTGTTTGTGTCTACTTATCATTTAAATTAGAGCAAGTATTTAATTTTAGTCATTTTTAAGGTTTTAATTAAGCTATTAAAAATTTATATTTTATCAGTTGGGAACTATTATATTGTAAAGATTAACCCCATGTTTTGCAACAAAGTGCATGAACGATAATTTTTTCACACACTCTTTGATTATATAATTGAAATGGAAATCACATTGATTTGATTATAGATGACTTTCTAGATGTAAAAGAGTGACATGTTACATTTTAATTTTCAAAGTTAATATCTATTTTTTATTTTTATTTTTATCATTACCTTTAAGACTAAACGATATCACATTTTGTTGGAAATTATAAGATGTGGGATCTTGCACTTTTTTTTTGTGTGGGATTCCAAATAGATACCAGTATTAATTGAACATACGATATCTTGTGCCTGATAAGTGTTGCACATTTTTGTTAATATATTTATGTTGTGTGACCTTGAATATTAAGTTTTCTCTTCTTCAACTCCCCCTCCCCCCAAAGCCAAAATCCTGGTTTCGCCACTGATTGAAGGCCGACTCTTGTTCGGTTAGGGTAATTAGAGGTGTAAAATGGGTTGTACTGGGCCGGTACGACCCACATTTACAAGGTCCATGTGGGATTTCCATGCCGTGCACGACACGAAAAAATATCGTGCTGAGCCACGGTACGACATGACAATTATGGACATAGTCCGGCAAGATTAGCATGCCGACACGGTCCAATACATATCGTGCTTGTGTCAAGTCATCTAATGGGTCATCCCATGGACCACAACTATATATATTTACAAGAAAATTTCAAAAGATTAAATATGAGATTATATTTAAATTATGAAATTTAAGATCTTAAAATTATTTTGGTTATTAACATTATCTTTTAAACATTAAATTAAACCATTACAAGTATTTGTTGAAAAAAATATTTATTGTTAAAATATTAAAGTATTTAAATACAAATTTTATTTAAATGATTAAATTTAATTGCAGTATTAGTATGATTCTGTTGAAAAAAATAATGAAGAGTTTAGATATATATATATATATATATATATAATATAATATAATTCATGAACTTTAAATATTAAAATTTAATTTAAATAATACTTCAACACACCAAATCATTTAATAAAGAAAACATGACAAAACATTAAGGGTAAAATTCATAAATAGGCATAAAATTAAGGGCAAATTCAAAACTATTGCTTTTCAATAAGTTTTCTTTTTTTATCCAAGAGAAATGTTTTTCGGACAAGTTTGCCCTTAATGAATATCTGATGTGGCACTCAATGAACGGTGATTTTATTTGAAATTTTGAAATCATTAATGAAATACAAAATCTTAAAAGTAAAAGAAATTAGAAACCATTTTGGCGTGTAAAGTTGGGAAAAGATAGCGGTTTTGAGAAAGTGGTATTTTACAGTTCGAAAGTGGTTTTTAGAGAGAGAAAACAGTGTGGACTGAGAAAGAAGACCGGAGACGGGATTAGTTTGTCGCCGACGAACTGTTCATCAACAAAGAGTTTCGTTGTGGAGATAGAAAGACTATATGGGTATGTGCCTTATTTCGATTAAAGATTGTTGAACTTTGGATTATATTTTTGTGAACAATGTCTGTGTTTTGTATGATTGAATTCTTAGATTAAGCTTCAAATTACCCAGAATGATTACACGCTAAATTTACTTTACAATCGAGCGTGTAAACCCTAACGCAAGTCATCGTGTTTGTTATACAGCGTGTAAACACTTGTATGTTTGGTAGTTGATGACTTGTTATGTTATAGAAGTCTAGATAGGTATTGTATGTTTGGTACCAGATCAATTGTTATTTTTATTCTACAGCGTGTAATGTAAAGTTTTTGGGTTTGATTTCTGTGAGTATGTGAATGGCCTAGAATGGTTACACGCTAAAATGGGAATACAATCGAGCGTGTAATCCCTTGTACAATACAAGCGTGTAACGATGGTTAATCTATAGCGTGTAAAGATTGCAATTTTTAGTTCACTTTGAAATGGGATTGCAATCACTCGTGTAATCCTTTTTATAATCAAGTGTGTAATGATGTTTGATGTATAGCGTATAAAGGTTACACGCTAAAATGGGTTTACAATGTAGCGTGTAACCCATTGTACAATAGAGCGTGTAAAGATGTTTTATGCACAGCGTGTAAAGATATTTTTGTGAACTTTGTAAATTATTCAGAATGGTTACACGCAATAGCTTACAATTAAGCGTATAAACCATTGTATAATCCATCGTGTAAACATTTTGATTGTACATCGTGTAAAGATTGTTAGCATGCTTTTATTGGAACTTTTTCTGTGTGTCATCTTTATGTTAACTATCCTGGGAACATTTTCAGGTTTTAACCAGAGAATGAGAACATACAAGAGACTGAGAACAAACCAGAGAGATTTGATGGCAGATAATCAAGACCGAGCAGAGAATGAAAATGTTGTAGAGAATGTGAACCCACTAGAAGCTGAGAACCTACTAGTGACGGGGAACGTACTAGAGAACGAGCATGTACCAGTGACTGAGAACGTACCATAGAATGAGAACGTAGTACAGACTGAAGAGGCATCAGAGAACGGAGACCTAGATCAGTATTTAGTACACCCAAGGAATACGTGGGCGTATGACATAACGATAACAGTGCATTGCAAACTGAAATTGATAGATGAAATTAAGACGGTGTTGGCAGGACTGTGGTGAGTTGGATGATTTCAAGAAAAGTTATTTCGGGCATTACTTGGATATGCCACATTACATGAGGGGCTTATTTCAAGCGCCAACGATGACGAGATGTGGTTTGCTTTGGGGAAAACCAAGGTTAGACTAGGAAAGAGAGAGTTTTGTTTGTGCACTGGGTTGAAGTTTGGCGTTTTACCGGATATATTTTTGAGAGATTACGTTCCAGTGCGGGATGGGATCCACATTAGATATTTTGGCGGGGACAGGATATTTATTATTGGCCATCATCTGAACCAATTTTTGAGGGGGGGGGGGGGGGGGGGGGGGGTGTTTGAGCAGAAGGGTGATGGTTTGAAGATGGCACTTGTGTTATTTGCGAACAACATTCTATTCGGGCAGGATTACCGGAGACAAGTTACGTACTGGCTATTGTCGTTGGTTGAGGATATAGAGGCCTTTAATTTGTTCCCATGGGGACATTACGTTTTCAAGATGACATTGCACTACATCCGAATCAGTTTTAAGGTGCCAGAGCCAATGGGTCATGCTAGAAGATACAACATTTACAGTTTTATTTGGGGAGTTTAGGTATCGTGCAAAGTTTAGAAAACTGTTATTTTTTATGAACAATGTAATTTTATTCTCACGCTAAACTATTTTTGTTTTGGTAGTTTTGGGCAATGGAGGCCATCCAATCGATGCGGAAGAAATTGGGCAACAGATTCGCTCCCTAGGGATGCCCCGTTTTAAAAAATGAGAATTTATCAAACGGGGATCACATATGAGTGAGTCATGGTTGAAGAAAGAGCTTGAAGGAAAGGTAAATATAATTTCGGATGGTTATCTAAATATTTGCTGTATTTTTTTTACTGATTGACATTTTGCTTGTCATTTTCAGCTCATTGGATTACCCGAGATCTCTCCTACTCGGATGGAGAAAAAAGAGGACTATTGGTTAGGCATTGATAACGACTTGTCCGAAGGTCCTCAGTTTGTACCGTTGAAGGATTTGGGGACCAAAGAGGACGGAAACGAGCGTGGGGGACGGAAACGAAACCGATACAGAGGTCCTGATGAACCAATTAAAAGATGGCGGAACTTGCGAGATACGTCACCACCTAGGCACACCACTGGGGAGGACAGTGACAGGCGCACCACTTGAGATGGTAGTGACAGACCTGATATGTCACCCCCTTTGTTTTCAGACCGTGGCATACCTGTTGAGGACCCACACTCGCCTATACAACATCCGTTATCTGGCCATAACCAGAGGACTCCATCTCCTACTCGTCAGCGATCTCTATCTCCTACTCGTCAGCGTCCTTCATCTCCTACTCGTCAGCGTCCTCCATTTCCTACTCCTCAGCGTCCTCCATATCATCGTACGCGGCACTCGAGTGCACAGGTAATTTTTGTCTCATGTTATGTTTTTTTTCGTATCAAATAACATAACATGTTCATTATTATCAATGAATTTCAATTATCTTTCTTAGGGATCGACCTATACTGGAATTCCAAATCAACTACTTGACCAGATGCGTATCATCGTACGTGAGGAGGTCCAAACGGCGATGGAATATGAGTTTGCAAAGTTTCGGGCCGACTTTTTCAAGATGTTTTCTAATCAGGTATGTATATATAGTTGTATTGTTTTTCTACTTGTTTAAATTTGGTGATATTATCAACACACATTATCAACTGGACAGTTTAAGTAACGTGTTTCCATTTTTCACAGATACCCTCTCGTTTCAGCACAGAGGATTATACAAAACACGATCACAGTGATGGAGAACCTGCATTTCAGATGAACACCACCACCGAGACAGCCCCCACCATGATCGAGATAGCCCCTACCACCGAGACAGCCCCCACCACCCCCGAGACAGCCCCCACTATACATGCCCCTGTACCACCCTCAGATGACATACATACCCCTCTCCCACCGTCACATGAGATACGTACCCCTCCAACACCATCTACAAAAAACCAACCCGAAACATCCAAAAGTGGTAAAGCCGAAACATCAGTCGAGGCGGTAACAGTCCAATTCCACCACCACCACTATTTGACCGGACGAAAATTGTTCGAGAGCGACTGTTGTCAAAGTGGTTAAGAAGTCCTTACACGGATCCCTTCAGAGCACAGAAGAAGGTGGAAGTAGCCGAGCAATATACCGCCTTTATGAAGGATTCGGGGTTGTTGTAGTAAGTGCTTCACCAAGTAATTTGTTATTTTGTAATTTGATAAATGTTTTATTCTGGGCGACTCATATTACTGAAATATTTTATAATGTAGTCGTAACATTGGCATCGACGCTTGCGTTTCACGGTCATTTTTCACAGTATTAGAACAACCCACAGCATGGTTGGGCAATGACCATGTGGATGCATACATAAACTTGCTGTGTAAGCGGAAGCAAGACCCAGTCCAAGGTCGAAGCTTTCCACGCAAAGTAGCTGTACTTGATTGCGCTTTCTTTCTTCGTAAGTACATGTTACTTGATTGCGCTTTCTTCATAAGTACCGGCAGGATTCTTCCTTGCTTATGCTAATTGACCCGTTATGTAACTTCGTTGCATGATTCCCTAAGCTCAATTTGGCATAAATTTCAGCCAAATTTCTATAGACCATTGCTGAAACCATTCTACCCGAAGGATTTCGAAGTCCCGACAGACTTGATTATCTATGCTATCGGGGAGAAACCAGCCTGGGGGACGCCATGGGCGGATGTTGATGACGTAAGATACTTTAATTACTCAATTGAATACATATTTAGTCACTGTATCTATCAGCTAAAACAACTTTGTTTGTAACAGGTTTTAGTCCCTTGCAACGTGGGAGATACTCATTGGGTGTTATGTGTTGTTCATCTCAACGATTGAGTATTTACAATTTTTGACTCAGCTGCACATCTACAGCCTAATTACCCGAAGTATAGAGAACAGCAGGTTTTGCCTCTACGTCGCTTGTTCCCACTCATTTGCAAGGCGTCTGGTTACTATGATGTTAGTAAATGGCGGCCGTAAAATATGAATTGTATGAAGGCTATCAGATTGGCCCCCCACCTATTCCCATGTCAGACAGACGGTGACAGTTGTGGTGTTTTCATGCTTAAGGGACTAGAGTATGTAATGATGAACAAAGATCCCAACTTTGATTTCAACCAAGATAACATCCCTGCCTTTAGAAAACAAATGGCTCGGGATATCTTTGCCAACTCTTTGCCTTTTCATTAGTTTGTACAATAGACCACAAATGATTAATAGAGTAGAGAGTTATTTTTATATAGTTGCAATGCAAATTGTCTGTGAATATTATGTGTTTGCATATGTTAACAGGTATACATAACAGTTTGATTACACGATACAAAATGTTTACACGATAAGAATGATTACACGCAACTTTATAATCGTCATTACACGCTGATTCTATGATTACACGCAATTATGTAATCATGATTACACGCTACATTTTCAGCGCGTAATCGTGATTATAAGACTGCGTGTAATTATTCACGTTGCACCAATGTTACAGATTACACGGTTAAAAGTCAGCATGCTTACACGCTGGAATTCAGCGTGTAAGCATACTATTTTAGCATCGTGTAAAATACATATTGGTACACAGATGGAATATACACGCTGGATCAATACCAGTGATTACACGCAATTTTTTAACCATGATTACACGCTACGTTTTCAGCGTGTAATTGTGATTATAAGACTGCGTGTAATAATTCACGTTGCACCAATGTTACAGATTACACGATTAAAAGTCAGCATGCTTACATGCTGGAATTCAGCGTGTAAGCATACTATTTTAGCATCGTGTAAAATACATATTGGTACACAGATGCAATATACAAGCTGGATCAATACCAGTGATTACACGTAATTTTTTAACCATGACTACACGCTACGATTTCAGCGTGTAATTGTGATTATAAGACTGCGTGTAATAATTCACGTTGCACCAATGTTACAGATTACACGATTAAAAGTCAGCATGCTTACACGCTGGAATTCAGCGTATAAGCATACTATTTTAGCATCGTGTAAAATACATATTGGTACACAGTGAATATACACGCTGGATCAATTCCAGTGATTACACGCAATTTTGTAACCATGATTACACGCTACGTTTTCAGCGTGTAATTGTGATTATAAGACTGCGTGTAATAATATTCAGTATTCACGTTGCACCAATGTTACAGATTACACGATTAAAAGTCAGCATGCTTACACATTGGAATTCAGCGTGTAATTATGCTATTTTAGCATCGTGTAAAATTTCGCATTGGTGCACCGTGAATATACACGCTGGATCAATACCAGTGATTACACGCAATTTTGTAACCATGATTACACGCAACCTTGTAAGCGTGTAATTGATGAGAAGGTTTTTGCCGTCAGAAAACCGTTCGTCAAAACAATTTATAAAACCTATGCGATGCGTTCACAAGTATAAATACAAGCAAAGCGGCAAGCACGGGTGTCGTCCACTGAGATCGGGGTAGCGGTGATAAGATTAGGATTAATATAACTAGCAAGCATAAAGGTAAAGTGATAGTGAATGAAAATACAATATAAACTAAACTATGAAAGCAAATAAATGGGATGACAATGGAGGGATGAATGAATGATGATGGAACTATGGAGTTGATGGACTCGTAAGTGAATATTGGGGGCAATTGCAACAAACTCTCAATTAAGTACGTTTTGACAAATGTAACCAACCTAGGGTGTATAGTGTTGGTATATACCTCTAGCAAGAGGTCAACCTAGGATGTATAGCGAAGACCTCCTACTAACGATTAATCCCTCTTAAGAAACCAACAGTGGCTAGTTACTTAATTGGGACTTGTTCCATGAATGCTCATCTATCTAGCTATGGCTCAACCTATTATTAATGTAGCCATCCTAGGATGTATAGTGATGGCTTCCAATTCCCTCACAAGTGGCCGACCTAGGATGTATAGTGAAGGCCACCCGTTTGGGATTGGATGAGGCTCGAGGTTATCAACCGAATTCTACTCGAAGGTTAGTTCTCGTAGAATCACTAAAGTAGCCAACCTAGGGTGTATAGTGGAGGCTTCTAATTCTCTCACAAGTGGCTAACCTAGGATGTATAGTGAAAGCCACTAATTCGAGATTAGATTAAGGGCATGGTTATAGAGCCGGATTTTCAAAAATCCTTCCATTCAATGGAGCAATAGAGAACCTAATTGCCTACTCAAGTAATCCAAATCAATCATGCAAAGAGGGTGTATCCAAGCAAATCAATAATGGAAATCAATTAATGCAATGGAATAAAACATAGAGATAGAATAAATATAACACATAGAGTTTATTTACAAAGCCCAATATCCATCATACAAATAACATCAACCCCATAGTGGGGTATTTTAGCTACTCATGTTCTATTACAAACAAATAAACTAAGAGAGAGAGTAGAGATAACCCTTGAAGATTGATCTCTTTCCTTGAAGCTTGAATCCAAGTCTCCTAGTTGCCTTTGATTGAGTAGAGATGGTTTGGATGATAGGGAGATGTGTTTCTAGCTTAGAATACAAGTGTTGGGAGGTATGGTGATGGTTTTGGTTCGTTCCCATCCTTTTCTATTTATAGAGGATGGGAAAATAGGTCACTTAAGCTTGAAACTAGAAACTGTCGCACGAATAGTGCGGGTGGAGTGGGGGTGAATTACCCGCACTGTACCCGCACTGTAAGAGTTTTCTTCATCTTCAGGTCTCTGATCTGGGCAATAGTGCGGGTGGAGTGCGGTTGGATTACCCGCACTTTACCCGCACTTTACTCGCACTGTAGTCGCACTTGAGTCGCACTGTACTGTCAGGTGCAAAATCCCTCCTCTGTTTTGAGCAATAGTGCGGGTGGAGTGCTGGTGGATGACCCGCACTGTACCCGCACTCTAATGTCAGGTGCAACTTCAACTTCTCTGGTTTAGCAACAGTGCGGGTGGAGTGCGGTTGGATGACCCGCACTGTACCCGCACTTTAACGTCAGGTGCAACTCAGCTTCTCTGGCTTTGGCAACAGTGCGGGTGGATTGCGGTTGGATGACCCGCACTTTACCCGCATTGTAACTCTTCTCCTGTATCAAGTCCCGGCTATGATCATGAGTGTGGTTGGAGCGCGGTTGGAGTGCGGTTGCGACCCGCACTTGACCCGCACTTGACCCGCATTGTAGAGCTGCTTATGATCCTTTGTCTTTCCTTTTGCCCCTTTTCTACCAGAATCACTGCAACATGCTTCCAAACCCCGAATTACATCTATTGCCTGCAATTAGCACTAATGAGCCTATTAGACATAAAATATATAGAAAATACACACAAGAACGAGACAAAGGAATAGGAATGAGGGCAGAAATATACAATAATTTAGGCACGATCAAACACCCCCAAACCAAACCTTTGCTCGTCCTCGAGCAAACATAAAACGAAACAAAGACACAAACTAAAAATGACTCGAACTAAAAACTTTCTTAAACACAAAGAAAAACTTGCTGCAGAACCAACTAGCAGAGAGATACGTAAAAGCAAATGGGAGTGAGGAATGAGCATATGCGAAATGTTCTAAACAACTCGAAGACACCCCAAGGGAAACTGGCACAACACGAATCCCACACTTAAAATGCCCTCGCCTCAGAAACTACTCACTCTCACACCTCGAGCATAATTCCCTTCGAAGCTAGGTTCTCACATGGATTCTCTCTTATCTTTCCTCTCAGAACCTAGGTTCACACTCATGCAACATGTATGCCAATGAATTTATGTAATTGAATCAACTTAGTTGCATACATTTAGTGTAGAATAAATGCTGTTTTCAGTGAGTGAGTCTCATGAAAGAATCACGTGTCATGAACGTGGAAAGAGCATTCATTAACTAATATTCCCAATCTAGACATCCCCTAAGATCAACTAGGTCTTTTCCATTTGGTTGTAACGTGGCCACGGTGAATGGTGATTAGAAGAATGAGATATTTAGGCACAAGCACCAATCAACCAAGTTAAGGCAATACATTCTACACTTAAGCATTTAATTTCTCGTGCAACCCCACTTCCAAATACAATATGGCGTCCATGCATACAATTAGACTCTACGTGCAATCTTTAACTACTCATGTTACATTTGAGTAGCATTTACAATTTACACAAGGCATTTGAAGCATATTTTTCTTTTGTTGTTTGCTTCTTTTCTTTTCTTTTCTTTTCATGCCTTTTTACTATTCACATTTTCACAACTCATTACTCTTGCCTAGGTACACGCCATTTATCAAATTAAAGCACAACTTTACATTCCTAAGCCTCAACAAGATCAATTAAGAGAGGGTTGGCTAAGTGTTTAGGTTGCTTGGGTTATGGATAACGTGGGTGTAGAAAGGAAAAGTCTATATGTGTTTGGCTTCAAAATTGGCTTGGGAGCACACATATTACGGGAATGGGAAGTATTTAGGCTTTCTTTTTGAGTGGCTCAAACACACATTGCCTAATATCACTTCAAAGGATCAATCTACCAAGGGAATAAAAGTTTCTGTCAAGCAGTCCACATATATGATGCATGTTCAATGGCAAATGATGATTTTTGATGTAGTGAGACTATGCATGGTGTTTGAATAGTGCTTACAGATTTGAAAAACATTTTCCCTCAAATATACACGCTTTTGGCTTGTGTTTGTGATCTCACAAGGGAAATCTCCACTATTAGAACAAGGCGCTTGAGCACCGAGTTCCCTAAACTTGGACACTAGAAGATGAGACTAGCCCATGAAGTGCAAGTGAGACCCCTAAAGTGACTAAGAGTTATTGAATAAGCATACAAAGCATACACACATTCGCCACAAACATTATGCTCCAGGTATCTCACCAAGCTAAATAAGCTCAAAATTCTGGCTAAGCAGCAACTTTTTCAAAAATAAGACACAAAAATGACTCAAGACACAAAAGACGACTCAAAAAGGACATAAGACACAAAAATGACTCAAGACACAAAAGACGACTCAAAAAGGCGTCAACACCCCCAAACCAAAACCCAACATTGTCCTCAATGTTGAAGACAAGAGAATCCGGCCTAGTGGCACGCACCTAACATGACTCAAACAAACCTAGGCACTAATCAAACACAATCAATGCCCAAACAAAATAAAAATGACTCAAACAAGGCTCACTAAATAAAGGCAATTCATGCAATATATCATTGAAGCACAAGTCAAGCTTAATATCATGCATTTTATCAAAAATGACGGAATGGGGCATGAACAACCCCCAAACCGAATTAAACAATATAAAGCACATGCATTCATACTTGCACTAGAGCCTCCGGCTCTTTCATCCACAAATATAATCAATAGATTCAATGTGCAAATATCCACAAAATATAGCATTCGAACAAATTATCCCAACATCACAGTTTATTGAATTTAAACAACATAAAGCATAAAACTAACTACATGCATCAAAATTATTCAATGGGATGCATTCATGGAGAGGCTAGGGTCCTCTAAGGGTGGTTTGACCAAGTTAGGAAATTCCCTATTTTTCACTACCCAAATAAATTTAGGTGACTTCATTATCTTTTCTTTTAACATGTTTCTATATAAGTGTACTTGGTCTTTCCTTACCCATATTTGCTTGACCCTAGGTGGACTCCATCTATTCCTAGGACCTCTAGTTTTCCTATGTTGATTTGGCTTGTAATTTTTAGCCTTAAAGTGATCTATCCTAGAACATGCACAGCAAAAGATATTAGAGTTAAAGGAACTCCCCTTTGATGCGTGGTCTTGAAGACGTTTGATTTGTTTCACTTGCAACGTCTTGACCTCCTCCTCCTTTTTGCTTAATGCTACCTTTGCATCCTCTAAGGCATTGGCTTGTTGGTCAACCTCCATTTGCATCTTCAATGACTTGTGAGCTATCTCATCTTCAAAATCTTTTGATAGCCTCACTAAGCTCTCCAAATCCTTCGATGCGGTACTCTTTTCGGCTTCAAATTTCTCAATTTGTTCTTCTAATTCTTTGTTCTTGTTGGAGACTTTGCCATTGATCTTCTTAAGAGTACCATTCTCAACCCTGAGCATCTTCACTTCAGATAATAGTTTCTTGTTCAAGTCTTGGAGATTACTCGCCTTTTCCATTCCCAAGGCTTCTCTCTCTTGAAGTGCTTCATTCTCTTCCTTCAACACACCCCTTTCCAACACTAGCTCTGTGCTCAAGCTCATAAGCTCTTGGTTTATCTTGATCATCCTGTCCATCTCATCCATTCTCTTGCTTCGCTCCACTTCAAATTCTATTCGGAGCTTATACATGTCTTCTTTTGAGAAATTGGAGGATTCCACCGGTTTGGCTACTTTAACTTGGAAACAACTCTGATTTACCGGGGTGGACTGCTGGGCGGATTCGAGCATTTGGGTGGTTTTCTCTTCTATGAAGGCTTGAATCTCTTGTTGAGAAGCTATCATCTGCTCAGTCTCCCGCACATGGTTCTTCATGAAATTTTGTAGTTGATCTTCAACGGAATTTGACTGGGATGATGAGATGTAGGTATTCTCGTTAGGCTCGTAGCTTGACTCTGAACTTTGTCAAAAGGAATCCATAGAGTCCTGAAACAAACAAAAACAAAAACTACCAAAGCAATAAAAAGAAACTAACAAAACTAAAAACAACTAAACAACTAATAGTATTAAAACTAATCTAATCACTACTACGCACACCGATCCCCGGCAGCGGCGCTAATTTGATGAGAAGGTTTTTGCCGTCAGAAAACCGTCCGTCAAAACAATTTATAAAACCTATGCGATGCGTTCACAAGTATAAATACAAGCAAAGCGGCAAGCACGAGTGTCGTCCACTGAGATCGGGGTAGCGGTGATAAGATTAGGATTAATATAACTAGCAAGCATAAAGGTAAAGTGATAGTGAATGAAAATACAATATAAACTAAACTATGAAAGCAAATAAATGGGATGACAATGGAGGGATGAATGAATGATGATGGAACTATGGAGTTGATGGACTCGTAAGTGAATATTGGGGGCAATTGCAACAAACTCTCAATTAAGTACGTTTTGACAAATGTAACCAACCTAGGGTGTATAGTGTTGGTATATACCTTTAGCAAGAGGTCAACCTAAGATGTATAGCGAAGACCTCCTACTAGCGATTAATCCCTCTTAAGAAACCAACAGTGGCTAGTTACTCAATTGGGACTTGTTCCATGAATGCTCATCTATCTAGCTATGGCACAACCTATTATTAATGTAGCCATCCTAGGATGTATAGTGATGGCTTCCAATTCCCTCACAAGTGGCCGACCTAGGATGTATAGTGAAGGCCACCCGTTTGGGATTGGATGAGGCTCGAGGTTATCAACCGAATTCTACTCGAAGGTTAGTTCTCGTAGAATTACTAAAGTAGCCAACCTAGGGTGTATAGTGGAGGCTTCTAATTCTCTCACAAGTGGCTAACCTAGGATGTATAGTGAAAGCCACTAATTCGAGATTAGATTAAAGGCATGGTTATAGAGCCGGATTTTCGGAAATCCTTCCATTCAATGGAGCAATAGAGAACCTAATTGCCTACTCAAGTAATCCAAATCAATCATGCAAAGAGGGTGTATCCAAGCAAATCAATAATGGAAATCAATTAATGCAATGGAATAAAACATAGAGATAGAATAAATATAACACATAGAGTTTATTTACAAAGCCCAATATCCATCATACAAATAACATCAACCTCATAGTGGGGTATTTTAGCTACTCATGTTCTATTACAAACAAATAAACTAAGAGAGAGAGTAGAGATAACCCTTGAAGATTGATCTCTTTCCTTGAAGCTTGAATCCAAGTCTCCTAGTTGCCTTTGATTGAGTAGAGATGGTTTGGATGATAGGGAGATGTGTTTCTAGCTTAGAATACAAGTGTTGGGAGGTATGGTGATGGTTTTGGTTCGTTCCCATCCTTTTCTATTTATAGAGGATGGGAAAATAGGTCACTTAAGCTTGAAACTAGAAACTGTCGCGCGAATAGTGCGGGTGGAGTGGGGGTTAATTACCCGCACTGTACCCGCACTGTAAGAGTTTTCTTCATCTTCAGGTCTCTGATCTGGGCAATAGTGCGGGTGGAGTGCGGTTGGATTACCTGCACTTTACCCGCACTTTACTCGCACTGTAGTCGCACTTGAGTCGCACTGTACTGTCAGGTGCAAAATCCCTCCTCTGTTTTGAGCAATAGTACGGGTGGAGTGCTGGTGGATGACCCGCACTGTACCCGCACTCTAATGTCAGGTACAACTTCAACTTCTCTGGTTTGGCAACAGTGCGGGTGGAGTGCGGTTGGATGACCCGCACTGTACCCGCACTTTAACGTCAGGTGCAACTCAGCTTCTTTGGCTTTGGCAACAGTGCGGGTGGAGTGCGGTTGGATGACCCGCACTTTACCCCGTATTGTAACTCTTCTCCTGTATCAAGTCCCGGCTATGATCATGAGTGTGGTTGGAGCGCGGTTGGAGTGCGGTTGCGACCCACACTTGACCCGCACTTGACCCGCACTGTAGAGCTGCTTATGATCCTTTGTCTTTCCTTTTGCCCCTTTTCTACCAGAATCACTGCAACATGCTTCTAAACCCCGAATTACATCTATTGCCTGCAATTAGCACTAATGAGCCTATTAGACATAAAATATATAGAAAATACACACAAGAACGAGACAAAGGAATAGGAATGAGGGCCGAAATATACAACAGTTTAGGCACGATCAGTAATCATTATTACACGATACGTTTTCTAGCATGTAATAATGGTTACAAAATGACGTGTTATTAGTCTGAGCGTGAATCATGTATATAATTATCAGACTGTTACCAGTTATCCTTTGAAGTATATACATGTTACATTGATATGCTCCATAAACGATAACATAAACGAAATCATCATCTTTTATGTAAATTACGTTTCCGATAGTATAGCACAAATACAACACTTGTTACAACACTTTTGTCATACATTGAAATTCTAATTGATAAACAATTATGGAATGATAGTTGCAATAGAAGGCTCTGTCCTGCTCGTCTGACCTTGTGGGCATGTCTGTCGGTTGTATCCTAGTTCATCGCAAACCCTACACTTACGCTGTCTCCGTGACAGACCACGTGACGGACCAGGTTCAGGTTCACAAATGTTGTCTACGGTTGGGAGACTGAGGGGGTTTGGACAATTTTATCGATTGTGGCCGGCTTGTTTGCAAATGGAACATGTTTTTCCCTTCCTTGAACGAAACTCTCCTTTCAATTTTTTCCTAACCTTACATGGCCGGCCAGCCTGAGACATCCATTCAGGAGGGTGCACTACTAATGAGCTGATTTCATCAGGGATTTCCCAGTCGCTCATGTGACTAACTGGTCGGATAACTCCTGCATACGCTCCAACTAAACTCGACTTTTTATAGTAATGCGAGCAGAAATCAATGAATGGTCTTTTACAAGCTCGCAATGTAGCCAATGCATGAGCACATGGCAATAAATCGATTTCAAATTCTCGACACGTACATGTCCTATCCAACAGATTTACGAGTCTGTCCTTAGCCCCATCTTTAACTTTGAATTCATTCCAATCAATTGGACGCACTGTGTAAAAATTAGATTCTTCATTACGTTCCGTTAAATACTTTGTTGCCCATGGTGTCAATTGTATGTGCAACGAGTCCGCAAAAGTCCGCCGATCATGGAACCATTTCTGCATCATATCACATATGTACTCGATCAGAACAGTAACAGGGAACTGTCGTGCATGTCGGAGACATGAGTTGATGCATTCTGCGATGTTTGAAGTCGTCATGAAGTATCGTCTTACTGGGGAGTAAGCACGTGACCATCTTGCGGGGCCAATTGTCATGAGATCGTTGTATGCATTCGGGTGCACCCGCATCAGTTCACTCATTTCTTCATTAAACTCGGATTCCCTGTAAATCTTATATGCACGCTTGAAAATACCTGTGACATCTTCCCTTTTGAATGTATTCTTAAGGTTCATAGTTAGGTGGAATACACAGAGGTTGGTGGTGCATCGGGGTAAACAATTCTCATCGCATTCTTAATGACCTTGTGCTGGTCAGATATGAACATACAATCGGTCCGACAATCGATGCACTTACGGACATGCCTCAAAAACCAAGTCCACGACTCTCTATTTTCCTTATGACCTATCCCAAAAGCAAGTGGATATACTTGTTCATTTCCATCTGAGCATGCAGCCACGAACAATATACCATGAAATCTTCCTTTAAGATGAGTGCCGTCAATAGCAATAACGGACCTAATTGATGACTGAAAACCATGAATACAAGCATCGTATGAGAAGAAACAAAATTTGAATCGTCTATCATCATCCAACTCAAAATCAGTCACAGTGCCAGGGTTCGTCCGCTCAAGCATATACAAATACAAAGGAATCCGCTGGAACGACTCTGCCGCGGGTCCGAACACAGTAGACTCTGCATGATCCTTCGCTCGCCAAGCCTTTGTGTATTGAATGTGGAGACCGTAATGTACCTGCATCTCCGTCATGATTTCTTTTGGTTTCAAGGCTGTTCCATTAACCCGAAGCTTTGGAGATACCAATTCACCAATAACAGAAGAATTAGCTTGCCGAAACCTACTTTGGAAACCCTCAATGGTGCAACTGTGTTCCTTGTCAATTTTTCGTATCTCCCAATACTCTCCCTCATCCCTTTTTTTTGCATGCACTCTGAAGGAACAATTGTCATCCTTGCAATTTGCTTGAAATCTGGCCTTACTGGACCTCATAATTCTGAATTCAAAATGTTGCTTTCAAGCCATCAAACTCAGTTCTCGTTTTAGCTCTTTCTTGGAAGAAAATATTCTGCCTTTGTAAAATCGAGAATTGCTACTGGAACACTCATGGTTGATGGTTTGGAATGAGTATTGCTCAGATCCAAGAATGCTCCAAGGGCGAGGGACTAAAGAGGAGGAACCCCTTTGTGTTGTAGTATTGCCGACTAGATCGTCATCATGATGACTACTGAAGTGACTGTGATCAGAAGCATCAGATTCACCGCCACTATCAACTTCAAAATTAGGACTACCATAATTCACCCCCGCTCGATTGTCTTCCTCAACAATAAAATCAACGAAACTTTCATCTTCTGTCAACGGGTATTGTTCATCCAAGTTATCCAGCCCATGATCAGTATTGGTTTCAAATTCAGGTGGAGTGCCCTCATAACCTATTGCACCATCTCTGTCATTACTGTCTGATTCTTGTGATGTCTCTTCTTAGTTGTGTGTATTGTTAGGGTAGGTTAGACACCTTGTGCAAATGACAATGACCCGCCCATTGTGTTTCTCCTTGCAGATTGAAACTGGGATTTCAGTTGTTCAGAAAAGCTTTAATTCACTAGTTCACTTGGTGGTATAGGTTGGTGACGTTGTGGTGTGGGTTGGCCAGTATGTTGTTGTGCAACCGGTTCAGATGTTTGGGCATATGTTGAGCAGTATTGTTGGAAATATGGTTGGGAATATGGTTGTTGTATATGCGTATAGTATGGATTTACAAACTGTTGGGGAAAATATGGGTACATTTGGACGGGAATTAGTTCATGCGGTATTTGTGTTGGCATTTGGGTTGGCATTTGTGTTGGCATTTGTGTTGGCATATTACCACCCGTAGTTTGATCTCTTCCGACGATTGTAACATATGTTTCAGGAATTACCCTTTCTTCCTGCATCAAAAATGACACATCCCTGTCGTTTTTAATGCGCACAATAGTACGCCTCCCACTCGTATTCATAATAGCTCTTAATTCTATGTTGAAAGTGGACGAATCAAGTGTAACAATATCTTCCATCGTTTTTATCAACCCATTGTAAGTCAAATCAGGAGGTACAAAAGCCATTTCATAATCTCCTCCTTCATAATTCTGACCAAACCACTGCCCACCATGCGATATAAGTAATCGCAAATCTCCCATCAATCTGTGCATAATGGAGGATAAAATTAATATTACATAATAAATCATTCCATGCTGGTTAAACAAAGGAAATGTTCAATGTTAACAAGCTGAAAACATGATTACACGCTGACCAAATGAATCTGATATCTAAATGTTTATACGCTTAACAATGCGCATGCTTACACGATGCCATCTCCTCATGTTTACAAGCTGTCATCTCTAAATTTTTACACGCTGTCATCTCTGAATTTTTACACGCTGTCATCTATAAATTTTTACACGCTGTCATCTCTAAATTTTTACACGTTCAACAATGTGAATGCTTTACACACTTCCATCTCTACATGTTTACACGCTCAAATCTCTACATGTTTACACGCTTAATGTGAATGCTTACAAGCTGTTACAATGCATGCTTACACGATCAAATTGGAGAATGATTACACGCTGCATAGCATATATAATGAATATATATATGAAATGGATTTTTTTTAAAGGTGGATGTATGGGTGGTTACAAGCCGGAATAGGAATCAACCATTCTACCGTGTAAACATTCTGGTAAATTTTTTATGCTTGTGTTCATTCTGGAAATTTAGAGTCACTTCAACCACTCCTAACTACTAGAAAAATAAAAATAAAATGCAACAACAAAAACGAACTAATGTTTTTGAAAGTAAGTTAAACAAAAAAAATAACATACCTTCTTTAGATTACAAACCCTTGACAGATATGATCTGGAGATTTACAAAAACCTTGCGAGTTTAAAGAAAATTCCGAGAGGGAAATACTTGTGTCTGAGATGTGACATAATTGTGTCTGAGACAGAAATAAATATGAGAGGGAAATAAATCTGAGAGGGAAATAAATTATTAAAGCCGTCTGACAAGTTGATAAGGGCATACTTGGTAAAAAATTATTTCTCTTAGATAAAAAAGAAAACTTATTGGGATAGGATATTTTCGAAAACGCTATTAATATCCGGGTCAAATGGGGTAATTTTGCCAAAAATTAATATTTATCTTTGATTGTCATATAATACATCATTACACATATCTCACTTTTCAATCGCACCACAATTAATGACTTAAATATATAATTTGAAATTTACAAAACTGTTAAATTTTTTATTTAAGAAATTGAGTATGACTCATACAAACCACTTTCGGATCGTGCTTTTTGCGTGACGTGCTGGCTCGATGGATCACACAACTCAACCCAGCACGCTACGTGAAGTGAGTCGTGCTTTGACACGACCTAACAATTCTTGGGTCGTGTCGTGCCGTACTGTGTCGGGATGTGTCCGGATAATTTTCATGTCTAGTTATGATACATGTAATGGAAATGAGCTTTGATAATATGAACACTTGCTAATTATGATACATGTATATATATTGGGTTGTAGAAGTTACATATGGTGCTCTGCTTTATATTCGAGAAGATTTCGAATCTATTGACAAAAAAACATGGATGCAGGCGAGTTTTTTTTATCTTTTTTTTTTAATCTTGTATCACTTCAAGTTTGTCTAAAAATGATAAGAGAAATGGCTCTTTATTGTATTTCTGTGAATGTTGATTCTAGTTTTGCTTGTTCTTTAGGAGACAATTGTGAGTATGGTTGTTGCCGGTGCCATTGCTGAGGCTGGTGTCGGTGGATGGTTGAATGACAGATTTGGGAGGAAACCCTAGCTTATATTAGTTAATGTTTTATTCTTCATTAGTGTTGATGCTTGCTGAGGCTGGTGTCGGTTCTTCTTGATGTTGATGCTTCCTGAGTCCCATAAATGGCTTTAAAGACAGGTAAAATCTAATACCTTTCATGGTGTTTCTTACATGTTCATCTAACTAACTCTACTAAAAAAATTTCATACCGTAAACAAAAACGGAATCTGGTTAAAGAACATTGTGCTAATCACCTTTTTCTCTATTTTTTGTATTATCCAGAGTAGGGTAGAGGAGGTCGAGGCCATCTAAGGAAAGTTTACCCTGAAGATGAAGTGGATCAAGCGAATGATTGAACTTTTGAAACAATCTGTTGAAAATGAAAGGGTTGAGGAAGAATTTGACGGGAAGGACTTGATCTCTAAATTGAAGGGAGCTGTCGGTAACAGAACTGTAAGGATGGGGCTTTATGCCGTCATTATAGGTCAAGTGGCTCAGCAATTTGTTGGTACCAATACTGTCATGTACTATAGCCCAATCATCGGCCAATTCGCTGGATTTTCCTCAAAGAGTACAACTATGACACTTTCTCTGGTGACTTATAGTCTCAATGCTATTGGTTCTATTGTTAGCATATCTTTTTTAATATAGACAATCATAGAGTTTGTAAAAAATTCATTTTCCATCTTAATGCGAAGTAATGTTTTGATAAGTTTCAATGCTGAAAAAAAACTAATTTTAATATATAATGTTCTTATATTATTATATGAGTTTTATTCATTCGAAATATACAAATATAATGTTATGAGAAATTTAATGTACTTGGGCCCACCCTATCCCCCATTAAGATCCATCTTTGAAACCACGTCTATTTCAAGAACGGTTCTCTTAGAAAATTTGGGTTCCTTGAGGTCGTCTTTCTCAGATTGTACATAATTACTTACTCTCATGGAATGGCATTCGTCCCATGGACTGTCAACTTTGAGATCTATTCGTTGAGGTACAGAGGCATTGCCGAAGGGATTGCTGCGGTCTCTAACTGGTCTTCAAACCTATTAGTGAGTGAGACATTCTTGACATTGACTGAAGCTCTTGGTTCTTCGAGAACATTCCTTTTTTTTTTCTCACTTGGTTCCTCAGGAACGACCCACTTCATGTATGAAAAATACAAACACGGTTAAATTGCCTAAAGCTAACCTATTCACCTCCTCTACGTTAGCTTTAGGCTATTTAATAGTGTTTGTATTTTCAATTGGTATTAGGGTGGGTCATTAGAAGCAATTAACGAGATCCAGGATACACTCACGGTTTATTGCAAGGTTTTTGAAGTCATGGTTCTATAAGAGGAAACGATGACAAAGGGAGCTTTAAACTCTAGACCTCTTCTACTCAAAGGTCATAACTGCGGTTTTTGGAAACTTCGGATGAAAGCCTACAACTGCTCTATCGACGAGAGAGCTTGGATGATGGTAGAAGAAGGATATACCTCCCCAAATAAAATGCTCGAAGATGGTTACATTGTTCCAAAGCCAAGAAGTGAATGGACCAGAAATGAATTTGAGTTGGCAAAGTGGCATCAGTGGGTGGTGAATGCTATCTTTGGAGGAGTTGATATATATCATTTTTTCTACATCCAAAACCTAGAGTTCGCCAAGGAAGCATGAGATGCTCTCCAAGTTACTAATGAAGGAACTATAACGATTAGGAAATCAAGGCTTCAAATGCTAACATCATAATTTGAAAATTTGCAAATGAGTGAAGAAGATAAATTTGAAGACTTTCAATTCAAACTTCTAAACATCTCTAACCAATGCCAAGTGCTTGGTGTGCCAATCTCAAGAGAGCACCTCAATTGAAAAATCTTAAGATCACTACCAAAAGATTCAAGGCTACGGTAACGACTATTGAAGAAAGCAAAGATGTTGATAGCATGAGCATCGAGGAATTGCTTGGATCACTTCAAACCTAGGAAATGAGCTTGAAACTGAAAGCTAAGAACAAGGGGATAACTCTCAAGGCTATCAAAGAAGAAAGTGATGAGTCATCATGTGATGAAGATATGACACTTTTGGTGAGAAAGTTTAAAAGGTTCTTGAGAAGAGATGCTAAACCTAGTGGCAACTTCTTAAAAGAAAAGGAAGTCAAGAGGTCATCCACTCCAAGGAAAATTAAGGATGGTCAAGCAAAGAGCAAAAGTGAAGTTCAATGCTACAAATGTCAAGGCTTTTGGCTTTTTGCCTCAGAATGTCCTAAAGGCGAGATTAAGAAGAATAAGAAAGGAAAAGCCATGTCTGCCACTTGGAGTAATTAAAGCTCTAGCAATAAAGAAAGCTCAAGTGATGAGTCTTCATGTGAAGAAGAGCACGTTAGCAACTTCGTTGCGCTTATGGCTTCTTATTCAAAGCTAGATGATGATTGTTTAGTATCTATTGACAAAGAGATTGATCAAAGACATCAAGAGAGTTCTAGTTCCAATACAACCGATCTCAGGCTATTGGCTTAAGTAAAGAGTCTTGAGAAGCAAAGGGATGAAGCTTTGATAGAAGTTAAGGAAAAAGATGATTTGATCAAAACTCAAGTGGATGAGTTTGTTGAAACCTCTCATAGGCTTATATGTGAGAAGAACGAACTTTTGAAGAAGCTTAACGAGGTTGAGAAACTTTTTCTTAATAACATGGAGATTGTTTCTATCATGAAGGCTAGAGAGCAACAATATATTGAGGAGCACAAAATTGCTAAGTTAGTTATCAAAGACTTAATCAATGGATCGATCGACATGAAGAAAGTTATTGATCTTGCTATACCTCAAGGAGAATCTAGCATCTTGAAAGATGAGGAGAAGTTTGTGATAACATCACCTCCTTTAAGAAAGACAAATATCAAGAAGATTAAGAAGTCTCTTCAGAACAATTCTTCCAAAGCGAAAGGTAAAAAGAAAGGCAATGTATCTCTTCAAACTCATACCAATACTACTTCAAGCCCAAAATGTACATTCTCATATTTTATTCATATTTGTCATTTTCGTAATACCGTTGGCCATATTAAGCCAATATGTTATAAATATATTGAGTATTACAAAATAGGAAATGCATCCAGAGATAATGAGATAAACCTTAAATTAAGGCATGCTAGTGCATTAGATGTTGACAAGCATGATATTGTTTCAAAGCATGCCAATAAAAGTTGGGTGAAGAAGAGTGTCAATCACTTTAAACTTGACAAAGCTTAAAGATAATGATGTTAATGAGATGAATATCAATGACATTCTCTTGAATCAAATTGTAAAAAGTCTCCATACTAGGTTCAACATCAAAGTCAAGAAAGATAGTGATGTTGTTTGTGTATGTCCACCCAAGACCAAGTGGGTCAATGTTGAGTGCTCTTACCATTAACAAAAGATGCACAAGTGAGATTAGCTTTGTTTATCTATGACTTTGTTATGAACTTAGTTATCTTACAAATATTGCTATGATAGTTGAAATTTGTTAATTGACTTTAGAGAAGTCCTTGTTTTGAAATCTATATGGTGTTAAAGGTTGTTAAGACTTTTAGAAACGTCATTTTTATGTTTGTTTGAGTTGAGATGTTTGATATTTATTCTCTTGGGATGACACACCAACAACTTGTTGTCATGATGACAAACAATCCAAGAGAGCCAATGAAAAGAGCGAAGATCTCATATTGACGAAAAAGCTTGCAAAGGTAATTCTTTACTCAAAAAGCTTGCTTTCTAGTTCATCTTATCAACTCTTTGTTTGCATGACATCATGTGGCATGTTATTTTAGAGAACCTTTTTTGAGATGCACATGTTTCTCTTTAATATTTGCCTTCTAGAGATCATCTAGTGAAATAGTTTACAAGGATCTTTTACATGTTGCTTGAATTAATTCTTGTAATTGTTTGAATGATGAGTGGCATTTTTGAAAAATGTGACCTTCATATTCTTTGAAAGCTATTATCTTGAGAAGTAATGATTTTAAGTAAATATCTTTGTATTGCTTTTAGATCATGCGCTTTTAAGCCTTAAAAATTGGTTTTTAAAAGTGCACATATTGCTTATCTCATGTTTAGTATGAGTAAGTTGAGTTTGAAAATATCTAAGTTATGGATACAACTAGTAATCTTTTGACTAGTACATGAAAGATTACCTAGTATCCATTTTACTTCGGCACCACATAGAACTCAACGAGCACCTTCATAAAAAAGGGCTACACATATTGATTGTGCAGCCGCCCAATGCAGGAAATGGCTACACCAATATGATGAGTGAAAGCTGTCATAAAGTTATAAAAAAAAGATCAAAGAAGTGTTGAAAAAGAATCAATAAAAAAAATCTTTGATTCAAAACTTCAAAAGCTTGAAGGAGTTTAGTTGAAAATTGAAAATGCTCGGGTTAACAAATAGAAATGGGTTGACGAGCCACATGCACACACACGCTCAAATGTTGAAATCTATTCTCTTAAAAGAAAAAATTCCGGATAATAAACGGTCTGACCTTTTATGAAAAACTTAAGGTGAACAGATGTTGATATAGTTTGCATGTTGATGATCCAATTACTCCTTTATATATGCTTGAAGCAATCTCTCTCTCTCACACACTTGTTTTGCTTTTAAGTGCATTTGGTATGCTATCAATTTTAGAAGAATTATGAGAGTGATTGAAAATCTTGATGTAACTCTCATAGTTTGTGGAGCTTATTTTGTTTGATTTCTTTAAAATTGCTTGAGCGTGTGCTTGTGTGAGTATCATTGTGAACAATATCCTATCTAGATCTTAGATAGTGCATTTATTAAGGGGGAGCATTACAAATTAAACTTTGTTCTCTTTGATGATATGTTCACATGATTTGCTATGATATGTTTTCTTTGGCATATCTTTTGTTTAAAATATTGAATCTTGAGATTACATAATTCGTATCTTGTTATGTGATTCATTATTTTAATATATGCCCTTATATGTGTTTGATCACTAACTTGCTTTGATTTTTTCCACTCATGTTTGTTTTTGAGTTTAGTGACCTTTACTTGAAGCTATGGGAAGAAACAAGTCAACCTGTTGACTTAGTGATTCTCCAAAAACCATAGACAAACACAAATCCAATCCTACTACTTCTAAAAAGTCCAAAACCAATAGGCTAAACCCTTTGGGAGTTATGGGGACAGAGATGCTAGTCTTTGAAAGAAGTTGTTAATAGCCAAATTTGGCTAGGGACCTAAAGGGAAATTTTCCACCCTCTAAACCTGGCTCCATGCCCTAGGTCATCCACCAGGAGACCATGTTACCCGAAGCCGAGCTATGATGCCGCCCCACAGAAATAAGGACGGGCTCCAGAAACACCCGGAGTAGAGCCCGGCTCGGTTAGATCGAGCACGCATCACTAAGCTTGAAACCATGAAATCCCCCCGAAGTCGGGATTACCTTGCAATCTCTCCAGAAGCTCGCCTATACCTTGCTGACATAGTGGGGCGTCCGTAGGAGGCCGCATCTAGCTCCAAAAGATCAAGGGAGGCCAGACCTAGCTCCTGGCTAGACTAAACTCCTGAATATCGGGGCTAAGACACTGATCGATCTCACTATCTGATGTACCTCACCATAATATACACCATATTCAACGACCCCTATGGGGGATCATGCTAAACCTGAAGACACACTGGATCATATCTTAAGGCGTTACATACGTACAGAACAAGTAATAGAGTCCAAGTAGGAAACAAATTGATCTCCACAAAGATATTCTCAACTCAGCAATTGACTCAAAATCAATGACATTTAAATGTAAAATCCCATCCGATAAGGAGGAGGGGGATGGAGAAAATCAAGGGGAGAATCAATTAGTTTAACCTATGAAGACAATGTATAAAAGAAGGATTTCGGCCTTCAGAAAGAGGAGACTACTTTTCGACAGGCATACGACAAGTACCCGACTACACCCTAGAGAGAATTGAGAGCAATTTAAGAGAGATTTGTATATCACGTACGATTAATAAAGAAAGTATTTTTGGTTCTTTTTGGTGGGTATAGTACCAATATTCCTTGTCATTTTACTAGGCACTGTCACACATACGTTCAACCTTGGCCACCACCTACGTGGTAGTGGTTTCGAGGGTGTTAACTGAGATTTCTTGCCCTGAAGAAAATTTCTGTTAACACTTTCTGGCGCCGTCTGTGGGACAACCCTACACCCAGTTAATCAAGTCAACTATTTGCATTTGCATTTTCGTTGTTTTACAGGAACCATGAGGCTCCGCTCCTCCCAAGGCCAACATGGAGTTTCGGAATAACCTTCGGCGAGGCCTACGAGAAAGGCCCCAAGAAAGGGGAAGAAGTCTGGGTATAGCAATCAAGCTTAGGTCTAAACAACTAATGCACGGGCTTCTGGCCACCCTGTAATAAGCCAGGCCGCGCTCGACCAATAAGCGGCAGCCTTCGTGGAAACCGCCTGCATCCGCCTGCTCGCCGAAGGCATCACAGTCTAACCAACAAACCCGAATGATCAGGGAGAACCGAACAGGTTCGGGGCTAGGTAGCCTATTTTCTACTGCCTGGGACCTCATCTTCTAGAGCTAGCTCGAGACAGGGCTGGGCCCCAACTTTCGATCTGGGATAGGCTAGGACCCATTCCCCCAGTTCCGAAAAGACCTTCACAATATCAGCCCAGGCGAGTTAAGTCTGCCGCAGATGCTTTGACCCAGGAACAACGAAAGGTACCTTGCCTAACGGCATCGAGAAGGAACGCCCGTGCCCAAGAGGAAGAGAATCAACAAACTTTCCGAGTGGATCCTGTCCATGAAGGGGATCGGATAGAGGTCGCCAATTCATCAGAGGGACTCGACAGTGAAGAATCCGAGGTCAATTCAAAGAAACTTGGGAACAAGCGACTGAGGGATCAGTTGGCAAAGCTACAGAAGGAGGTCCAGCAGATAAGAAAAGGAAAGAACAAGGAGGATAAAAAGGATCCATTGAGCGAGATGAACGCTCCCTTCACTAGGAGGATCCGGGAAGCGAAACTTCCACCAAAATTTAAAATGCCAGCAGATAAGTTCTCCGGAACAGAAGACCCTCTAAGCCACCTGGAGAGCTTCGTCCAACAGATGGAGGTCCAGAACACTACCAGAGCAGCTATGTGTAGGATGTTTCCAATGACCCTAACCGACTACACGAAAACTTGGTTCAGGAAGCTACCTGCTGGTAGCATGGATTCTTTCACGAAGTTATCAATAGACTTTTGTTCGCAGTTCCAAGGGGTTAAACCTCGTCCGAAGGATCCCATACATCTCTAATATGTGATTCAGGAATGAAGTGAGACACTTCGATCATACATGGAACGTTTTCACAGAGAGGTCATACAAATGGGAGTTTTCACCGAGAAAGAGACTCTTGCCAATTTCAGGCGGAACCTGTGGGCGGGAAAGCTTTTCCGTTCCTTCGCCAAGAGACCTCCCGAGACTTACTAGGAGGCCTACGATCGGGGTCTTGAGTAGGTCTAGATCGACAAGCAACTCAAAGTCAAGATGGAACACGACGATATAAGAACGGCGAAGCGTCAGAAAAGAGAAGCCCCCAAATCTGAGCCAACTCAGAAAACTCAGAATAAACCTCCCAATAGGTCGACCTATCGCCTCCCCGCTCCTCAACACAGGCAAGAAAAATATCTAGCAAGACGAATCCCTCATCGGGCTTCACCACCTCCCAGGACCGTAGCCCCCATAATGCGAGGAGAGAAAGGGTATGACTACTACACTCCCCTGAACGTGTCCAGGGAAATGGTCTACCTTACTATACGAGACAAGGGGCTACTCCAAAAGCCTCCTCCCATGAAAGCCCAGTTGACAGGAGGAACCGGTATAAGAACTGCGACTTCCATGAAGACGTGGGCCACAACACTTCAGAGTGTTATAATTTACACAACCAGATTGAAGCCCTGATAAGGGGGGGGGGGGGGATGCTTGATTGAGTTCTTACAGCAGATCAGAGATAACATTCGGACTGGAAGGGAGGTACAAGCCGAGATCCGTGAGGATGCAGAGAAGAGAAATATGGAACAAACTGATTTAATGTAACAAATCCAGGTGATACACACCATCAGCAGAGGGCCCACACTGGCTGGCACCTCCAATAATTCCTAAAAAAACAACGCAAGGAAGATTCCCCGCATAGAAGAAAGCCAGGGAGTCTTCAAGGTCAGCCAAAGCCCGATGGAGCCCTCCCAGTCAGCACATATCGTTTTCACTGAAGCAGATGTCTTCAACACCGTGCAACCTCATGATGATCCCATGGTGATCACGATACAAATTTCCAACTGCCTAGTCCATCGCGTGCTCGTAGATACGAGCAGCAGTGTAGATATCCTCTTCAAGGATACTTTGGAAAAATTAAGTCTAAAGCAATAGTGTTACAATAGCTGTATAACTCCACTTTATGGGTTCACCGGGGATTTGATCATACCGGTGGGATCGAAGATACTCCCAGTAATCATCGGAGCCACACCTCTCCAACATAATGTCATGACGGACTTTGTTGTGGTTGACACCCCATCGGCCTACAACTGCCATCCTAGAAAGACCATTCTTGTCCTCCTTGAAGGGAGTCTTGTCTATATACCACAATGTCCTGAAGTTCCCGGTGGGAACCAAGGTGGGGGAGGTACGCAGAGACCAGCAAGCAGCTAGGAAGTGATACGCAGTGTCTGCCAATCCTACGACTTTAGTAAAACAGTGCATACAGGTCGCAATAGTCCAGGCAGATATGGAAACATCCCAAATAATCCAGGAAGAAATGGATCCCTTGGAGCATCCAGAGAATGAACCCATAATGCCTTATAAGGAGGAACAAAGTAAGGAATGGGCCAGCGGGCAACCCGTAGATAGACTATAGGAGATACCCATCAGAAATGTCGATCCATTCAAGGTCGTCAAGGTCGGGGCTACCCTCGAGCCAGAAGTGAAAGAAGGCTTAATTGATCTTTTCAGTGAATTCAGCGACATCTTCACCTGGAGCCATGATGAAATGCCTGGGATCCCGGTATCATTGGCCGCCCATCGACTAGCGGTAGACCCAACGGTCAAGCCCATCAAGCAGAAAATGTGTCACTTCAACGCTGAGAGGAACGCTGCAGGTGCAGAAAGAAGTAGATAAATTGATCAAGGCAGGGTTTATTAGAGAAGTGCGCTATCCAGAATGGATCTCCAACCTGGTCATGATTACGAAGGCGAATAAGAAGTGGCGTATGTGTGTCGATTACACCGACCTCAACCGGGCATGTCCAAAAGACAGTTTTCCTTTACCAAAGATCGACTAATTGGTTGACTCCACGTCCGGAAATAAACTTCTGAGTTTTATGGACGCGTTCTCAGGATACAACCAAATTAGGATGCACCCAGCTGACCAAGACAAGACCAATTTCATTACTGGGTAGGGCTTGTACTGCTACAAGGTGATTCCACTTGGTTTGAAGAATGCAGGGGCTACATACCAGCGGCTAGTTAACAAGCTGTTCAAGCCCGAGATCGGAAGGACGATGGAGGTATACATCGATGACATGATCACAAAATCACCAACCGTAGAAGGACATCGGGAAGACCTTCGCAAGTTGAACCCCTCCAAGTGTGCCTTCGGGTTAACAGCTGGGAAGTTTCTAGGTTTCATGGTTCATAAGAGAGGCATAGAGGCCACCCCAGAAAAAATCAAAGCTATCTTGGACCTGGAATCCCCCACATCACTCAAACAGGTACAAATTCTGACAGGGCGTGTAGCGGCGCTCAATAGGTTTATCTCTCGCTCCACTGATAAATGCCTCCCTTTCTTCAAAGCCATCAAACAAGGGAAAACATGAAATGGAGCCAGGAGAGCGAGCAAGCTTTCCAAGCCTTGAAAAAAAATACCTAACAAGCTCAACGTTGTTAGTCAAGCTAGTTCCCGGAGAGGAGCTGCAGATCTACCTGGCCGTCTCAGAAACTACAGTAAGCGGAGCTTTGGCCAAGGAGTGTGGCGATGGGGTTCAAAGGCCCATATACTATATGAGTCATGCTTTAACCAAGTCAGAGAAAAATTATATTCTCCTGGAAAAGCTCGCTTATGCTCTGGTGATCTTGGCGAATAAGCTCCGTCCCTACTTTCAAGCTCATTCGATAGCAGTGGTGACGGACCAACCTCTCCGCTAATTCTTACAAAGACTAGATGTGTCCGGAAGGCTAGTCTTATGGGCCCTAGAGCTCACTCAGTTCGATTTAAAATATAAGCCCCAGACCACAATTAAGGCATAGGCTTTGGCAGACTTCGTGGCAAAATTTTCAGCGCTCCCAGGTCGAGAGAATCCCGCAGCACCAAATGAGATCCCTGAAAAGACCTCCGAGATCGACGATTGGCTGGAAGGCTGCAAGTCCTGGACCCTCTATACAGATGGAGCATCCGGACAAGCTGGGGGAGGAGCTGTCGTAGTTTTAATAGACCAAGAAGGGATTGAATTCTGTCATTGTTTTAGATTCGAGTTCAAAGCCACAAATAATAAAGCAGAGTATGAAGCCCTCCTAGCTGGGATGAAGGCAGCCATCGAACTAGAGGGCGATTACCTAAAAATCAAGAATGACTTATTGCTTGTTGTCAATCAGGTGTCTGGGGTGTATCAGGCAAAGGGAGATAACATAGCTGCCTACTTAAAGCTAGCTCAGTTGCTAAAAAATAAGTTTAAGGGGTTCAAGATCGATCAGGTGCCTCGACACCAAAACCACCGCGCGGATGTTCTGGCTAAGATAGCTGCGAATGGAGGCCAATCCTTACCACGAGGAATTCCCCTCCAAGTGATCTCCGAACCAAGCATAGCCGCAAATAAGGAAATCTGCTCCTTAGGTCTCCAGCCTTGCTGGATAGGACCCGATCGTTGCCTACCTCTTAGAGGGAGAGCTCCCCGAGGAGCCCGATCAAGCCCGAAGGATTAAAAGACTCTCGGTCCGATATTGCTTGGTAGATGGGTACCTCTACAGAAGGGGTAGATCCCTCCCTTTACTTAGATGTTTGCATCCTAACGATGCTAAATGGGCACTAAGAGAGGTTCACTCTGGGGACTGCGGGAACCACATCAGTGGAGAAGCTCTAGCATATCAAGTGCTTCATATGGGGTACTACTGGCCGACCATCCACCAAGACGCAAGAAGCTTTGTACAATCTTGCGAGCCATGTCAAAGGACTTCAAACTTGAACCACCAGCCACCTGAGTGACTGTCGTCTCTCAGTTCACCCTACCCCTTTGCCATGTGAGGGATCGACCTAATTGGACCGCTTCCTACTGCTTCCGGACAGGTGAAATATGATATCATGGCTATCGACTATTTCACAAGATGGGTCGAGGCAGGGGCCTCTTTCTCGGATATCAGAAATGAATACGACCAAGTTCATCAAAACCAACGTGGTATGTAGATTCGGGACCCCTCTCATCATTATAGCCGATCTGGATAAGCAGTCCAACAACGCCTGATTCAAAGATTTCTGCAAAGGATTGGGGATCGACCTCAGGCTAGCTTCAGTAGCCCATCCCCAGACTAATGGGCTGGTGGAGTCCACCAACAAGACTATCAAGAAGCTTCTGAAGAAGAAATTATAGCAAAAAAAAGGCAAATGGGCCGAAGATCTGCCAGAAGTCCTCTGGGCATACCGGACTACAAAGAGAACAGCTACCGATGAGACACCTTACTCCCTCGCTTTCGAAGTTGAGGCGGTCCTCCCCATCGAGCATAAATTAACCTCATTCAGGGTGCAACATTTTGAACCCGAAAGTAACGAGGTCAAGCTCCGGGCACATCTGGACCTCCTAGAAAAGAAACAAGACCGGGTAGCGGAGAAAGTGGCAATCTACCGGAGCAAGATTGCTAGATATTTCAACCGAAAGGTCAGAGCCCAGAGTTTCAAAGAAGGGGATCTGGTGCTTAGGAAAGTGACCCTGAATACTTGGAAAAGGTTAGATGGAGTCCTAAGCCCCAATTGGGAAGAGCCATATTTGATAAAGTTAGTTGCTCATAATGGAGCCTACAAACTCGAAGACATGGATGGACGACCCATCGACCACACTTGGAACACAGATCACTTGAGGAAATTCTACCATTGAGCAGGGAGTTTTCAAGCAGATTACTCCTATTTATGTTTCATTAGAATCCCTAATAAAGATGTACTACATCTCGATTATCAATAAAGTCATTTTTTTTCTCTTTATCTCCGACTATGTTCAACATTAGTATCTACATCCTCGACTGGGAAATTCAATATAGACACCTCAAGACCAGTGACTAGCCGAGGAAGCCCCCTCGCTACCCCAGATGCCTGGGTCGGGCTACCACCCCCAAGAAGGGTCTGAGTGTAAGAGCATAGCTGCCATCTAGATCTCGAGACCAGGAAATAGCTAAATAGCCCTCCTGATACCTTGGTCAGGCTACCACCCCCAAGAAGGGTCTGAGTGTAAGAGCATAGCTACCATCCGGATCTCGAGACCAAGAAATAGTTAAATAGCCCTCCTGATGCCTTTGTCGGGCTACCACCCCCAAGAAGGGTCTGAGTGTAAGAGCATAGTTGCCATCCGGATCTCGAGACCAGGAAATAGCTAAATAGCCCTCCTGATGCCTTGGTCGGGCTACCACCCCCAAGAAGGGTCTGAGTGTAGGAGCATAGTTGCCATCCAGATCTCGACACCAGAAAATAGCTAAACAGCCCTCCTGCTACCGTGGTTGGGCTACCACCCCCAAGAAGGGTCTGAGTGTAAGAACATAATTGCCAGCCGGACCTCGAGACCAGGAAATAGCTAAACAGCCCTCCTGATGCCTCGATCGGGCTACCTCTCCTAAAACGGATTTGAATATAAATATTTGTTTTCGTATGCAGGATCAAGATCATCCTGATAAGAATTCCCTACAAATGTCAGAATGAAGTATGAGCAAATTATCATCAAGGATGCAGTTTTGGTTCCTAGTTAGGACCAGGAATATAACAAGAGTTTCTCAAGCGAATCGGTTTCTCATTAAAGACAAGTCTCATTAAAGACAAGAGGAGCCTATCCCCCGGTAAGGCTACATCTATCAAACGGGGAGCCCAACCTCCGAGTACGGGCTACAAAAAGAAAACAACTAAACTGATCAAGAGTAAAACGGGGTGCCCACCCCCTTTTCCAGGCAATCAAGGACAATCATGAACATGTCGCGTCAAGCTTTGGAACTCTCTTGATTTTCCTCTGCTGATCCTCCTCCCTCATGCTGATCCTCGCCATCAACCCCCCCTTCAGGTAGTTGCCCATCTTGGTTATCCTCACCAACCATCCCTCCATTCAGAGGCTTCTCATGTTGATCAATAGGATCTTCCTCAAGGACTTCGTTAATCACTGCCATAACCTCAGGCAGGATAGCCGCATCGAGAAGGGCAGCCATAGACCCCGTCTGGCTCCTGTCGACCTCCATCTCCATTATAGGGGGTTCCTCAGACGGGCTCCTAGCTTCTTCCCCAGCTCCTGGCTGATATCCTTCGGATAGCAAGGACAGAACCTTACTTGAAGATTCCCCAGGACCCGAAGTAGTAAAGATAGGAGGAAGAGATGGAGGATCTGCCTGGATGGGCTGCTTTCCAGCTCCTGTCTGGTTCGAAGGAACCGCTTCATCATCATCAGGGCGAGATAACTCAGCAGCCTTAATCATTATCTCATTTCTATCCCAACCGGCGATAGATGATAGATCAAAGGGAAGAGGGAGAGCCTCTACAACCTGAAAGGAAGCATAGAAATATCCATCACAAAAGGAGGTCTCGGCGTCAGCTTGCAGCTTGGTCACCTGAGCAGTCAAAGCCTGATTCTCGAGGTCCAACTTCTTAGCCTCAGCTTTCCAGGAATCCCTCTGCCTGGCCCGCCGGGTAGATTGGAGATGTTCTTGATCATAAGACTGCTTCGTCCTCTCATGATCACAACGAAGCTCGGCCAGCTCGATCTAAATTTTTCCTTGGTTGGAGGTCATCTTTTCTACTAGGGTCTGAGCCCGCTTGAGCAATCCCATGGCTTTCTCGGTTTCGGCTTCAGCCTTAGCAGCCCGGTCACAAAAGGGGGTTACCTGGTGGCCCATGGCTACATTTAACGTGAAGGCCTATAAAATACAAAACCAGGGTTAAAAATTGAACAAGTTGGCAGAAGCAGTACGAAGAAAATACAATTACATCAGCTAAGACAGTAGACCCCTTGGTGAGCAAGACATCAACGGGCATTGAGGCTATCCTGGAGATCCCACCGCCCGGACAAGACACGATGAATTGTTCCAGGACTTCATCCTGCCCCGTCGAGCTCGACTGAGGGACGGGAACAGCTAGGAGGAATCCTTGCGACACCTGTTTCAAAGTCCTCCGAAGCTCAAGGGGTTGGAAGCGTAGCGAAATTAGAAGGACGAATCGAGGGAGTAGCAGCTTTAGCAACAGTAACAATAGAAGGGGCAGAAATAGTTGGACCAACAGCTTGGGGAGCCTTACCCAAAGCCCAAAAAGCCCACGATGCAAGGTTGGCCATCTTAGACCCAGCTGGGGAGGTAGATTGAGCAAGAGCCGGTGCGACCCTAGCGAAGGGAAGATAAGTTCGAGCCTGAAGAGAACGTTGGACGTCGCGGGAAGCTGGCTCAACAAAAAAAACTGTGAGTAAACAAAACAAAAAAGGAAAATGTGAGAACCAAGCTAGTTAACAAGATAAAGCAAGACGATTTAGTGACACTTACGAGGAGTAGCATCTGAGATCCGTAGGTATTGATTCACCCTATGAGGATCGAAGGCTTCAGCGGTTGGGAACTTCAGGTTCAAGTAGTTCCTGGCTAGAATAGCCTTCAAAATAGTTTCAGATTCAGAAGGCAGAGGGAGTCTTGGTCCCACGATGGTTTGTCACTAAAAGCTGTGGGAACCTCAAACTCATGCCCTCCAATGAAAATCGAGCTTCCCCAATCATCCCCCGCAAGGATCCATTCTTCCTTCTAGGCGGGGTCCTTCTTCGAAGCGCCAGGAATAACAAAGTTGAGCTTGTTCTTGGCCTTAGCATAAAACTGACCTCGGGGAGCGCCAAATAGGCTCCTGATTTGGAAAAGATAGGCCAGCTCCTCTGCTCCGGGCTCTCTTATCACCTTGCTCAGCTGGCATTGTTCCCTCCAAAGCATGAGGAAGCCAATCAAATGCCTCCAGAGGCCGGGAGTCAACTGGAGAGGAGCAAGCTGGATGGCGTTGAGAGCTCGCCAAAGAGTAGGATGAAGGGGAAGCCTAACCCCATTCTCGAGAGCCGCCACATGAATTGGAAGCACGCCTTTAGGGGGGTTGAAGAACTTATAACCCTTGGGAGGTACTGATATAGAAACGCTGTCGGGAATGCCGTACTTAGACCTTAAACGATCATTCACGTTCGGATCAGCGGTGGAATCAGAGACAACCCTGAAATCATAGGAAGGAAGCCTCTCCAAAGAAGGGCCGGAAGCGGGGACTCGATGCTCCCCCACGGAGTAGCCGCCAACCTCTTTATCAGAGTCTTCATCGGCTAGATCCAGAGGATGGACGGGATGGTTAGAAAACCCGGTCCCAATGGACACATTACTGTTCGATCGTCGACATTGCGGATTGGGCGGAGAATTATCGCTGTCTAAGCTCCTCCTTGCCCATTTTCCAAGAGCAAGGCTAAAGACCTCTTCGCCGTCAACCATGGAATCAACGGAATCGCGACTGGTTTTCGACATGATGAAGTCGGTGAGGATAAGGAATGAAGAAAAATATATGCTTGAGATAAAGTTTATGAGAGAAATTTTATCTTGGGAAACTTTGAAATTTGAGAGATATGAGGAAGACGTTGAGATAAACAAATATATATAGGCAAGAGGGCAGCAGCACGAGCCGTCGAGATCTTCGGTTAAGATCACCTAGAATCTCAGAGACTGCCATAACGTAGCCGAATTAACTCGAAAATAAGTCAGTCAGCTCACGCCATGTCACTTGCGCAGTTAATGAGAAGATTTCCCTAAGATTCTGTTAACGGTAAAGAATCTCAGAGACTGCCGTAACGCAGCCGGATTAACTGGAAAATAAGTCAGTCAGCTCATGCCACATCACTTGCGCAGTTAATGAGAAGATTTCCCCAAGATTCTAGTAACGGTAAAGAAGGAAAGATTTCCCAAATAACATAAAAAATCTGACCCCAACCCCAACCCCAAGCTCGACAACCGGTTTTCAAGTCAGATGGGGCTTATGTTAATAGCCAAATTTGGCTAGGGACCAAAAGGAAATTTTTCACCCTCTAAACCTGGCTCCATGCCCGAGGTAATCCACCAGGAGACCATGTTACCCGAATTCGAGCAACGATGCCTCCCCTCAGAAATAAGGACGGGCTCTAGAAACACCCGGAGTAGAGCCCGGCTCGGTCAGATCGAGCCCGCATCACTGAACCTGAAACCAGGAAATCCCTCCGAAGTCGGGATTACCTCGCAATCTCTCCAGAAGCTCACCTATACCTCGCTGACATAGTGGGGCATCCGTAAGAGGCCGCACTTAGCTCCAAAGGATCAAGGGAGGCCAGACCTAGCTCCTGGCTAGACTAAACTCCTGAATATCGGGGCTAAGACACTGATCGACCTCACTATCTGATATACCTCACCATAATATACACCATATTCAACGACCCCTATGGGGGATCATGCTAAACCTTAAGACACACTGGATCATATCTTAAGGCGTTACATACGTACATAACAAGTAATAGAGTCCAAGTAGGAAAAAAATTGATCTCCACCAAGATATTCTTAACTCAGCAATTAACTCAAAGTCAATGACATTTAAATGTAAAATCCTGTCCGATAAGAAGGAGGGGGATGGAGAAAATCAAGGGGAGAATCAATTGGTTTAACATATGAAGACAATGTATAAAAGAAAGACTTCGGTCTTTAGAAAGAGGAGACTACTTTTCGACAGGCATACGACAAGTACCCGACTACACCCTAGAGAAAATTGAGAGCAATTTAAGAGAGATTTGTATATCACGTACGATTAATAAAGAAAGTATTTTTGATTCTTTTTGGTGGGTATAGTACAAATATTCCTTGTCATTTTACTAGGCACTGTCACACATACGTTCAACCTTGGCCACCACCTACTTGGTAGTGGTTTCGAGGGTGTTAACTGAGATTTCTCGCCCTGAAGAAAATTTCTGTTAACAGAAGTATAGATTTGTGTGAGTGTAAAGGATCCTACATTCATCGTGTGATAAAGGATAGGCATTAGGGATCATGGATAAACATTCTTGGGGTTGTCAATGATAGCATAGTAAGAGAGTTTTACTTTGAATATAAGAAAAGTACAATCTTAGAGGATGCCTTGATGAATGTTAAAGGAGTTACCTTTAGAGTGTGTTCCGAGAATATCAATAAGTTTCTTGGACTTTCAAATATATTTCTTCAGACTTCCTTGATATAGATAACATTGATCATCTAAATGAGATGGGAAGAACACTTTGTGAGGATGAGAATTTTAAGTGGGGAAAACATGCTGTTAATGGAAAAATCTGCTCGGGGAGTGAAATTTCAATTAACACCCATGTCCCCTACCTGTGGGCGATAACGGGATAGGTACCTTCGGTACCGGGCTTCCTCTTTATGGTGGAAATTATTATAAACTAATATGAAGGAACCAATATGATATGAATATCAATGTTTTATTGAATAAACACTTGTGTAAAAGTTACAATCCTCTCTCTCTTTAATCCTTCTAACATAAAATGGAGACAGAGAATTCCGTTTATGTCGATAAGTGGCTATTCCCTCCCAGTGATTGTTTGTGAACTCTCACTGGCTTTAGAGAAACCTAGAGAAGTTTCCCTGGCTGTGAAGATCTTTCTTTCACGATTGAAAAAGAAGAAAAAATCATCCCTCCCCTCTCTTGTCCCTCATAGCCATATATATAGGCCTCCAATATCCCTCCGAATCCGGTTGTATTGACGAGGATTATTTAGAGTCATATTTTAGGCTTTGAAAGGAGTTGAGTGAGGCTAAAGGCGCGGGATTTGATCCCGTTAATCACTGTCGTATTTAAACTTTGATTCGGTTGATCGTTTGGTCTCATCTATGGAGGTTTAAATTGCGAGGGAGTCAACTCTTTCTGCTGGCGTTACTTGGAGGAGAATACCGATCTTATGGCGTGGTGTACTGGCTTGTTGATAACTCATTTTTTCCGTCGTTGAAAGAATGCGAGGATCAAAAGATTTTTATATTAAAATTTCCTATGCAATGTGCTCTAAACTAGCAAAATACTAGTAAAGCGGTAAGCAAGGGTATCGTTCCGCAGGGATGTATTTGTTAACCGTTTCAAGTTTTAGAGTTTAGGGAAAGCATGTAATAGAATGTGGAGAGGTGAGAATGGTGTGTGAAGTGGTGTTGTGTATGTGTGCATGAAAATGAAAATGAAAAATATGTAAATGTAGAAATAAACAAGAGAATATGGAGGGGTGAGAATGGTGATTAAGGGAGGAATAATAAAAGGGTGGATAAGAGAGATGCATGAAAGTGGTCACACAAGGGTTTACAAGTTCACCAAACATAAGTGCATACAAATGGGTTGTTCGACATTAAGCACATCCAATTTAAGTGAAGGGTTCGTTTTTGCCTCAATCCAATTTATACCCATTCATAGAGCTAATGGTTGAAGAGTGTGTTGAGAGTCTCTCAAACACGAAACCCCAACCAACAAATGTGAACCGATTCTACAAACCAGTGCTAGATTGATCCCCAATACTAACATGGTAATTGTAAAATGGCAACGTTAGGTGTAATGAATGTGGGCAGAGTAATTGTTCCTCCAACCATAACTTACCTAGAGCCCCTAGTGCAAGAAATAGCCAGATTCCCAATTATTGTAACTCCAACCACAACTCACGTAGAGCCCCTAGCGTGAGAAGTAGCCCAAGTCCAATATATAACAAAAACAATGAACCAAACCTCTTTAAATATGGTAATTAACAAGTTCATTCATTCTTCCTAGCTAATTAGCCAATACTATGCCCGAATGGCCTTCCTAAAGCACAAACCTAACTCTAATTCACTCAAACCCATCCATAAACATGCAATTTTGACTTTCCATCAACATACATGCACAAATGGGACATTTGATTACAACTACTCCTACAATTACATTTGTTAACATGGTTTTTTGGCAAGGGACCAAATGAGAATTTTCCAATTAGTATCAACCCGATAGGGGCCAGTCTTAGCTTCCAGGTGACCATCGAGATCGATGCCCCTACCTTGGTGGAGCCGATACTTGGTAAGGCCAGGACCTCGATTACCTATCTATCTAGATAGGACATCAGCTCGCGAGCTAACGAAGGCACGTACCTCACCCTACTGAAGCTCCCGATATCAACTCAAGACCAGTACAATGGTAGATTGCACACCTATCACCCCACAAATGCCTCGTTATCAGTCAAGGCACCCGGTACCCCGATGCCCGCCTTGGTACTTCCTCGACTTCCACCTTGGTACCTAGTACCTCGATGTATATATTTGGAGCCCTTCCAAGGCAGGTACCTTGCTTGCCAAGCAATATGAAGATGATCGCGAAGACACAAGCACCACTCCATCAAGAGATAGAACAAGCTCCATGCCGGTAGGATCCGATTGGTATACCAGTACCTCGCCCTACTAATAAAATTCAGAATCAGAGTTTCCCTCCAAGCTCCATGAAGAAGGAAAGTAGACTCCATCGCCAAAATAAAGCGCCATTAATGAAATCTAATTAGAATTCGAATTCGACAGTGATTTTACGGGATCAAATTCCACTGCCTTCAACCCTACACAATGCTTTTTAACGCCTAAAAAAGGACACTCAATAACCCTCATTAACACAACTGGATTTCATGGGGATTCTTGGGAGAACTATATATACGGCGTTGAAGGGTAAACAAATGAGGCTTTTTTGAAGTATCGAGATCGCCAAAGACAGAGAGAGATCATTTTCCAGTAGAATTCCCTTTTAAAATTCTCCGAAGCCAGTGAGAGTCCATTGACGATCATTGGAAGGAAATATCCACTTGTCGACGTATACGTTTTCTCCACCGTCACCCTGTGTAAGAGAGTGAGAAACGAGAGAAGAGTGAATATCGTGTAACTTCGTTATAGTATTCTTGAATAAACAGTGTTATTTCATATCTCCTCGATCTTTCCTATACTGCTTCTTATTTACATTACGAGGAAGGATCGTGGTACCGAAGGTACCTATCCCGCTACTGGCTACTGGTAGTGGGTGAGAGTGTTAACCGAGATTTCGCTCCCTGAGTGATTTTTCTGTTAACAACATTAATCTACTCCTAATCCCATTCATGAACAAATATTAATTTCCAATCTCCATACACAAGCATTTCAAGATAAGAGATATAATCAGTCTCTCCCACACCATTTCTACCCATCACCCACCACATTTGAGAGTAGATTACATAGAGATAAGAGTGGTTTATGACCAATTTCGTGCTAAGCAATGGATGAGCTTTTGGAGGGGTTTCTTCAAGGGTTGTATTTCTATTAACTCATCTCTTTGTATTTCTTGTTTTTTTAATTGTGTAATCCCCACTTGGGAGTATTTTTAAACCTAATTTGTGCTCAATATAATGTGTGGTTGTTTTTATATCGAGTTTGTGTTTTGATTCATTCTTGTTATCACATCCATGGAGGAAAACCTCCATGGATGCTCTTGGAAGCTCCTCTCTCTCTTAGGAAATGAAGAAAATGAAGAAGAAGAAGTTTGGGGAAAAAGAAGTCTCTTCGGAGAGAAGACAAATTGGTGTTTATATAGTGTTGGGAGTTAAGACACGAAATTGGTTGTGAAAGGACAAAACTGCCCCTAAAATTCACTAGAATTTGGCCTCTCGCTGGTCGATCGGCAGTTTCAAACTGCGGCCAGGCCGCTGTTACAACCGCCAATTCTTGAGTGATCTTCTGGAGTTAATTCGGCGGCCATAATTCGGCAGTTACATGCATTCATAATTGCACAAGAGCCTCCGGCTCTTTCATCCACAAATATAATCAATAAATTCAATGTGCAAATATCCACAAAATATAGCATCGAACAAAACTATCCCAACATCACAATTTATTGAATTTAAACAACATAAAACATAAAACTAACTACATGCATCCAAATTATTCAATAGGGTGCATTCATGGAGAGGCTAGGGTCCTCTAAGGGTGGTTTGACCAAGTTAGGAAATTCTATATTTTTCACTACCCAAATAAATTTAGGCGACTTCATTATCTTTTCTTTTTTCATGTTCCTATATAAGTGCACTTGGTCTTTCCTTACCCATATTTGCTTGACCCTTGGTGGACTCCACCTATTCCTAGGACCTCTAGTTTTCCTATGTTAATTTGGCTTGTAATTTTTAGCCTTAAAATGCTCTATCCTAGAACATGCATAGCAAAAGATATTAGAGTTAAAGGGACTCCCCTTTGATGCGTGGTCTAGAGGACGTTTGATTTGTTTCACTTGTAACGCCTTGACCACCTCCTCCTTTTTGCTTAGTGCTACCTTTGCTTCCTCTAAGGCATTGGCTTTTTGATCAACCTCCATTTGCATCTTCATTGACTTGTTAGCTATCTCATCTTCACAATCTTTTGATAGCCTCACTAAGTTCTCCAAATCCTTCGATGCGGTACTCTTTTGGGCTTCAAATCTCTCAATTCGTTTTTCAAATTCTGTGTTCTTGTTGGAGACTTCGCCATTTGTCTTCTTGAGAGTACCATTCTCAACCCTGAGCATCTTCACTTCAAATAATAGTTTCTTGTTCAACTCTTGGAGATTACTCGCCTTTTCCATTCCCAAGGCTTCTCTCTCTTGAAGTGCTTCATTCTCTTCCTTCAACACACCCTTTCCAACACTAGCTCTGTGATCACGCTCATAAGCTCTTGGTTCATCTTGATCATCCTGTCCATCTCGTCCATTCTTTTGCTTCGCTCCACTTCATGTCTATTCGGAGCTTATACATGTCTTCTTTTGAGAAACTGGAGGAATCCACTGGTTTGGTTGCTTTAACTTGGAAACAACTCTAATTTACCGGGGTGGACTGCTGGGCAGATTCGAGCATTTTGGTGGTTTTCTCTTCTATGAAGGCTTGAGTCTCTTGTTGAGAAGCTATCATTTGCTTAGTCTCCCGCACATGATTCTTCATGAAATTTCTTAGTTGATCTTCAACGGAATTTGACTGGAATGATGAGATGTAGGTATTCTCGTTAGGCTCGTAGCTTAACCCTGAAATTTGCCAAAAGGAATCCACAGAGTCGTGAAACAAACAAAAAACAAAAACTACCAAAGCAATAAAAAGAAACTAACAAAACTAAAAACAACTAATAAACTAATAGTATTAAAACTAATCTAATCACTACTACGTACACCGATCCCTGGCAGCGGCGCCATTTGATGAGGAAGTTTTTGCCATCAGAAAACCGTCCGTCAAAACAATTTATAAAACCTATGCGATGCGTTCACAAGTAGAAATACAAGTAAAGCGGTAAGCACGGGTGTCATCCACTGAGATCGGGGTAGCGGTGATAAGATTAGGATTAATATAACTAGTATGCATAAAAGTAAAAGTGATGGTGAATGAAAATACAATTTAAACTAAACTATGAAAGCAAATAAAATGGGATGACAATGGAGTGATGAATGAATGATGATGGAACTACGGAGTTGATGGACTTGTAAGTGAATATTGGGGCAATTGCACCAAACTCTCAATTAAGCATGTATTGACAAATGTAACCAATCTAGGGTGTATAGCGTTGGTATATATCTCTAGCAAGAGGTCAACCTAGGGTGTATAGTGAAGACCTTCTACTAGCGATTAATCCCTCATAAGAAACCAACAATGGCTAGTTACTCAATCGGGACTTTTTCCATGAATGCTCATCTATCTAGCTATGGCTCAACCTATTACTAATGTAGCAATCCTAGGGTGTATAGTGATGGCTTCCAATTCCCTCACAAGTGGCCGACCTAGGATGTATAGTGAAGGCCACCCGTTTGAGATTGGATGAGGCTCGAGGTTATCAACCGAATTCTACTCGAAGGTTAGTTCTCTTAAAATCACTAAAGTAGCCAACCTAGGGTGTATAGTGGTGGCTTCTAATTCTCTCACAAATGGCTAACGTAGGATGTATAGTGAAAGCCACTAATTCAAGATTAGATTAAGGACATGGTTGTAGAGCCGGATTTCCGGAAATCCTTCCATTCAATGGAGCATTAGACAACCTAATTGCCTACTCAAGTAATCCAAATCAATCAGGCAAATAGGGTGTATCCAAGAAAATCAATAATGGAAATCAATCATAGCAATGGAATAAAACATAGAGATAGAATAAATATAACACATATAGTTTATTTACAAAGCCCAAATATCCATCAAAAAAATAACATCAACCCCATAGTGGGGTATTTTAGCTACTCATGTTCTATTACAAACAAATAAACTAAGAGAGAGTGTAGAGAGAACCCTTGAAGATTGATCTCCTTCCTTGAAGCTTGAATCCAAGTCTCCTAGTTGCCTTTGATTGAGTAGAGATGGTTTGGATGATAGGGAGATGTGTTTCTAGCTTAAACTACTAGTGTTGGGAGATATGAGGGTTTCTTGGTTCGTTCCCATCCTTTTCTATTTATAGAGGATGGGAAAATAGGTCACTTAAGCTTGAAAACAGAAGCTGTCGCTCGCAGTGTGAGGGTGGAGTGCGGGTGAATTACCCACGCTGTACCTGTACTGTAAAGGTTTTCTTCATCTTCAGTTCTCTGATCTGGGCAATAGTGCGGGTAGAGTGTGGTTGGATTACCTGCACTTGACTCACACTTGACCCGCACCGGAGTCGCACTTGAGTCGCACTGTACTGTCAGTTGCAAAATCAGCTTCTCTGGTTTGGCAACAGTGCGGGTGGAGTCCGGTTGGATGACCTGTACTGTACCCGCACTTTAACGTCAGGTGCAACTCAGCTTTTTTGGCTTTGGCAACAGTGCGGGTGGAGTGCGGTTGGATGACCCGCAATGGACCCGCACTGTAACTCTTCTCCTGTATCAAGTCCCGGCTATGATCATGAGTGTGGTTGGAGTGCGGTTAGAGTGCGGTTGCGACCCGCACTTGACCCGCACTTGACCCGCACTGTAGAGCTGCTTATGATCCTTTATCTTTCATTTTACTCCTTTTCTGCCAGAATCACCGCAACATGCTTCCAAACCCAGAATTACATCTATTGCCTGCAATTAGCACTAATGAGCCTATTAGACATAAAATATATAGAAAATACACACAAGAACGAGAAAAAGGAATAGGAATGAGGGCCGAAATATACAACAATTTAGGCACGATCAAACACCCCCAAAATAAACCTTTGCTCGTCCTCGAGCAAACATAAAATGAAACAAATAAGACACAAACTAAAAATGACTCGAACTAAAAACTTTCCTAGACACAAAGAAAAACCTGCTGCAGAACCAACTAGCAGAGAGATACGCAAAAGCAAATGGAAGTGAGGAATGAGCATATGCGAAATGTTCTAAACAACTCGAAGGCACCTCAAGGGAAACTGGCACAGCACGAATCCCACACTTAAAATGCCCGCGCCTCAGAAACTACTCACTCTCACACCTCGAGCATAATTCGCTTCGACACTAAGTTCTCACATGGATTTTCTCTTATCTTTCCTCTCAGAACCTAGGTTCACACTCATGCAACATGTATGCCAATGAATTTATGTAAGTGAATCAACTTAGTTGCATACATTTAGTGTAGAATAAATGTTGTTTTCAGTGAGTGAGTCTCATGAAAGAATCACGTGTCATGAACGTGGAAAGAGCATTCATTAACTAATATTCCCAATCTAGACATCCGCTAAGATCAACTAGGTCTTTTCCATTTGGTTGTAACGTGGCCACGGTGAATGGTGATTAGAAGAATGAGAAATTTAGGCACAAGCACTAATCAACCTAAGTTAAGGCAATACATTCTACACTTAAGCATTTAATTTCTCGTGCAACTCCACTTCCAAATACAATATGGCGTCCATGCATACAATCAGACTCTACGTGCAATCTTTAACTACTCATGTTACCCATTTGAGTAGCATTTACAATTTACAGCAAGTCATTTGAAGCATATTTTTCTTTGGTTACTTTTTGCTTCCTTTCTTTTCTTTTCTTTTCATGCCTTTTTACTATGCACATTTTCACAACTCATTACTCTTGCCTAGGTACACGCCATTTATCAAATTAAAGCACAACTTTACATTCCTAAGCCTCAACAAGATCAATTAAGAAAGGGTTGGCTAAGTGTTTAGGTTGCTTGGGTTATGGATAACGTGGGTGTAGAATGGAAAAGTCTATATGTGTTTGGCTTCAAAATTGGCTTGGGAGCACACATATTACGGGAATGGGAAGTATTTAGGCTTTCTTTTTGAGTGGCTAAAACACATATTGCCTAATATCACTTCAAAGGATCAATCTACTAAGGGAATAAAAGTTTCTGTCAAGCAATCCACATATATGATGCATGTTCAATGACAAATGATGATTTTTGATGTAGTGAGACTATGCATGGTGTTTGAATAGTGTTTACAGATTTGAAAAATATTTTCCCTCAAATATACACGCTTTTGGCTTGTGTTTGTGGTCTCACAAGGGAAATCTCCACTATTAGAACAAGGCGCTTGAGCAACGAGTTCCCTAAACTTAGACACTAAAAGATGAGACTAGCCCATGAAGTGCAAGTGAGACCCCTAAAGTGACTAAGAGTTATTGAATAAGCACACAAAGCATATACACATTTGCCACAAACACTATGCTCCAGGTATCTCACCAAGCTAAATAAGCTCAAAATTCTAGCTAAGCAGCAACTTTTTCAAAAATAAGACACAAAAATGACTCAAGACACAAAAGACGACTCAAAAAGGCATCTACACCCCCAAACAAAAACCCAACATTGTCCTCAATGTTGAAGACAAGAGAATCTGGCCTAGAGGCACGCACTTAACACGACTCAAACAAACCTAGGCACTAATCAACCACAATCAATGCCCCAACATAATAAAAGTGACTCAAACAAGGCTCACAAAATTAAAGGCAATTCATGCAATATATCGTTGAAGCACAAGTCAAGCTTAACAACATGCATTTTATCAAAATTGACAGAATGGGGCATGAACAACCCCCAAACCGAATTAAACAATATAAAGCACATGCATTCATACTTGCACAAGAGCCTCCGGCTCTTTCATCCACAAATATAATCAATAAATTCAATATGCAAATATCCACAAAATATAGCATCGAACAAAACTATCCCAACATCACAATTTATTGAATTTAAACAACATAAAACATAAAACTAACTACATGCATCCAAATTATTCAATGGGATGCATTCATGGAGAGGCTAGGGTCCTCTAAGGGTGGTTTGACAAAGTTAGGAAATTCTCTATTTTTCACTACCCAAATAAATTTAGGTGACTTCATTATCTTTTCCTTTTTCATGTTCCTATATAAGTGCACTTGGTCTTTCCTTACCCATATTTGCTTGACCCTAGGTGGACTCCACCTATTCCTAGGACCTCTAGTTTTCCTATGGTTATTTGGCTTGTAATTTTTAGCCTTAAAATGCTCTATCCTAGAACTTGCATAGCAAAAGATATAAGAGTCAGAGGAACTCCCCTTTGATGCGTGGTCTAGAGGACGTTTGATTTGTTTCACTTGTAACACTTTGACCTCATCCTTCTTTTTGCTTAGTGCTACCTTTGCTTCCTCTAAGGCATTGGCTTTTTGATCAACCTCCATTTGCATCTTCATTGACTTGTGAGATATCTCATCTTCACAATCTTTTGATAGCCTCACTAAGTTCTCCAAATCCTTCGATGCGGTACTCTTTTCGGCTTCAAATCTCTCAATTCGTTCTTCCAATTCTGTGTTCTTGTTAGAGACTTCGCCATTTGTCTTATTGAGAGTACTATTCTCAACCCTGAGCATCTTCACTTCAAATAATAGTTTCTTGTTCAACTCTTGGAGATTACTCGCCTTTTCCATTCCCAAGGCTTCTCTCTCTTGAAGTGCTTCATTCTCTTCCATCAACACACCCCTTTCCAACACTAGCTATGTGATCACGCTCATAAGCTCTTGGTTCATCTTGATCATCCTGTCCATCTCGTCCATTCTTTTGCTTCGCTCCACTTCAAATTCTATTCGGAGCTTATACATGTCTTCTTTTGAGAAACTGGAGGAATCCACCGGTTTGGTTGCTTTAACTTGGAAACAACTCTGATTTACCGGGGTGGACTGCTGGGCAGATTCGAGCATTTAGGTGGTTTTCTCTTCTGTGAAGGCTTGAGTCTCTTGTTGAGAAGCTATCATCTGCTCAGTCTCCCGCACATGATTCTTCATGAAATTTCATAGTCAATCTTCAACGGAATTTGACTGGAATGACGAGATATAGGTATTCCCGTTAGGCTCGTAGCTTAACCCTGAATTTTGCCAAAAGGAATCCACAGAGTCGTGAAACAAACAAAAAACAAAAACTACCAAAGCAATAAAAAGAAACTAACAAAACTAAAAACAACTAATAAACTAATAGTATTAAAACTAATCTAATCACTACTACGTACACCGATCCCTGGCAGCGGCGCCATTTGATGAGGAAGTTTTTGCCATCAGAAAACCGTCCGTCAAAACAATTTATAAAACCTATGCGATGCGTTCACAAGTAGAAATACAAGTAAAGCGGTAAGCACGGGTGTCATCCACTGAGATCGGGGTAGCGGTGATAAGATTAGGATTAATATAACTAGTATGCATAAAAGTAAAAGTGATGGTGAATGAAAATATAATTTAAACTAAACTATGAAAGCAAATAAAATGGGATGACAATGGAGTGATGAATGAATGATGATGGAACTACGAAGTTGATGGACTTGTAAGTGAATATTGGGGCAATTGCAACAAAATCTCAATTAAGCATGTATTGACAAATGTAACCAACCTAGGGTGTATAGCGTTGGTATATATCTCTAGCAAGAGGTCAACCTAGGGTGTATAGTGAAGACCTTCTACTAGCGATTAATCCCTCCTAAGAAACCAACAATGGCTAGTTACTCAATCGGGACTTTTTCCATGAATGCTCATCTATCTAGCTATGGCTCAACCTATTACTAATGTAGCAATCCTAGGGTGTATAGTGATGGCTTCCAATTCCCTCACAAGTGGCCGACCTAGGATGTATAGTGAAGGCCACCCATTTGAGATTGGATGAGGCTCGAGGTTATCAACTGAATTCTACTCGAAGGTTAGTTCTCGTAAAATCACTAAAGTAGCCAACCTAGGGTGTATAGTGGAGGCTTCTAATTCTCTCACAAGTGGCTAACGTAGGATGTATAGTGAAAGCCACTAATTCAAGATTAGATTAAGGACATGGTTGTAGAGCCGGATTTCCGGAAATCCTTCCATTCAATGGAGCATTAGACAACCCAATTGCCTACTCAAGTAATCCAAATCAATCATGCAAAGAGGGTGTATCCAAGCAAATCAATAATGGAAATCAATCATAGCAATGGAATAAAACATAGAGATAGAATAAATATAACATATAGAGTTTATTTACAAAGCCCAAATATCCATCAAACAAATAACATCAATCCCATAGTGGGGTATTTTAGCTACTTATGTTCTATTACAAACAAATAAACTAATAGAGAGTGTAGAGAGAACCCTTGAAGATTGATCTCTTTCCTTGAAGCTTGAATCCAAGTCTCCTAGTTGCCTTTGATTGAGTAGAGATGGTTTGGATGATAAGGAGATGTGTTTCTAGCTTAAACTACAAGTGTTAGGAGATATGGGGGTTTCTTGGTTCGTTCCCATCCTTTTCTATTTATCGAGGATGGAAAAATAGGTCACTTAAGCTTGAAAACATAAGCTGTCGCGCGCAGTGTGCGGGTGTAGTGCTGGTGAATTACCCGCACTGTACCCGTGGTGCTGTAAATGTTTTCTTCATCTTCAGTTCTCTGATCTGGGCAATAGTGCGGGTGGAGTGCGGTTGGATTACCCGCGCTTGACTCACACTTGACCCGCACCGGAGTCGCACTTGAGTCCCACTTTACTGTCAGGTGCAAAATCAGCTTCTCTGGTTTGGCAACAGTGCGGGTGGAGTGCGGTTGGATGACCCTCACTATACCCGCACTTTAACGTCAGGTGCAACTCAGCTGCTCTGGCTTTGGCAACAGTGCGGGTGGAGTGCGGTTGGATGACCCGCACTGGACCCGCACTGTAACTCTTCTCCTGTATCAAGTTTCAGCTATGATCATAAGTGTTGTTTGAGTGTGGTTGCGACCCGCACTTGACCCGCACTGTAGAGCTGCTTATGATCCTTTGTCTTTCCTTTTGCCCCTTTTCTGCCAGAATCACCGCAACATGCTTCCAAACCCAGAATTACATCTATTGCCTGCAATTAGCACTAATGAGCCTATTAGACATAAAATATACAGAAAATACACACAAGAACGAGACAAAGGAATATGAATTAGGGCCGAAATATACAACAATTTAGGCACGATCACTTCATCTGGGTAGATAGGTAGTCGAGATCTTGGTCTCAACAGGTGTTTCTTTTGTTAGGGTAGTGGTACCAAATCTGCTAGGTACCTGGGAGCTGGGACTGGTCCCTACTAGGTAGATACTTGGTGAAAAATTCTCCTTTGGACCTTTGCCAAAAAACTCTGTTAATAGAAGTCCCCCCTGACTTGAACATCGGTATCAGGTTGGGGTTGGAGTCATGATTTAATACACATGGAGAATTTTCTGTAAACGTCTCGTGGAATGTAATCTTACTCTTGCACGCTGACTTAAAAAGGGTCTTCCACGTGGCAAGTTGGGGTAGGCCGAATTAAAAATAGGAAATATCCTGGAGGCACGCGTTTCTCAAAACCGTTTTTCCCAAGTTACTGATTATCCAACAACATTGATGACTTTCTCTGCCCGTTACAAGTAGCCGCTTCCATTTCGATTTAAGCTTCGCTCTCCCACAACATACTTACTAATTTTTCTAGCAACTCCTCAAACTTTTCATACTTGTGCTAACCCTAATCTTCTTTCTCTTAATCCCTCATCCCTAATTTCTTCTATTTCAAAAAAGTTCTTACTTTGGTTCTGACAGAATGTCTTCTCATGATAATGACAGTATCGAACAATTCTTCACCAGCGACGTGTCTACCAGCGGGAACCTCGCCCATAGGAAAAGGACCCGCATCGATGATGACAGTGGAGACGATGTCTCTTTTCTACAACGCCACCGATCAAATAGGAATGTCGCAATCGGGACAGGTTTCACAAACGACCCCAGTGCTCCAGTTGTTGTAGACCGGGAATCGAGTGGAGAATCGGGAGCTATCAGAGCCGGTGGAGATCGTGCTAGTGAAGTCATGAAAATTATGGGGAGGGTGCTCGCCCTTCCTTACGAATATCGGTGTATCCCCAATTCTACCGGCACCAACGACACTATCAGGCACCTGCAGAGAGATTTTAAGATCCCTAAGGATATTATGAACTCCATACCCCCGCATGGGTATGATATGTATACTCCCAATCTTGGCGAGCTTTCGATTCACACGGCGGCTTTCGATAGTGGAGTGAGGCTACCTCTCCACCCTACCTTACGTAGGGCATTGTATGCCTTACAACTCGCCCCCCTTCAGCTAACACCAGGGTTCTTGAGGCACCTGGTAGGGTTCTTGGTACTGTGGAGAGAACAGTGCGAGAGAGATAACATCGTTCATGAACCGGGGCCAGACTAGCTCGGATATGTGTTCCAGATTGCTGCCAATTCTCCTGACCCAAAGGGGTAATTTTATGCTCGAGCCAAGAACAATTTGAAATTCGTGGTACCAGGGGCCACGAAGAAGGATACCTCTTGGAGGGAGGAATAGGTCGTCATCAAAGGTGAATGAGGCAGCTTGGTTCATATCGGAGGAACTGAATTCAAGATTCCCACTTGTTTTAGTGGGAAGCCTTCGTTGGAGAAAAGTAAACTCTCTGTTGAGTCGGAGAAAATCTTGAAGGCCATCATGGCTCGAAATTATGTCAATCAGAAGTATCCTACCTCGAATGCTTTCGATGCAGAGAGAGTAGAATTCTACCTCCGAGTCTATAGTGCACTTCCAGGTAAAACATATCTCTGACTTTGTCTCCTCTATATTGCTTTGTTAATTCTGTAGACATTAATTTTTTGCTATCTCGGTAGTTTCTACAGTGCCTCGATTGATGCCAGAGGTGGAGCTCCACCTCGCTGGTGGTATAAACGATTCACCACCGACTTCCCCTATCAAGCTTTCTGTTTCAGCTGGTTCTGACCTCGGTGGAGGAGTAGGTACTTCTGCTGGACCTAGTAGGACCTCAGTCGAGGTACCTGGGACTTCAACTCCTCTCTTAGCTAGATCGCTGGAAGCTTTTACTGCCAAAGAAGGGAGGTACCGAGGTATTCCTAATTGGGTGCAAGACGCGCTACCCATCAGTCCAATTATTACCACTGCTGCTGCTGCTACTGGTCCACTAGCTCCCTCTGCCTCTCCTGCTGTGGCAACCGGTCGATCTACCCAGGTCGAGAGAGGTTTCGATCCTACTGCTACTAGTCGGGTTATGCCTCGTGATAGGCCGCGGTCGTGGTCGAAAGATAATAGTCAGGATGAAGTCTTAGCCAGGTTTGCAGCTACCTGCCCAGGTGGGGGTTTGGAGGCCATGGCTTCCATGCCTATCGATTATCTAATCTCCAAAGGATCCACTCTTCTAGCTGAGGTGAGCTATCTTGTTTAGTCTTCTATCTCTATCTCATAACTGGAAACATTCCCACTCATGTGTTATGCTTGGTAGGCCTTTAAATTCAATGTAGCTATGAATTATCAAATTAACTTCCTCTAGACCCAAGTTAAGGAGGCCAATGTTGAGTTGGAAAAAGCCAAGGAGGAGGTTGCTAAGGCTGCTAGGGGTGTGGTAGTTTTGAACCAGTCTCTGAACAATGCCAAGAAGGAAGTAGATGAAGCGAAGGTTGATAGGGAGCGGATGCAGCATGCTTTGGATACCGAGACTCCCAGATCCCTCCGCCGCAAGGAGGAGAGGGAGATCGTGAAGAGAAGAGTAGCGGAGCTAGAGACAGAAGTTCGATCTCTTCATGATAGTGTGGCCAGTCTGGATGCTCAAGTGGACACTACCTTTGGGGATGGCTACTTTTTCACTGGCTATAAGGTGGCTTTGGCTTTCCCTTATCCGTTTGACCTGAGGGTCATCGAGGGATGGAGTAGGGAGGAGATCATGGCTAAAGCCACAAAACTGGCTGGGGTTACTCCCTCCGATGTAACCGGATCTTCTCGGGTTGCTGGAGTAAGTGAAGTGGTAGGTGGGAAAGACCAGAGACCTATCTCCCTTCCTCCACCAAACAATGTTGGAGTAGATTATAATCTGAAGGCTTCTGAAGTTGGAGTGGCTCAAGTTGAAGGTGGGGCTTTCGATCCACTCGTCTCGTCGCCCAAATCCATCAAGAAGGTAGAGGAACAACCTTCTACTAAAGATGGAGGGTTTGATGTGCCAATCTCCTTATCGGGCCTCGATAAGAAGGTGGAGGATCAAGCTACCTCGACCAAGGAAGTGTGGAAACCATCTGGTATGGTAGCGGAGGGGCTCCAGGCTGGACCTGCTCAAGTGGAGATTCCAGTGATAGTAGGAGTCCTGGTAGCAAGCGAGACTTCGACCGAGGTGATGCAATTAACTGGTGAGCTCCCAATTGGATCTGGAGATGAGGTTCAGACCTTAGGAGCTGGACAGAAAGAGGCCCACCAAGAGCAGAAGGACGCATGATCAAGCTTGATCTTTTACCAAGTCAGTTTTATTTTTCTCTAGCCTTGTAGCCCATGATCGGGGGATGGGCTCCCCAGTTTAAGTAATGAAAATATTTCTTTTCTTTCTTTATCTCTAAGCATGTGTAGTTTATTGACTTCTTGGTTGAATCCTGCCTAGACTTAAAGAAGAGTCCCTAGTGTAAACATGAGTGTACAAATCCCTGGTAACTGAAGGATCTCCGAAACTCGTCGAGATCAAATTTTACAGTGTAGTTTGATGCGGGTGCGAGGGTCTCCTAAAACTTAGCAGTTGGTCCCACTTGGGGGAGAAGATTGGGTATCAGGCATTCTCGTTTCGAGGGTCCTGGTACATGGGCAGAAAATAGTAGATGAAATAATCTAGGTACCAAGGATATTCATCTTCAACGGAATCCTGGTACCTAGGTGTAGACTTGGTGATCTACTTTCCACTGAACCCTGATGAAATGTAGCCGTTGATGTGATTGGTCCTGGAAGGGCACCAGGGCATCAGTCGAACGTGGTACCTGGCAATCGAGGTAGTCATGCTATACATCATGTTCCGGGTTATTCTGGTAGAACTTCCTTTTTAGTTCAGACACTACATTTAATTGCTCTTCCACGTGTCAACCCAGGATATGCTTGTTTTTTTTTTCAGACATTAACTTCTGAGGCGCAAGCTTTGCGAAGCTGTCCTTCCCCACATTTTGGGTGTCGTGCCTCATTCATGATCTTGTCCTTCCATTCCCGAGACTCACCTTTTATATATTTTTTAATGTTATTATATTTATTAAAGTAATACCTATTTATAATTTAAGAGTTTAGTTTTGATTGATTGATTATTTGATTTTTTTTGAAGTAATTTGTGATGTGTTACTTTGTTTAATTTATAAATTACAATTTAAAATTATATTGGTTCATTATTTAATCAATTTGTTTATAATTGTTATAATATTAAACAAAATGTAAAAATTGATATTTCAATTTTCGATAGTTTTCAGTTAGCCTACCGAACGCGTTTTTTTTTTCAGTTTTTATTTTCAAAATACGGATTTCAGTACATACTACCAGACGTGTTTTCGGATTTCAAAACTGAAACCAAAAAAACTGTTTTCATTTTCATTTTTCTTTTCTAAAGACATCAACTAAAAAACGATTACAGGACAGACTCTTCACTTAAGCAAGAAGTCTTGATTAGGATTGTGAAAATTCAGTTAGTCGAGCAAGAAGTCTTGGCTAAGATTGTGAAAATCCGGTTAATCGAGCAAGAAGTCTTAACTAGGATTGTGAAGATCCTGTTAGTTAAACAAGGAAGTCTTGGCTAGGATTGTGAAGATCCGGATAGTCAAGCAAGGAAGCTTTCTAGAGGCATGTGAAGTGTCTTAGATAGAAAGTAGGCAAGTCTCTCATTGGGTAGGATTAGAGTGGGACAATCCAAGAGGGTGGATCATGTGATTTGATTGTTTGAGGGTGTGTTAACAGAAATCTTGCTCGGGACAATAAATCTCAGTTAGCACCATCAAGATCATTACCACGTAGGTGATGACCAATGGTAGAATATATATGTGTATTAAACAATGCCTAATGAAATGATATGGAGATAACAATTTCGTTAGGTACTCAAAAGGAATAAAAATCTCTCTTTATTGATAACATATGATATACATTTCTCTATCTCTCTTTCGAATTGCTCTCACTTTTTTCTGGGTGATCGTTGGGTGTTTGTTGTATGCCTGTCGAATAGTAGTCTCCTCTTTTCGAAGGAGGAAGTCCCTCCTTTATACAGTGTCTTCATAGGGTTAAACTCATTGATTTCCCCTTGATTTTCTCATCCCTCCCCTCGTTATCGAACGAGATTTTTACCTTTAAATGTCGTTGACTTTGAGCTAATCGCTCAGTTGAGGATATCTCGGTGGAAATCAATTTGTTTCCTATTTAGATTCTATTACTTGTTCTGCACGTGTATAATGTCTATAGATGCGATATTGTGTATCTTCGGGTCTAGCATGATTCCCATAGGGTCGTAGAATGTATTAAGGTGTGGTGCATCAATTAGTGAGGTCGATCATTGTCCCGGCCTCGATATTGAGAGACTTTTCGAAGCTAGGTGCGACCTCCTATGGACACCTCCCTGTATCAGCGAGGTATAAGTGAGCTTCTAGGAGGAATTACGAGGTAACCTCGACTTCGGGAGGATTTGGTGATGCAGGCTTGATCTGACCATTCCGGGCTCTATTCCGGATGTTTTTGGATCCTGTCCTTGTTCCTGCGGGGCGGTATCGTAGCTCGGCTTTGGGTAGAATGGTCTCCTGGTGGAAACATTCTGGCATGGAGCCAGGTCTGGAAGGTGGAAAATTTCCCTTTGGTTCTTAGCCAATTTTGGCTATTAACAGAAGTCCCCTCTGACTTGAACACCAGACGTCGAGCTCGGGGTTGGGGTCAGATTTTTACTTTATTTGGGAAATCTTCCCTTTTTTACCGTTACCAGAATATTGGGAAAATCTTCTTTTTTAACTGCGTGAGTGACGTGGCGTGTATTGACCAATTTACTTCTGAATTAATCCGGTTGCGTTACGGTAGTCCCCGAGGCTCTTTACCGTTACCAGAATCTTAGAGAGATCTCCTCATTAACTATGCAAGTGACGTGGCGTGAGCTGACTAGCTTGTTTCCGGGTTAATCCGGTTACGTTACGGCAGTCCCCGAGATTTTTTACGATCTTAACCGAAAATCTCGTCAGCTCGTGCTGCTGCCCTCTTGCCTATATATACCTATTTATCTCAATGACTTCCTTACCTCTTTCAAACTCAAATTTTTCCCAAGATATACTTTGTCTCGTAACCCTTCTCTCAAGCTTGTCTTTTTCTTCATTCTTATCTTTCTCTTTGTTCTTACTGATTTCACCATGTCGAAAACCAGTTATGATTCAGTTGACTCCATAGTTGATGGCGAGGAGGTCGTTAGTCTTGCCCTGGGGAAACGGGCTAGGAGGAGTTTAGACAGCAACGATTCCCCGCCCAACCTCGCAACGCCGACGGTCAAATAGGAATGTGTCCATTGGGATTGGATTTTCCAACCATCCTGACCATCCTTTGGATATCGCCGATGAAGATTCCGACAAAGAAGTGGGCGGTGACAGCCGCAGGAGAACATCGGGTCCCAGCTTCTAGCCCCCTTTTGGAGAGGCTCCCTCCTTATGACTTCAGGGTTGTCCCTGATTCCATCGTCTATCTAGTCTTGATTGATCGCTTGAGGTCGAAGTATGGCATCCCCAACAGCGTATCCTCCCAAGGGTTACGAGTTCTTCAACCCCCCTAAAGGCATGCTCTCGATTCATGTGGCGGCTCTCGAGAACGGGGTTAGGCTTCCTCTTCATCCGACCCTTCGGAGGGCTCTTAACGCCATCTAGCTTGCTCCCCTTCAGTTGACGCCTGGCTTCTGGAGGCATCTGATTGGCTTCCTCGTACTATGGAGGGAACAATGTCAGTTGATCAAGGTGACGAGAGAGCCGGGAGCAGAGCAGCTGGCTTATCTTTTCCAGATTAGGAGCCTATCCGGTGCTCCTCGAGGCCAATTTTATGCTAAGGCCAAGAACAAGCTCAACTTCATTATTCCTAGCGCTTCGAAGAAGGACCCCGCCTGGAAGGAAGAATGGATTCTTGTGGAGGATGACTGGGGGAGCTCGATTTTCGTTGGAGGGCATGAATTCGAGGTTCCCACAGCTTTCAGTGACAAACCCTCGTGGGATCGGGACTCCTTGCCTTCTGAGTCTGAAGCCATTTTGAAGGCTATTTTAGCCCAGAATTATTTGAACCTAAAGTTCCCCACTGCTGAAGCCTTCGATTCTCGTAGGGTGAACCAATACTTGCGAATCTCAGACGCTACTCCTCGTAAGTGTTATTGAATTGCCTTGCCTTGTCTTGTTACTCAGCTTGGTTATGATATTTTCCTTTTTAATTTGCTTATTCACAGCTTTTGTCATTGAACCAGCTACTCACCACGCCTCACGCTCTCCTCAAGCTAGAATTTCTCTTCCTTTCGCTGGGGTCAAACCTGCTCTTGCTCCATCTACCTCCCCAGCTGGGTCCAAGATGGCCAATCTTGCTTCGCGGGCTTTCCGGGCTTTGGGTAAAGCTCCCTAGGTTGTTGGTCCGACTGCTTCTGTCCCTTCTGCTGTGGTCGCTAAAGTTGCTAACCCCTCGATTCAACCTCCTGATTCTGTGCGCTTCCAACAACCAAAGCTTCGGAGTTTCTAGGAAGGGTGTCATAGGGGTTCCTTCCAGCCATTCCCGGCCTCAGTCGAGCTCGACGAGGCAGGACGAAGTCCTGGAACAATTCATCGCGTCTTGTCCGGGCGGTGGGATCTCCAGGATGGCTTCCATGCCTGTGGATGTCCTGATTACCAAGGGGTCTTCTATCTTAGCTGAGGTAATTGCATTTCCTTCGCACTACTCTTGCTAATTTATTCAGTTCCTAACTCTGGTTCTGTATTTTTTAGGCCTTCAAATTTAATATAGCAATGGGCCAGCAAGTAGCACTCCTTCGCGACCGGGCTGCAAAAGCCGAAGCTGAAGCCGAAGCTGAGAAAGCCAGGGAATTGTTCAAGCAGGCTCAGTCTTTAGTGGAAGAGATGGCCTCCAACCAGGGAAAAGTTGAGATCGAGTTGGCTGAGCTTTGCTGTCACCATGAGAGGACGAAGCAATCTTATGATCAGGAGCGTCTTCAGTCTATCCGGTGGGCTAGACAGAGGGATTCTTGGAGATCTGAGGCTAAAAGTTAGACTTCGAGAATCAGTCTTTGATTGCTCAGGTAACCAAGCTGCAAGCTGACGCGGAGACTTCCTTCAGCGACGGATATTTCTACGCTTCCTTTCAGGCTGCAGAAGCTCTCCCTCTTCCCTTTGACTTATCATCTATTGCCGGCTGGGATAGACAGGAAATAATGAATAAGGCTGCTAAGCTATCTTGCCCTGATGGCGACGAGGTGGTTCCTTCGGGCCAAGCAGGAGCTGGAAAATAGCCCGCCCAAACAGATCCTCCATTTCCTTCTCCTACCTTTACTACCTCAGGTCCCGGGGAGTCTTCCAGTAAAGTTTTGTCTTCTCGATTCGAGGAGGACCAGTTAGAATCTGGGGAAAAGGTCTGGAGCCCACCTGAGGAACCCCCCACAATGGAGATGGAGGTTGACAGGAGTCAGACGGGGTCTATGGCTGCCCTTCTCGATGCGGCTATTCCGCCTGAGGTTATGAAGGTGATTAATGAAGTCCTGGAGGAAGACCCTGCTGATTATCAGATGGAGCCTCTAAATGGAGGGGCGGTTGGCGAGGCTAACCGAGGTGGACAACTACCTGAAGACGGGGTCGATGGCGAAGATCAACATGAGGGAGGAGGACCGGCGGAGGAAAACCAAGAGAGTCCCAAAGCTTGAAGTAGTTTGTTCATGGCTTGTTTCGATTGCCCAGAAAAAGGGGGTGTGCACCTTGTTTTACTCTTATTTAGCTTAGCTTTGATTTTCTTTTTGTTTTATAGCCCGAGCTCGGGGGTTGGGCTCCTCGTTGGATAGATGTAGCCTTACCGGGGGATAGGCTCCTCTTATATTTAATGAGAAATTGAATCGCTTTTGAGAACTTTTGTTTCATTTCTGGTCTGGAATAGAAACCAGAGTTGCACCCGCAGCAACAATTTGTTCATACTTCATTAAAACTTTGGTAGGGAATTATGACGATCTTGATCCTGCACACGAAAATAAATATTTGTTTTAAAAATTCACCTTGGGGGTGGTAGCCCGACTAAGGCATCAGGAGGGCTATTTAGCTATTTCCTGATCTCGAGATCTGGATAGCAACTATGCTTTTACACTTAGATCCTTCTTGGGGGTGGAAACCCGACCAAGGTATCATGAAGGCTATTTAGCTATTTCTTGGTCTAGAGATCTGGATGGCAACTATGCTCTTATACTCAGACCCTTCTTGGGGGGTGGTAGCCCGACCAAGGCATCATGAGGGCTATTTAGCTATTTCCCGGTCTCGAGATCTGGATGGCAACTATGCTCTTACACTTAGACCCTTCTTGGGGGTGGTAGCCCGACCAAGGCATCAGGAGGGCTATTTAGCTATTTCCTGGTCTCGAGATCTGGATGGCAACTATGCTCTTACTCTCAGACCCTTCTTGGGGGTGGTAGCCCGACCAAGGCATCGTGAGGGCTATTTAGCTATTTCCTGGTCTCGAGATCTGGATGGCAACTATGCTCTTACACTCCGACCCTTCTTGGGGGTGGTAGCCCGACCAAGGCATCATGAGGGCTATTTAGCTATTTCCTGGTCTCGTAGTGTTCACGTTGAGTTTCCCACTCTAGGGTGTAGTCATTAATGTTGAATATAGCTGGAGATAAAGATGGAAGAGAAAAAATGACTTTATTGATGATCGAGATGGAGTACATCTTTATTAGGGGTTCTAATGAAAACTAAATGGGGGTATTTTGCTTGAGAACCCCCAATTCAAGGGTAGAATTTCCTCAAATGATCTGCATTCCAAGTGTGGTCGATGGATCGTTCGTCCATGTCTTCGAGTTTGTAAGCTCCATTGCGAACAACCTGCTTTATCAAATATGGCCCCTCCCAATTGGGACTTAAGACTCCATCCGACCTTTTCCAAGTATTCAGGGTCACTTTCCTAAGTCCCAGATCTCCTTTTTTAAAATTCCAGGCTCTGACCTTTCTGTTGAAGTATCTAGCGATCTTGCTCTGGTAGATCGCTACTTTCTCCGCTACCCGGTCTTATTTTTCTTCTAAGAGGTCCAGATTAGCCCGGAGATTTACTTCGTTACTTTCGGGCTCAAAGTGATGTACCCTGAATGAGGTCAATTTATGCTCGATGGGGAGGACCGCTTCAACCCCGAAAGCCAGGGAGTACGGTGTCTCCCCGGTAGCTGTCCTCTTTGTAGTCCAGTATTCTCAGAGGACTTCTGGTAGCTCTTCGGCCCATTTGCCTTTTTTATGCTTTAGCTTCTTCTTTAGAAGTTTCTTGATAGTCTTGTTGGTGGATTCCACCAGCCCGTTAGTCTGGGGATGAGCCACTGAGGCTAGCCTGAGGTCGATCCCCAATACCTTGCAGAAATCTTTGAATCGAGCGTTGTCGAACTGCTTCCCTGGGTCTGCTATAATGATGAGAGGGGTCCCAAATCTGCATATCTCGTTGGTTTTGATGAACTTGGTCGTATTCTTTTCTGATATCCGAGAAAGAGGCCCTGCCTCGACCCATCTTGTGAAGTAGTCGATAGCCACTATAACATGTTTCATCTGTTCGGGAGCGGTAGGAAGTGGCCTAATTAGGTCGATCCCCCACATGGCAAAGGGATACGGCGAGCTAAGAGATGATAGTCGCTCGGGTGGCTGGTGGGTCAAGTTTGAAGTTCTTTGACATGGCTTGCAAGATTGCACAAAACTCCTTGCGTCTTGGTAGATGGTCGGCCAATAGTACCACATACGAAGCACCTGATATGCTAGAGCTTCCCCACCTATATGGTTCCCACAGTCCCCAGAGTGGACCTCTCTCAATGCCCGTTTAGCATCATAAGGATGTAAGCACCTAAGTAAGGGGAGGGATCAACCCCTTCTGTAGAGGTACCTGTCTACCATACAGTATCAGACTGATAGTCTTTTAATTCTTCGGGCTTGGTTAGGCTCTTCGGGAAGCTTTCCTTCAAGGAGGTAGGCAACAATCAGGTCCATCCAGCAAGCCAGGCCATCCAGGGAGTAGATTTCTCTATTTGTGGCTATGCTTGGTTGGGTGATCACTTGGAGGGGAATTCCTTGTGGGAGGGATTGGCCTCCGTTCGCCGCTATTTTAGCCAGAACATCTGTGCGATGGTTTTGGTGTCGAGGTACCTGATCGATCTTGAACCCCTTAAACTTATTTTTTAGCAACTGGGCTAGCTTTAGATAAGCAATCATATTATCTACCTTTGCCTGATACATCCCAGTCACCTGATTGACAACAAGCAATGAGTCACTCTTGATTTTCAGGTAATCGACTTTTAGTTCGATGGCTACCTTCATTCCGGCTAGGAGGGCTTCATACTCTGCTTCATTATTGGTTGCTTTAAACTCGAATCTGAAACAGTGATAGAATTCAGTCCCCTCCAGATCTATTAAAACTATGCCAGCTCCTCCCCCAGCTTGCCCGGATGCTCCATCTGTAAAGAGGGTCCAGGGCTTGCAGCCTTCCGACCAATTGTCGACCTCAGATGTCCTTTCAAAGATCTCATTTGGTATTAAGGGATCCTTTTGATCTGGGATCGCTGAAAATTCTGCCTTGAAGTCGGCCAAAGCCTGTGCCTTAATCGTGGTCCGGGGCTTGTACTTTAAATCGAACTGAGTGAGCTCTAGGGCCCATAAGACTCGCCTTCCAGACACGTCTGGTCTTTGTAAGAATTGGCGGAGAGGTTGGTCCGTCACCACTGCTATTGTGTGAGCTTGAAAATAGGGACGGAGCTTCCTCTTTGAGATCACCAGAGCATAAGCGAGCTTTTCTAGGAGGATGTAATTCCTTTCTGATTTGGTCAAAGCATGACTCACGTAGTATATGGGGCTTTGAAAACCATCGCCGCACTCCTTGGCAAAAGCCCCGCTTACTGCAGTTTCTGATACGGCCAGGTAGATCTGTAACTCATCTCCGAGAACTGGCTTGACTAACAACGGCGGGCTTGTTAGGTATTCTTTCAAAGCCTGGAAAGTGCGTTCGCTCTCCTGGTTCCATTTCATGTTTCTCCCTTGTTTGATAGCTTTGAAGAAATGGAGACATTTATCGGTGGAGCGAGAGATAAACCTGTTGAGCGCCGCTACACGTCTAGTCAGAATCTGTACCTGTTTGAGTGAGGTTGGGGATTCCAGGTCCAAGATAGCTTTGATTTTTTTTGGATTGGCTTCTATGCCTCTCTCATAAACCATGAAGCCCAGAAACTTCCCCGCTGTCACCCCAAAGGCACATTTGGAGGGGTTCAACCGCATCTGGTTTTCTCTCCCGTTCGCTCTCCTGGTTCCACTTCATGTTTCTCCCTTGTTTTGATGGCTTTGAAGAAATGAAGACATTTATCGGTGGAGCGAGAGATAAACCTGTTGATCGCCGCTACACGTCCAGTCAGAATTTGTACCTGTTTGAGTGAGGTTGGGGATTCCAGGTCCAAGATAGCTTTGATTTTTTTTGGATTGGCTTCTATGCCTCTCTCATAAACCATGAAGCCCAGAAACTTCCCCGCTGTCACCCCAAAGGCACATTTGGAGGGGTTCAACCGCATCTGGTTTTCCCTCAGTATGAGGAAAGTTTTGCGAAGGTCTTCCCGATGTCCTTTTACGGTTGGGGATTTCGTGATCATGTCATCGATATATACCTCCATCGTCCATCCTATCTCGGGCTTGAACAGTTTGTTAACAATCCGTTGGTATGTTGCCCCCGTATTCTTCAAACCAAACTGCATCACCTTGTAGCAGTACAAACCCCGCCCAGTAATGAAACTGGTTTATCCTGGTCAGCCGGGTGCATTTTAATTTGGTTGTATCCTGAGAATGCGGCCATAAAACTTAAAAGTTTATTTTCGGACGTGGAGTCAACCAACTGGTCGATCATTGGTAAAGGAAAACTGTCTTTTGGACAAGCCCGGTTGAGGTCGGTGTAATCGACACACATATGCCACTTCCCATTCACCTTCGTAACCATGACCATGTTGGCGATCCATTCGGGATAGCGTACTTCTCTGATAAACCATGCTTTGATCAATTTATCTACCTCTTCCTACACCGCAGCGTTCCTATCAGCGTTGAAGTGACGCCTCTTCTGTTTGACGGGCTTGACTGTTGGATCTACCGCTAGTCGATGGGCGGCCAATGACGCCGGGATTCCAGGTATTCATCATGGTTGCAAGCGAAGACGTCGCTAAACTCCCTAAGAAGATCAATTAGTCCTTTTTTCACTTCTGGTTCCAGGGGGGACCCGACCTTGACAACCTTGGAGGGGTCGTCATTTCTGATGGGTATCTCTTCTAGTTTATCTACGGGCTGCCCACTGGCCCACTTCTTACTTCGTTCCTCCTCATAAGGCATAATAGGTTCGCTTTCCGGATGCTCAGGATGTTCCGTGGGCTCTTTCTCCTCTTGGATTATCCGGGATGTTTCCATGTCTTCTTGGACTAATGCCACCTGTACACACTATTTTGCTAGGGCTGTAGGATTGGCAGACACTGCGTAGCATTTCCTGGCTGCCTGCTGGTCCCCGCGTACCTCTCCTACCTTGGTTTCAACTGGGAATTTTAGGACGTTGTGGTATATGGACAAGACTCCCTTCAAGGAGGAGAGGAATGGTCTCCCTAGGATGGCGTTATAGGCCGATGGGGTGTCGACCACAACAAAGTCGGTCATAACATTCTGTTGAAGAGGGGTGATTCCGATAATTACTGGGAGGATCATCGACCCCACCGGTATGATCGAATCTCCAGTGAACTCGTAAAGTGAAGTGGTACAGCTGTTGTAACAACGTTGCTTCAGGTTTAATTTTTCCAAGGTATCCTTGAAGAGGATATCTACACTGCTACCTGTATCTACCAGCACGCGATGGACCAGACAGTTGGCGATCTGTATTGTGATTACCATGGGATCATCATGAGGTTGCACGGTGTTAAAGACATCTGCTTCAGTGAAAACAATCTGCGCTGACTGAGAGGGCTCTATCGGGCTCTGGCTGACTTTGAAGATCCCCCGGCTTTCTTCGATGTGGGGAATCTTCCTCGCGTGGTTTTTTCGGGAGTTATTGGAGATGCCAGCCAGTGTAGAACCTCCGCTGATGGTGTGTATCACCTGGATCTGTTGTATTAAGTCAGCCTGTTCCCCCTTCCTTTTTTCTGCGTCCTCACAGATTTCAGCTTGTACCTCTCTTCCAGTCCGAATGTTATCTCTGATCTGTTGTAAGAATTCAATCAAGCATCCCCCCTTATCAGGGCTTCAATCTGGTTGCGCAAATTATAGCATTCTGAAGTGTTGTGGCCCACGTCTTCGTGGAAGTCGCAGTACTTGTACCGGTTCCTCCTGTTCGCTGGGCCCTTCATGGGAGCGGGCTTTTGGAGCAGCCCTTTATCTCGTATAGCAAGGTAGACCGTTTCCCTGGAAGCGTTCAAAGGGGTGTAGTAGTCATACCCTTTCTCCTCTTACATTACAGGGGCCACGGTCCTGGGAGGTGGCGAAGCCCGGGGAGGGGTTCGTCTTGCTGGATATTTTTATTGCCTGTGCTGAGGAGCAGGGATGCAATAGGTTGATGGTGAAAATCATGTTATTAAAAACTATACTGGCAAGTGCACGAATCGTGAAGATAAGCACAACGGCAAGTAAGGTTCGTTCCCACGAGGAAAAGATATTTATTAATTAAAACTAATTCTAATTAAAGTTAAATTAAAGTAACCAAAGATTTGTTGATGATTTAATTAAACTAAAACTAAATTAAATTAAGCTAAGAAAACAATTAAAGAAAATATGGTTGTGATCAAGAGATAGAAAACACTAGGTCATTAATGATCCCCAATTATGAACACTCGATATATGGAATTAATTTGTAAACAAGATTAAATCAATTCTAGGGTTCATTCTTTGTCTTTAATGTGACTATTACCGTATGGTCATGGAATGAGTCACGTGCTCCCAACCACTATTCACCCTTGGTCTATGGTGTGAACAGTGATCGGAAACCCTTTAAGCGCAAGAATTAAGAACCAAATTCTATACTTTGCTTGGCCTATGCTAAAGATAAAATTCATTCATTCAAAAGAGCATTAATCAAGATTATGTTTGGTCTATACTCTAACCCTAATTCTCAGATAGTCTTAACCCTAAAATCATGCCAAATAGTTATTCACCCTTGGTCTATAGTGTGAATAAATATTAAAACTAATGAGGATCAAGCAATTAAGAACAATGAATAAATCAAGAATTTTAATTGATGAAATAATAATTAATCCATATATGAGCATTCACAAAAGGTTCACATTGATTCCCTAGTTATGGGATTAGTTACACATCATGGAAAGAGAAAGAAAAGAGATTGAGTAGAGAAAACCCGAGATGATCATCAAAAAGCTCCTCCAATTCTTCTTCGTCTTCTTCTGCAATGGATGGATGGGTCTTGAGGTGATGGAGTGATGGGGGACAGCCCCCTAGGTGTCTTGGGACCTCCCTTGGCTTATCTCCCGAAATTAGGGTTCACAGGGGTTTAAATAGGCTTTAGATGATAAGTCAAGTCCTTAAACAACAAGGAAATTGGTTCCCTTTTGGAACTCTACCTTTTTGGGATTTAATTCTTTCCTAATCCACTCAAATTGATTACTTAATGAAGGATGATAAGGATTAGGTGTCAACTTGCTTTCCAAGACTCACACTCATGTCCAAGAAGGTAATATTTCCCGTTCCACAACTTGCAAAATAAATCCCGTCACTATTTGCGGAATTATGACTAATCTGACCATCAGATACTAAAACGGGCATAACTACTTCTAGGAATATCGGAATTGGGATCCGTAAAGTGCTCCAGAAACAAGAATTCCGGGGCTTTCCATCCATAGGTGGTAGGACACACAATTCAATTGGAGCCAAGAGATATGGCCCCCGAAATCTGTCTGTTCTGCACTGGCTGAATCAGCCTTTCCCGGAATGATGTGCGGCATAGACCGCGGTTGAGATTGATGCCTGGGAAGCGGTATGGACCGTGGAAAAGAACAGAAAGTCTACTGAAATGTACCGCTGGGCGTGCTGCGGTAGAGGTCGTGCATGAAGAGCGACCTACACAGCGGTGGATGACAGCTTTGCTCTTTTTCTTCACATTTAAGCTCTTTTCCTTGAAAATACCTTCAAACACTTCATCTAAGGAATGTGACTGATCGGGCCAAATATGTACTATATTTAGGCCCTCAGATCCTTACCTTATGTTCTGTTTTCGTGCATTTTTGTGTCTCTTATGGGTTGTTTTGTGCTTATTTGAAGGAAATGATGCAGAGACAGGCTTGGAAGCACATTGTGATGATTCCAGCAGAAAAGGAGCACAAACAGGTCTATAGTGCGGGTCTAGTGCAGGTCGCAACCGCACTCCAGCCGTACTCCAGCCGCACTTATATGCATAGCCAGGGCAGAACGCAAGTACAGAGATAAAGTGCGGGTACAGTGCGGGTCAGCTAACCGCACTCCACTCGCACTATTGCCAAACCAGAGAAGCTGCACAGTCACCTGACATTAGAGTGAGGGTTCTGTGCGGGTCAGCAAACCGCACTCCACCCGCACTTGCACCAAGAACAGAAGAACAGAATCGCACCTGACACTAGAGTGTGGGTACTGTGCGGGTCATCGAACCGCACTCTACCCGCACTTGCATCAAGAACAAAAGAGCAGAATTGCACCTGACATTAGAGTGCGGGTACTGTACGGGTCATCCAACCGCACTCTACCCGCACTGTTGCTCAAGACAGAAGGTAGATTTTGCACCTGAGAAGGAAGTGCGGTCACAGTGCGATGCCAAGTGCGGGCTAAGTGCGGGTAATTCAACCGCACTCCACCCGCACTAATGTCCTGATCCGAGAACTGAAGTTGCAGGCAACCCATACAGTGCGGGTAAACCACCCGCACTCCACCTGCACTCCGAGCGCGCCAGTCTGATTTTCAAAGCTTAAGTGACCTATTTTTGTATTTAGTATAAATATAAAAGTATAGAAACATTTTAAGGAGCTTTTGAACTCCGTTTTAGACAGATTAGGCATTCTTAGATCTAGTTTCTCTCTCTACCTCTCATCCACACATTCTCTACTCAACTTCAAGGAAGTTAAGAGATTGGAGCCACTTCAAGGAAGGAGATGTTCTCCAAGGGTTATTTCTTTCTCCTATCTACTGATTTCCTAGTTGTAATGAGTAGCTAAATCCCCTCTAAGGGGTTGATGGAGTAGTTAGTTTAATATTGGGCTTGTACATAAACTTGATATTATATTGATATTCATGTCTATCTTCCATTGATCTATTCTTGTTGTGAGTGTTTATCATTGATTTCTTGTGTAGATAAATGATCTTTGCAAGATGTCTTTATATTATGAATGAGTATTGCATCTAGATATACATCCTATTTGGTTGTTTAATGCTCTAAAGAATAGACGGAAAGTCATGAATTCCGACTCTTGAATCGCAGTTTTAATCTAACCTCGATCATGTTTCCTGCACTATACATCCTAGGTCGGAATCAGTGAAAGAGTTAGAAGTCATCACTATACATCCTAGGGTGACTATTTGTAATCGGTTGAGTCAATGTTAGGTAGACGAGCTTCATTTCTAGAATCCGGTAAACAATCAACTCTATACATCCTAGGTTGGTAGTTTACAAGGATTAATCCCTAATAGGTGGTCCGCACTATACATCCTAGGTTGGCCACCTTCTAGGGATAAATAACCGACTCTATACATCCTAGGTCGGTTACCTTGAAGAGCCGTGCTATTGACAAGTTTGTTACATTGCCCAGTATTTGCTTTCGAATTCATTAGCTCCTTAGTTTCCATCATCTATATATCTTTCACTCCATATTCCCCTTTCATTTTATTTACTTATTTAATTTAGTGTTATTTAGAGTTGGTTCACAATCTTCATTTTCACCAATTCAGGTTTTGCTATTATATATATATATACATACCATTGCTTTAGCTTTAACTAATTTGGCTAACTCCGCTCCCTGTGGACGACACCCACTTGCTGCTATATTTATGTTTGTAAACTGATTTAGGTTTTGTGAGGTTTCTTAAAATATTATTGACGGATTGATCTTTTAAAACGACATAAGGGAAAAGCGTACCTGTCAAATGGCGCCGCTGCCGGGGATCGGTGTGCGTAGTAGTGATTAGATTAGTTTTGATACTATTAGTTTATTAGTTGTTTTTAGTTTTGTTAGTTTCTTTTTATTGCTTTGGTAGTTTTGTTTTTGTTTGTTTCAGGACTCTATGGATTCCTTTTGGCCAAATTCAGGGTCAAGCTACTAGCCTAACGAGAATACCTACATCTCATCATTCCAGTCAAATTCCGTTGAAGATCAACTACAAAATTTCATGAAGAATCATGTGCGGGAGACTGAGCAAATGATAGCTTCCCAACAAGAGACTCAAGCCTTCATAGAAGAGAAAACCACCCAAATGCTCGAATCCGCCCAGCAGTCCACCCCGGTAAATCAGAGTTGTTTCCAAGTTAAAGCAGCCAAACCGGTGGATTCCTCCACTTTCTCAAAAGAAGACATGTATAAGCTCCGAATAGAATTTGAAGTGGAGCGAAGCAAGAGAATGGACGAGATGGACAGGATGATCAAGATGAACCAGCAGCTTATGAGCGTGACCACAGAGTTAGTGTTGGAAAGGGGTGTGTTGAAGGAAGAGAATGAAGCACTTTAAGAGAGAGACGCCTTGGGAATGGAAAAGGCGAGTAATCTTCAAGAGTTGAACAATAAACTATTATTTGAAGTGAAGATGCTCAGGGTTGAGAATGGTACTCTCAAGAAGACAAATGGCGAAGTCTCCGACAAGAACAAAGAATTGGAAGAACGAATTGAGAGATTTGAAGCCGAAAAGAGTACCGCATCGAAGGATTTGGAGAACTTAGTGAGGCTATCAAAAGATTTTGAAGATGAGATAGCTCACAAGTCCATGAAGATGCAAATGGAGGTTGATCAAAACGTTAATGCCTTAGAGGAAGCAAAGGTAGCACTAAGCAACAAGGAGGCGGAGGTCAAGGCGTTACAAGTGAAACAAATCAAACGTCCTCAAGACCACGCATCAAAGGGGAGTTTCTCTAACTCTCATATCTTTTGCTATGCATGTTCTAAGATAGATCACTTTAAGGCTAAAAATTACAAGCTAAATCAACATAGGAAAACTAGAGGTCCTAGGAATAGAAGGAGTCCACCTAGGGTCAAGCAAATATGGGTAAGGAAAGACCAAGAACAATTATATAGAAACATGTTAAAGGAAAAGATAATGAGGTCACCTAAATTTATTTGGGTAGTGAAAAATAGGGAATTTCCTAACTTGGTCAAACCACCCTTAGAGGACCCTAGCCTCTCCATGAATGCATCCCATTGAATAATTTTGATGCATGTACTTAGTTTTATGTTTTATGTTTTATGTTGTTCAATAAATTGTGTTGTTGGGATTTTTTGTTCGAATGTTATATTTTGTGGATATTTGCACATCGAATTTATTGATTATATTTGTGGATGAAAGAGCCGGAGGCTCTTGTGCAAGTATGAATGCATGTGCTTTATATTGTTTAATTCGGTTTGGGGGTTCATGCCCCATTCCGTCATTTTTGATAAAATGCATGAAGTTAAGCTTGACTTGTGCTTCAATGATATATTGCATGAATTGCCTTTATTTTGTGAGCCTTGTTTGAGTCATTTTTATTTTGTTGGGGCATTGATTGTGTTTGATTAGTGCCTAGGTTTGTTTGAGTCATGTTAGGTGCGTGCCGCTAGGCCAGATTCTCTTGTCTTCAACATTGAGGACAATGTTGGGTTTTGGTTTGGGGGTTTTGACGTCTTTTTGAGTCGTCTTTTGTGTCTTGAGTCATTTTTGTGTCTTATTTTTGAAAAAGTTACTGCTTAGCCAGAATTTAAGCTTATTTAGCTTGGTGAGACACCTAGAGCATAGTGTTTGTGGCGAATGTGTGTATGCTTTGTGTGCTCATTCAATAACTCTTAGTCACTTTAGGGGTCTCACTTGCATTTCATGGGCTAGTCTCATTTTCTAGTGTCCAAGTTTAGGGAACTCGGTGCTCAAGCACCTTGTTCTAATAGTGGAGATTTCCCTTGTGAGATCACAAACACAAGCCAAAAGCGCGTATATTTGAGGGAAAATGGTTTTCAAATCTGTAAACATTATTCAAACACCATGCATAGTCTCATCACATCAAAAATCATCATTTGTCATTGAACATGCATCATATATGTGGACTGCTTGACAGAAACTTTTATTCCCTTGGTAGATTGATCCTTTGAAGTGATATTAGGCAATGTGTGTTTTAGCCACTCAAAAAGAAAGCCTAAATACTTCCAATTCCCGTAATATGTGTGCTCCCAAGCCAATTTTGAAGCCAAACACATATAGACTTTTCTATTCTACACACACGTTATCCATAACCCAAGCAACCTAAACACTGAGCCAACCCTCTCTTAATTGATCTTGTTGAGGCTTAGGAACGTAAAGTTGTGCTTTAATTTGATAAATGGCGTGTACCTAGGCAAGAGTAATGAGTTGTGAAAATGTGCATAGTAAAAAGGCATGAAAAGAAAAGAAAAGAAAAGAAGCAAACAACAAAAGAAAAAATATGCTTCAAATGCCTTGTGTAAATTGTAAATGCTACTCAAATGTAACATGAGTAGTTAAAGATTGCACGTAGAGTCTAATTGTATGCCTGGAAGCCATATTGTCTTTGGAAGTGGGGTTGCACGAGAAATTAAATGCTAAAGTGTAGAATGTATTGCCTTAACTTGGTTGATTAGTGCTTATGCCTAAATTTCTCTATCTTCCAATCACCATTCACCGTGGCCACGTTACAACCAAATGGAAAAGACCTAGTTGATCTTAGGGGATGTCTAGATTAGGAATATTAGTTGATGAATGCTCTTTCCACATTCATGACAAGTGATTCTTTCATGAGACTCACTCACTAAAAACATCGTTTATTCTACACTAAATGTATACAACTAAGTTGATTCAGTTACATAAATTCATTGGCATACATGTTGCATGAGTGTGAACCTAGGTTCTGAGAGGAAAGATAAGAGAAAATCCATGTGAGAACTTAGTGTCGAAGCGAATTATGCTCGAGGTGTGAGAGTGAGTAGTTTTTGTGGCGCGGGCATTTTAAGTGTGAGATTCGTGCTGTGCCAGTTTCCCTTGAGGTGCCTTCGAGTTGTTTAGAACATTTCGCATATGCTCATTCCTCACTTCCATTTGCTTTTGCCTATCTCTCTGCTAGTTGGTTATGCAGCAGGTTTTTCTTTGTGTCTAGGAAAGTTTTTAGTTCGAGTCATTTTTAGTTTGTGTCTTATTTGTTTCATTTTATGTTTGCTCGAGGACGAGCAAAGGTTTGGTTTGAGGGTGTTTGATCGTGCCTAAATTGTTGTATATTTCGGCCCTCATTCCTATTCTTTTGTCTCGTTCTCGTGTGTATTTTCTATATATATTATGTCTTTTATGTCTAATAGGCTCATTAGTGTTAATTGCAGGCAATAGATGTAATTCTGGTGTTAGAAGTTAATTGTAGTGGTTTCGGCAGAAAAGGGGCAAAAGGGAAGACAAGGATCATAAGCAGCTCAAAAGTGCGGGTCAAGTGCGGGTCGCAATCGCACTCAAACCGCACTCCTTCCCACAGCCGGGACCTGAAGCATGAAGGAAATATAAAGTGCGGGTAAAGTGCGGGTCATCCAACCGCACTCCACCCGCACTATTGCTCAAGACAGAGGAGCTGATTCGTACCTGACAGATAAAGTGCGGGTCAAGTGCGGGTCAAGTGCGGGTCAAGACAGAGTTTAATTCATTAAAGTGCAGGTCATCCACCCGCACTCCACCCGCACTCACCCGCACTCCACCCGCACTCCACCCACACTATTGCTCAAAACAGCTCCAACTGACACTAAAGTGCGGGTAAAGTGTTAGTAATCCAACCGCACTCCACCCACACTGTTCCTCAAGACAGAGGAGTGGATTTACACCTGACACCAGAGTGCGGGTACAGTGCGGGTAATTCACCCGCACTCCACCCGCACTCTGCGCGCTACAGCTTCTGGTTTCAAGCTTAAGTGACCTATATTTCCATCCTCTATAAATAGAAAAGGATGGGAACGAACCAAAATATCACCATACCTCCCAACACTTGTATTCTAAGCTAGTAACACATCTCCCTCTCATCCAAACCATCTCTACTCAATCAAAGGCAACTAGGAGACTTGGATTCAAGCTTCAAGGAAAGAGATCAATCTTCTAGGGTTATCTCTACTCTCTCTCTTAGTTTATTTGTTGTAATAGAACATGAGTAGCTAAAATACCCCAATATGGGGTTGATGTTATTTGTTTGATGGATATTTTGGGCTTTGTAAATAAACTTTATGTGTTATATTTATTCTATCTCTATATTTCATTCCATTGCTTGTATTGATTTCCATTATTGACTTGCTTGGATACACTCTCTTAGCATGATTGATTTGGATTACTTGAGTAGGCAATTAGGTTGTCTAATGCTCCATTGAATGGAAGGATTTCTGGAAATCCGTCTCTATAACCACGCTCTTAATCTAATCTCGAATTAGTGGCTTTCACTATACATCCTAGGTTAGCCACTTGTGAGAGAATTAGAAGCCTCCACTATACACCCTAGGTTGGCTACTTTAGTGATTTTACGAGAACTAACCTTCGAGTAGAATTCGGTTGATAACCTCGAGCCTCATCCAATCCCAAACGGGTGGCCTTCACTATACATCCTAGGTCGGCCACTTGTGAGGGAATTGGAAGCCATCACTATACATCCTAGGATGGCTACATTAGTAATAGGTTGACCCATAGCTAGATAGATGAGCATTCATGGAACAAGTCCCAATTGAGTAACTAGCCACTGTTGGTTGCTTAAGAATGATTAATCGCTAGTAGGAGGTCTTCGCTATACATCCTAGGTTGACCTCTTGCTATAGATATATACCAACACTATACACCCTAGGTTGGTTACAATTGTCAAAACGTGCTTAATTGAGAGTTTGTTGCAATTGCCCCAATATTCACTTACGAGTCCATCAACTCCATAGTTCCATCATCATTCATTCATCCCTCCATTATCATCCTATTTCATTTGCTTTCATAGTTTAGTTTATATTGTATTTCCATTCACCATCATTTTACTTTTATGCATACTAGTTATATTAATCCTAATCTTATCACCGCTACCCCGATCTCAGTGGACGACACCCGTGCTTGCCACTTTGCTTGTATTTATACTTGTGAATGCATAGCATAGGTTTTATAAATTGTTTTGACGGACGGTTTTCTGATGGCCAAAAACCTTCTCATCAAAATGGCGCCGCTGCCGGGCAGCGGCATGTTAGTTTAATTAGTTTTGCATGAGTACGGCTAGTCTAGTAATATTCCTGCTCTGCCCTATCTGTTTCTCGTTTACATTGTGCTTTATTTGTTGTTAAATTTCAGGATTTTAGGTATATGTACGGACGAAGATCGTTGAGAGGAACAGTGTTGCCATTTATCGATAACATCAATCGGTTGGGTAGAAGAATAGAGCAGTTAGAGGAAAATATGGACGATCATAATCAGCATGAGCAGCATGCTAGAGAGAATGAGCAACAAGCTCGGGAGAATGAGGGAAGTGTACATGGGGATGAAGAGCTAGGCCTCACTATGGGCGAGTACACTCTCCCGTTTGTAGGGAATGTGCCCACTACCATAGTACTAGATGATGTAACAAGGCAGTACGAGTTGAAAACTATGCACATCAGCCTCCTACCGTCGTTTAGTGGGCGAAGTACCGAGGATTGCCTCCAATTTATGAAACAATATGGAGCCACCCTAGAAACCTTTCCTGTAATGGCTCGCCAAGCAGTATTGACAAGGGAGCAGCTCCATCTGAGGTATTTCCAATATTGTCTGAAAGATGCAGCCATGACTTGGTACATGAACTTGAGGCCGGGATCACTGGTGACATGGAGCCAAGTCTGCAAGATTTTCTTCAACAATTATTTTCCGTCACAGAAGGCTAAAGACCTAAGGTTGAAAATAGCTTCCTTTGTCGAAGAGGACGGTGAACCATTCCATGAGGCATGGAAGAGGTTCAATTTATTGTTAGCTCAAATGCCACCGCATACATACCATCCACAACTGAAGGTTAACTCCTTCTATAGTGGACTTTCATCGATAACCCAAATGATGGTGGATAATGCATGTGGAGGCACCATTGCAGACAAGAGGGCAGTTGAAGCTTATGACATTCTGGATAAGATTGCCCAGAACTCACAACAGAGGACATCACATGTGAGGAGGGGTGGAAGAATAGAAGTGGGTCAGGATACCCAAGTACAAATCCAGATGTCCAGAATGAACAAGGAGCTTCAATCAATCAAGGAGCTAATAACCGGAAAACCAGGGTCCTCCCAAGGAGTTAGTCAAGTCATGGGGGAGATTGAAGGGGGAGAAGGGCATTTCAGTCAGGAAGAGCAAGCCCAAGCCCTTGGAGAATTCCCAAGGCAGCCTAGGAATGACCCATATTCGAATACATACAATCCAGGGTTGAGAAATCACCCAAACTTGTCTTGGTCCAACAACAACCACCTATGAGCAACCACTCATCAAGGTGGCAACAACAATTACCAAGGTGGAAACAACAACCAAGGGTACCAAAACCGGGGGTATAATAGATACAATCAAGGGGGAAACAACAACAATCAATGGGGAGGTTCAAGTAGTAACCCACCATCCAACTTCAATTCCCACGCTTCCACTAGCCAACCAAAGGACAAGTCTCTAGAGGAGCTAGTGAGTACAGTTATCAAAACTGTTGGTATCGGGTCAGAAGCCCTCAAGAACACCTTGCATGCCTCTGAGCAACGAATGTCAGCTTACATGCAGTCCAATGATCAGAGAGCCAACAATCATGGAGCATCACTGAAGAAGATGGAAACTCAGTTGGCACAGATTTTTGATGCATTGATGAAGAACAAGGAGAAGGCCTCAAGCTCCGATGAATATGTTAACATGTTAGAGGTTGTCCAGTTGGGAAGTGAGGAAACTGAAGCAAGTATGGCAGAGGTCGCGGTTAAGGAAGATAGGGGAAGTGACATAGACTCCCCTATTAAACTTGAAGACCCCGGGAGTTTCGTCATAGATGTACAATTTGAGGATTCACCAAAGATGGGAGCGGTCCTTGATATGGGGGCTACCATCAATATGATGCCATTGGAGGTCTGCAAACAGCTGAAGATTCAGTCAATCAAGCCCACCTCCCAGACTCTCATCATGGCTGACAATTCTCCTATCACCCCAGTTGGTATTGTGGAGGAAATTTATGTGAATGTGCACGGTTTGATGGTGCCGGCAGAATTTGTTGTGTTGGATTGCAAAAGAGGAGAATCCAGTGGTAGAGACTGGAAACTACTGTTGGGGAGGCCATTCATGGCCACAGCAAGTATGGTGATTGATATTTGTTCTAGGGACATTTCCTTCAGCTGTGGAGGGAAGAGTGTGAACTTCAAGGTAATATCCCCCGGAACAAGCCAAGTTAGAGATTGTTTAGTCTTGGAGCCACCAAATTCCAGAAAGAAAAGGAGCCGGGTGCTCACCCTTGTACAAGCCTTTGATGGTGTCAAGAAGATGGAATTGGGAAACCAAGACTGTATCAAGAGAGGCAAGAATCGGAATTCAAAGAAGAGGAAGCAAATACTGAACTCTTCGATTAATTAGGTGAGCTTGAACAAGACAACACAAAGCTCAAACTGGAGGTTTATTTGCTGAAGATAGAGAATGTACAGTTGAAGACTAAATTGCATGATCTCTCATCAGTCAACAACGGGTTAACTGAACAAGTAGTGGAGCTTGCCACCAAAAAGGAGTTAGTCTCTAAGAACTTAGATGCATTGGCAAGACTCTCAGAAGAGTTTGAGGAAGACTATGGGAGAAGGACAAGGAAACTTCAACTAGGTGTGGAAGAGTCCGCAAAAGCGGTAAGGGAATTGCATGAACAGTTGAGCTCAAAAGATGATGAGTTGAAACGGGCTAAGGTCAAGGACGGGGATTTGATTGAACAACTCTCCGTGATGGAAAACAATGTCAAATCCCTCAAATTCGGACAACAAAAAGTGGCCCATGCCAACGATCGAACAGGGAGTTTCCCTAACCGTCCTATTACTTGCTACTTTTGTGCCAAAAAAGGGCACACTAAAGCTTATTGCTTTAGTTTCCAAAGATTAAAAGCAAGTAGAGTTAGTTCTAGGATGAACCCACCAAAGGTTAAACAAATATGGGTTCGAAAGGACTTAGTGGGACAAATGAGGAAAGTGGGGAGAGATGCAGTGCATAGGCATTTGGCACCGGTTTGGGTGGCCAAGTTGAATATGCTCCCCATTCCGGTCAAACCTCCTTTGGTTGACCGGGTCCCACTTTGAGTGCATTGCACTCGTTTTTGAATTTATTTTATTGTTTTTATTTTTATTTTTACTTTTCGGATGGTTAGTTTTGTTGTTGTAAACTTTTGAGGCTGTTTGAGTTTGTTTTAGTACAGATACAGTTACAGGGCAGAATTCAGGAGTCCGTCCAGGGGAACAGTGCGGTTAGAGTGCGGGTCAGTCACCCGCACTCATCCCGCACTCTGAGGGCATCAGGTAATAGAGTGCGGGTAAAGTGCGGGTCAGTCACCCGCACTCCACCCGCACTTTTGTCGCGCAGTATATATATGCCTGTCGTTTTCTAGGGCTCCACTTGCCACAAAAGAGCAAAGCCAACTGCAAACTTCAAATTTTTCCCTCTTCCCAACTAAAGGTATTCCGTGTGTGCCACGTTTTTGATTTTTTGGCAACTAAGGTATGAATTCTTACTCTAATTTCATTTCACATATCTCTAATCCAAAACCCTAACCCTCTTTATCACGATTTTTTTGCCTCTTATGCATGAACTTCATTAGTTCGGGTTTTGACCCCTTGTTTTTGCTTTTGCTAATGTCTAGGAGAGTGGAATGTTGGGTGTTATCTATTTTGCATGTGATGTATTCATTGTTAATTGATTTTCTATTTGCAATTAGATTTTCAAACTATGAATTGGGTTTATATGGTTGAATGGAAGCATGTACATGAGTTAGAGTCATTTTGTTGTTGATTCGTTCGATGATGAGCTGGAATTTTGAGATGTATACATGAATTGAACTCTGCATTTGCTGGTGTCTGGTGACGAGTTAGAGTGCTGGTACAGTGCGGGTCACCCACCCGCACTCCACCCGCACTTTATCCTCTTGGCAGAATTTTTGTCCTTTCAAATTCCTGCATCATAACCTCTTGTTTCTTTGATCCGAATATTGCCTTAAAACTGTGTTTAATGTGCAGATGTCAGGAAGACCCAGGAGAACGCCTAGGCAAAGCAGTCAGGGTTCCGAACGAAGACCGAGGCTAGGCCCCCAAGTTCCACTACCATGCATCAGGCACCCGGATTTCGAGGAACACTTAGAATATTTTAGGGAGCGTGACATAGTGGTGGAGAGGGGGATTGCAGTTGAAGAATTGGAAGGCACCCCAATTCCTCTAATGATTGAAGCAAGGGGATGGGAAACCTTCGTTAGCCCCCCCAGCCCCCCCCCCCCCCCCCCCCCCCCGATTTATTGTCGACGTGTGGTCGAAGAATTCTTTGCTGGGTTGGTACCTGAAGCTTTTCAACGCTCTTCTTCGGTTCTGGTCCATGGGATAGAAGTCCTGGATGACTATAGCGGACATAAATAGGTATTATAGGACTGAGCTTCCAGTTGATCCCGAAGCAGTCGGCCGTCTAAGGCAAGAGGTGACTTGGAGCGAATTCTTTGTGACCCAAAATGTGGACTTTGCAAATCAGTTAGTGATCCGTCCGATGGATTTTTGGGTGGCCCCTGATCACCGTATGAAGCACACCAACTTAAGGAGTGAGTTGGGGTTCTGGCATGTCTTCATCTCCCATTCCTTGATCCCCAGAAAGCACAGGACCTCAGTGAACTTCAATGCAGCCATGATTCTGTACTGTATACTGCAGAATCAGTTGGTCGACATCGGCTTTCTGATCAAGAGAGAGATCCTTGAGATGGGAGGGGTCAGGGTGGACAAGCAGCCACTCATTTTCCCTAGCCTCATCACCGCATTCTGCAGAACCGTCGGAGTAGATTTCAGATCCGATCCTTTCGAATACGGTTTGGGGCCGGTTGGGAGATTCACATGGAACGACCAGATCAGAGAGCAAGACCCCTATGGTGTCAGGGTCCGAACAGGGAGGAGAAAACCTGCTCAAGGGGGCAGCACGAGCAGACAGCCGGAAGACATCCCGGAACCACCGGATGTGGAGCCGGTTTACATCGATTATGGTGATTATAGGCCCGCAGCTTCCTCACCCCCGCAGGAGACATATGGAGAGGTTCCTTGGCAGACTTTGCTTACTGGATTGGAGAACCTCAGGACCGAGGTCGCCGAAAACAGGAGGCAGATCACTGAGAGCAGGGCGGAAGCAAATGAGTACTTCACGGACATTTGGGGCAACCTCACAGACATGAGGGAGGCACTTAGTCTTCCAAGTTATCCACAGAAAAAGAAGAGGTCAGCTGCTTTCTCACCTCCTTCAGGGGGCCCAGCCATTGACCCATATGGGGAAGAGCTCAGAGCTGCTATGGAGAGATCCAGGAGGGAGCAGGAAGAGCGGATCAGATCAGAGATCGACCCCAAAGGCAAAGGGATCGCCAGTGAACCGGATAGGGAGTTTTCCGACGATGATTGACCATCCTTTCTTTTTCTTTATTATTGATCAGAACTTTTACTACTTGTATTTGTATTTGTATTATCTTTTAAACGGCTTAGACTTATTTTTCTTTTCTTTTCGCATTTAATTTTCGTTGGTAGAGTTGTTGTGTGGTTTTAAGCTAGGTTGTGCATCTTTTTGGAAGCACACAACAACACGTATGGACATCGACCGATCTTCCTTCTAAAGGGAGTTTTCTACCTTCGGTTTTGTACTTAAATTTTTTATGAATGCGATTTAGTTTTTGTTATGATGAATGAGCTTGGTCGAATGTATGTCTAGATTCAGTTTGGGGGTGTTAATCCCTCATTCCGCCATTTATTGCGATTATGCTTATTCTTACCAACAATGGGGGCATTGTTGAGTTTTGGTTTGGGGGTGCATCACGCCTCCGCCGTTTACAGTTTAGTGTCCAGTTTTTCAATTTTGTCGCTTATCCATTTTTGAAACTGTAATCCAGTATGGGTATGATGATTCTAGAATGTGTATTTGACGAGTCTCTTATATGTGCTCTGACCTTGTGATATTGTTTGGTGCCACTTAAGGCTTAGCTTGCACCATCATGGGTTAGTCTCACCCGTTGGTATGAAGTATTGGGGACTCATTGTTCACATGTCTTGTTCTAATAGTGGAGATACCTGTCAGATCACAAACACAAGCATGAAAGTGCGTTTTCTGAGTGCATTATTGATTATTCTTAAACACGCCTCTCGTCATGTATGTCATGTGCCATAGGACTTGCATTATTTTGTGAATGCGTGATGGATGTTTTCATTCCCTTTTTAGATGGTTTTGGAAGTGATAGTAGGGAATGCATGTTTATTGAAGTACCTCTATAGCCTAAACACCACTTACCATATTGTGTGTTCCAAAGCCGATTTGAGGCCAAACACTTACCTCTTCATTGGTACCACATTCAACCATATACCCAATAGCCTAAACACATGCCTACCCTTGTACTAATCATGTTAGGATGGGAAATGGTAGTGAGAAAAAGGGTTAAAATGGTCCCACAGTGGGGAAATGAGATAGATGTTGAAAATATGAAAGAAAAGGGTAAGTTATGCACTCTAAATGCCTAAAAAAAGGGAAGATGGTAACAACTCAAATGGAGTACAACATTGTTATTTGGAAATTGTTAAAAGAAAAATTTAAAGAAAGATTGTACTTGAAGTGCCATAATTAGAGTGTTTTATGCTAAACATGCCCAAATGGAATGCAAATGTTGAGGGAAAAATGTGGGTTAAATGGTTTCCTAGAGGGTTGCATTTAAAGCGAGAAAAGAACATGGTGTGGGAGTAGGGATTTTATTCTAGCATGATTGGTGAGTTTAACTCCTAAAATTCCATATTCTGTTTTATGTAAACTCATTCAACCCCACAGCCACACTATAACCGATTGAAAAGCCCTATTTGATCCATGTAAGTCTAGTTTGGGAATGTAGGTTGAAGCACGATCTTTCGCATCCATGGCATGGTGACTCGTTCCTAGGATAGTTCATTGCTTAAATCTTATACAGAATCTTCTTTGCATACTTGTTGTGTGGAACTTAGGACTCTTGAGGAAAGAAAAGAGGGAATCCATGTGAGCTTCAGAATTGAAGCGAATTATGTTCAAGGTATGGGAGTAAGTGGTCCTAAATTCATGAATGCCTTTAGGTGTGGGATTCGTGTTCGTACGAGCCTCCCTTGGGTGTCTCCAAATTGTTCTTGATCTTGTGCATATGTTTTTCTCCTCTCGATCACATCTATTTGTATCATATCACATATTGGACATGCGACATTGTTGATGTATTGTTTAGGTATTTAGAAATTACTTTCAGCTGGCATCTTACTGTTTTGAATAGATTTGCTCGAGGACGACCAAAGGTTTGGTTTGGGGGTGTTTGATCGGGCCAAATATGTACTATATTTAGGCCCTCAAATCCTTACCTTATGTTCTGTTTTCGTGCGTTTTTGTGTCTCTTATGGGTTGTTTTGTGCTTATTTGAAGGAAATGATGCAGAGACAGGCTTGGAAGCACATTGTGATGATTCTAGCAGAAAAGGAGCACAAACAGGTCTATAGTGAGGGTCCAGTGCGGGTCCAGTGCGGGTCACAACCGCACTCCAGCCGCACTCCAGCCGCACTCCAGCCACACTTATGTGCATAGTCGGGGCAGAATGCAAGTACAGAGATAAAGTGCGGGTACAGTGCGGGTCAGCTAACCGCACTCTACCCGCACTATTGCCAAACCAGAGAAGCTGCGCAGTCACCTGACATTAGAGTGCGGGTTCTGTGCGGGTCAGCAAACCGCACTCCACCCGCAATTGCACCAAGAATAGAAGAACAGAATCGCACCTAACACTAGAGTGCGGGTACTGTGCGGGTCATCGAACCGCACTCTACCCGCACTTGCATCAAGAACAGAAGAGCAGAATTGCACCTGACATTAGAGTGCGGGTACTGTACGGGTCATCCAACCGCACTCTACCCGAACTGTTGCTCAAGACAGAAGGTAAATTTTGCACCTGAGAAGGAAGTGCGGTCACAGTGCGATGCCAAGTGCGGGCTAAGTGCGGGTCAAGTGCGGGTAATTCAACCGCACTCCACCCGCACTAATGTCCTGATCCGAGAACTGAAGTTGCAGGCAACCCATATAGTGCGGGTACAGTGCGGGTAAACCACCCGTACTCCACCCACACTCCGAGCGCGCCAGTCTGATTTTCAAAGCTTAAGTGACCTATTTTTGTATTTAGTATAAATATAAAAGTATAGAAACGTGTTAAGGAGCTTTTGAACTCCGTTTTAGACAGATTAGGCATTCTTAGATCTAGTTTCTCTCTCTACCTCTAATCCACACATTCTCTACTCAACTTCAAGGAAGTTAGGAGATTGGAGCCACTTCAAGGAAGGAGATGTTCTCCAAGGGTTATTTCTTTCTCCTCTCTACTGATTTCCTAGTTGTAATGAGTACCTAAATCCCCTCTAAAGGGTTGATAGAGTAGTTAGTTTAATATTGGGCTTGTACATAAACTTGATATTATACTGATATTCATGTCTATCTTCCATTGATCTATTCTTGTTGTGAGTGTTTATCATTGATTTATTGTGTAGATACATGATCTTTGCAAGATGTCTTTATATTATGAATGAGTATTGCATCTAGATATACATCCTATTTGGTTGTTTAATGCTCTAAAGAATAGACGAAAAGTCATGAATTCCGACTCTTGAACCGCGGTTTTAATCTAACCTCGATCGTGTTTCCTGCACTATACATCCTAGGTCGGAATCCGTGAAAGAGTTAGAAGTCATCACTATACATCCCAGGGTGACTATTTGTAATCGGTTGAGTCAATGTTAGGTAGACGAGCTTCATTTCTAGAATCCGGTAAACAATCAACTCTATACATCCTAGGTTGGTAGTTTACAAGGATTAATCCCTAATAGGTGGTCCGCACTATACATCCTAGGTTGGCCACCTTCTAGGGATAAATAACCGACTCTATACATCCTAGGTCGGTTACCTTGAAGAGCCGTGCTATTGACAAGGTTGTTACATTGCCCAGTATTTGCTTTCCAATCCATTAGCTCCTTAGTTTCCATCATCTATATATCTTTCACTCCATATTCCCCTTTCATTTTATTTACTTATTTAATTTAGTGTTATTTAGAGTTGGTTCACAATCTTCATTTTCACCAATTCATGTTTTGCTATTATATATATATATATATACATACCATTGCTTTAGCTTTAACTAATTTGGCTAACTCCGCTCCCTGTGGACGACACCCACTTGCCGCTATATTTATGTTTGTAAACTGATTTAGGCTTTGTGAGGTTTCTTAAAATATTATTGACGGACTGATCTTTTAAAACGATATAAGGGAAAAGCGTACCTGTCAGTGACCTATACATGCTCAACAAACACATAAAATACCTAATTTTACCCAAAAACAAAGCACAAATAATAGGAAATGGGGACCTAAAATATGTTTAGAAATAGACCGATCATAGGTCGACCTGTTGGGAGGTTTATTCTGAGTTTTCTGAACTGACTCAAATTTGGGGGTTTCTTTTTTCAGATGCTTTGCAGTTCTCATTTCGTCGTGTTCCATCTTGAATTTGAGTTGTTCGTCGATCTCGACCTGCTCAAGAGCCTGGTCGTAGGCCTCCTGGTAAGTCTCGGAAGGTCTTGTGGTGAAGGAACGGAGAAGCTTTCCCGCCCATAGGTTCCGACTGAAGTTGGCGAGAGTTCTTTCTCGGTGAAAACTCCCATTTGTATGACCTCCTTGTGAAAGCGTTCCACGTACGACCGAAGTGTCTCACTCCGTTCCTGAATCACCTATTGGAGGTGTATGGGATCTTTCGGACGAAGTTTGACCCCTTGGAATTGCGAGCAAAAATCTGTTGATAATTTCATGAAAGAATCCACGCTGCCAACAGACAGCTTCCTAAACCAGGTTTTCACATAATCGGTTAGGGTCGTTGGAAACATCCTGCACATAGCTGCTCTGGTAGTGTTCTGGAGCTCCATCTGTTGAACGAAGCTCTCTAGATGGCTTAGAGGATCTTCCGTTCCAGAGAACTTTTTTGCTGGCATTTTGAATTTTGGTGGGAGCTCCGCTTCCCGGATCCTCCTAGTGAATGGAGCGTTCATCTAGCTCAGGGGATCCTTTTTATCCTCCTTATTCTTTCCTTTTTCTTATCTGCTGGACCTCCTTCTGTAGCTTTGCCAGCTGATCCCTCAGTCGCTTGTTCCCGGGTTTCTTTGAATTGACCTTAGATTCCTCACTATCGAGCTTTTCTGATGAACTGGCAACCACTATCCGGTCCGCCTCATGGATATGATCCATTTGGGAAGTTTGCCTACTCTCCTCCTCTTGGGCCCGGGCGGTCCTCCTTGATGCAGTTGGATGGGATGGCTCTCGTTGCTTCCGGGTAATAGCATCTGCGGCAGATTTTACTCGCCTGGGTTGATATTCTGAAGGTCTTTTTAGAACTGGGGGCATGGGTCCCAGCCTATCCCGGATCGAAAGTTGGGGCCCCGACCTACCTCGAGTTGGCTCTGGAAGAGGAGGTCCCAAGCGATCGAAAGCAGGCTGCCTAGCTCCGAGCCTGCTCTGCTCTCCCTGATCATTCAAGTTGGTTGGCTAGATTGTGATGCCTTCAGCGAGCAGGCGGATGCGGACGGTTTCTGCGAAGGCTGCTGCTTGCTATTCGAGCGCTGCCTGGCTTACTAAAGGGTGGCCGGAAGCCCGCGCATTAGTTGTTTGGACCGAAGCTTGACTGCCTTATCCAGATTTTCTCCCCTTTCTTGGGGCCTTTCGCGTAGGCCTCGCCAGGGGTTGCTCTGTAACTCTATGTTGGCCTTGGGAAGAGTGGAGCCTCATAGTTCCTTATAACAACGAAAATATAAATGCAAATAGTTGATTAATTGGGTGTAGGGCTGTTCCCCACAGACGGTGCCAGAAAGTGTTAACAGAAATCTTGCTCGGGGCAACAAATCTCAGTTAGCACCCTCAAGATCATTACCACGTAGGTGATGACCAATGGTAGAATATGTATGTGTATTAAACAATGCCTAATGAAATGATATGGAGATAACAATTTCATTAGGTACTCAAAAGGAATAAAAATCTCTCTTTATTGATAACATATGATATACATTTCTCTATCTCTCTTTCGAATTGCTCTCACTTTTTTCTGGGTGATCGTTGGGTGTTTGTTGTATGCCTGTCGAATAGTAGTCTCCTCTTTTCGAAGGAGGAAGTCCCTCCTTTATACAGTGTCTTCATAGGGTTAAACTCATTGATTTCCCTTTGATTTTCTCATCCCTCCCCTCGTTATCGGACGGGATTTTTACCTTTAAATGTCGTTGACTTTGAGTTAATTGCTCAGTTGAGGATATCTCGGTGGAAATCAATTTGTTTCCCATTTAGATTCTATTACTTGTTCTGCACGTGTATAATGTCTATAGATGCGATATTATGTATCTTCTGGTCTAGCATGATTCCTATAGGGGTCGTAGAATGTATTAAGGTGTGGTGTATCAGTTAGTGAGGTCGATCATTGTCCCGACCCCGATATTGAGAGACTTTTCGAAGCTAGGTGCGACCTCCTATGGACACCTCCCTGTATCAGTGAGGTATAAGCGAGCTTCTGCAGGAATTACGAGGTAACCTCGACTTCGGGAGGATTTGGTGACGCGGGCTTGATCTAACCATTCCGGGCTCTATTTCGGATGTTTCTGGATCTTGTCCTTGTTTCTGCGGGGCGATATCGTAGCTCGGCTTTAGGTAGAATGGTCTACTGGTGGAAACTTTCGGGTATGGAGCCAGGTCTGGAAGGTGGAAAATTTCCCTTTGGTTCTTAGCCAATTTTGGCTATTAACATGGTGTACACTCTATTATCTAGTGAAAGATATTTTGCAGGTGATTGTGGAATCAACCCGTGGATGTTTCGTCATCTTTTGAGGTTTTACCACGTTAAAAAATCTCTTGTGTTGATTTTTCTTGCTTTTAGTTTTTCACTTACTTTAACTTGTATTGGTTTAATACTTTATGGTATTCATATTGTCTTGTTAAATCAATTTACTTGTTAAAATTTTCTAATTGTGAAAATTTGATTAAATGAAAAAGAAATATAAAGAGTTTGAGCATATACCTATTCACCCCCCTCTAGGTGTATTGAACACTATAAGTGGTTAAGGTAATTTCAATATTTAATGTGTTATACAATTTGAGCATAACGATGTAGGGACACATATGGATGCAATGTGTGTGTTGGGGTTTTTGCTCTAAAGCTTGTAATTTGTAAATGTGATTTGAACATAAATAAAAGAAGTAGTATATTCATTCATTTTGTGTCATACTTTATATATAACATGTGCACTTAACATCCAAGATTGCAGGATGTAATTTCGAACTGAGTATATGAGTGTTATATACAGATGGATTCAGTTTGAAGCGAGCAATCTAAAGAGTCCGTAGATAGCAAAAAAAGCTAGGTACTTTATTTGTGGTTAATCTACAGCTGTGGTCCATTCCATAATGTACGGTGATCATATCCTGGATCATTCATATGGTGATATGAGAATGGAGGCATCTTGTATGATGTGATCATATAGGACTTGGCCACGATTTATATGAATCTCTCACTAAGATCCGTTTACCCTGAGATTCGTATATATCGACAAAAGATGGCTCTATGTGGGTGATCTTAATCCTGAGTGTCTTATCGACTCCTTCAGGTTAGGTCGTAGTCTTTGATGTACCATGGGTGAGGTCGGAGTTGCATTTTGATCGGTCTTAATTTATATATGTTTTTCATCCCTATTTCTTATGTAATTAGTTCGTTTCTTGATGCATTTAAGGTTGTTTGATGAATTTTTTGAGCATGTGTAGGTCACATTTCCTTAGAAGAGGTATTCATTGATTCTGCCAAGGAAAGGAGCATAAAGGGAAAATCTGTCAACTACTGCTATGTAGGCCACTCTCCACACAAGGTATCAAATGCAGTCTATATAGCGGTACATTCTAGTATGCAATTCTTTGTATACCGCGGTCCATACCGCTTGGCAAGAACTACTTCCACCGCGGTCCACACCGCGCTAAAGTTCATAAGGTACACTGATGTCAATTCCGCGGCCCTAACATGTGTCCATCATGCTGTACAGGGAGCGGTAGTGCGTATTTCATGTTTTTGGAGGAAATCTTGAAGCCCTAGTTTTGGAGAAGCATATAAATACTTCTTATTCTTTTAGGAGAGAAGGAGATAACCTACAGTTCCATATAATTCCTTACACATAATTTTATTCTTTCATCCATCATTACACATTGAAAATTTGAAGAGGAAGAATATTTAACCATTGAAGACATGAAGAATTCATTGACGACCACAATGGGTTTTATCTATTATTTCTCCTCTTCTTATTTTTGCCATGTGTAACTAAATCCATACTAGGTAATCAATGTGAGCCTCTATGAATGCTCTTTGTTAGAATTGACTATATTTTAATTAATTCAAGTTTTGATTCATTCAATTCATTCTATGTCTTAATTCTTTATTCTTGTTAATGCATGATTATATGCCAGCATGAATTTAGGGTTATGATAATTTAACAATTGAGTTTGGAGTGTTGATTTACACGCAATCTTAATTAATATTCAATTGAATGAGTAAAACTGATCTTAGCATTAATTTATGCAAGTAGGTTTTGGTACATTAGTTCTTGCACTTAATGGGTTCTCAGTCCTAGTTTGCGCCATTGATTTATGGGTAAATTATAATTGAGAACACGTGATTCATCCCATGATCATACAGTAACAATCATATTTATGATAAGAACGAACCCTTAACTTGATTAATATCTTTTCACAAGTCAATTCGATACATTAAGTAGACATAGTAGGGGAGCATTGATGTCCTAGTTCTTCATCCATTGATCACAAACCAATTTTCTCTCAATTGTTTTCTTAATTTAGTTTTAGTTTAATCAATCAAATCAATCTTTTGTTACTTTTAATTTAACTTTAATTAAAATTAGTTTTCAATCAATAAATCACTTTTCCTCGTGGGAACCATCTCTACTTGCCGCTGTACTAATCTTCACGATTCGTGCATTTGCGAGTATTGTTTTTATAACACGATTTACACACAGCAAGTTTTTGGCGCCGGTGCCGGGGAATTAGTTGAATTTATTGGTTAATTCTAGTTTTAGTTAATGGATTTAGTTAGTTAGGTAGTCGAGTCATTAATTTTTAGATTTTTAGTTTTATTTTCTTTTCTTTTCGTAGTTTACTGTGTATTTGTCTTGTGTTACAGGTTTCAGCGGTGAATGCAAGGTAGAAGATCATTGCAAGGAGAATTACTACCGTTGAATGACAACATTGATCGTATTGGACAAAGAGCAATGGCAGACGATGGAAATCGCAATATCCAACAGGTTACAGATTCGCCAGCTATACCCTATCAAAACCATGAAGGATTATAGCATGCCTATTTTTGACAATCATCCTTGTGCATCACATTAGATGAGGCAGTAATGAATTATGAGTTGAAGAGTTTCACTAAAATTTGCTGTCCACTTTCCATGGGCTACCGAATGAAGATGTGCTTAAATTTATCAGAGAATTTTATGCAGCAATTCAAACTTTTCCAAACAGTAGGGTGACAGAAAACCAGCTGCGTAAGATGTGTATTCCACATGCTCTGAAGGATAAGGCGAAGAAATGGTTCTTGACTTTGCCTCCAGCTTCACTGACAACATGAGACGAGGTATTAGAGAAGCTTATTGACCAATTTTGTTCTCCCCAGAAAACCAGTGAGATCTGGTCCAAGATTACTAATTTCTTCCAAGGGGAACAAGAAACATTCTATGAAGCCTGTGAGCGTTACAAGATGCTTTTTTTTTTATTGTCCTCAGTACAAATATCAAACACGCCAACGTTGTTAACGGTTCTATGATGGACTAAATGATGTCTCAACAGTTTTGATGAATAATGCATGTGGAGGATCCATGACCGACAAAACTCTGAAAGAGTTGCATTCGATCTTTGAAAAACTCGCCAATAATTCTCATCAGAAGAGTTCTAGGAGAAGGAAAGGTATTTATGAAGTAGATGCTAATGCCGAGAACTAATTGCAAATGTCACAAATGTAAAATTCTATCGAGTTACTTGTAA